>JBBPDA010000041.1:21266202-21280186 GCA_037974385.1 Arnoldichthys spilopterus | reverse complement strand
GAGAGGGGGGGGGAGAGAGAGAGAGAGAGAGAGAGAGAGAGAGAGAGAGAGAGAGAGAGAGAGAGAGAGAGAGAGAGTCTATAACAAAAAGTGGGTTAAAAAAGAAAAGAAACAGCAACTGAAAGAAAGAGAAAGTGAAAGACAGAGAGAAAGAGAGAAGGGGATGGGAGTTGAGCAAAAGAGAGAAGGAGAGAGAGAGAGGGTGGGCAGTAGAAGTACATGTACAATATAAGTGGATGACAACAGTCCCTGCTATGCAGCAGAATAATTTAAATCAGTAAGCCCCCCCACACCCCCACACCCTGCCCCAATCCCCCTCACCCGACCCTCTATTCTTATGTTAACATGGCTAAAGAGGAATGGGCCACCCAGCAGTGAAAACTTAAGTCCACGCTTGCAGAAAAATAATCCATTTTTCTCTGTCCACACAGTAACTTTACTCACTTAAGACTGTATATGCCCCGGCCGTACATCTGCTGGCTCCTTACAGCATATTACTTTGCACACGGTTTAAGAATAATAAACGTGTGCTTAGCTGAGCTATTTTCTCGAGGTAATTCCACACAATGGTGGGGGGAAGAATTCAAAAAGTCTTTAAATTCTGAGTAAACACTGTGCTCTTTGTTGACTGTAAGGCCTTTTTGCCCCCCCCCCCCCCCTCTTTTTTTCCTCCTCTTTCTCTTTCTCTGCTAGCTTGTTGTGTTTTTTCTCCAAACAATACATCCTCCTGCACATCTGAAGAACACACCTCGCTGCCATTTTATAGGTTAAGCCTCGTAGTATGGAGGCTCATATTTTATACCGCTGGTTTATTTTTATGAGCGGGTGTAATTAACGCTGCGTGTCCTATCTCTCAGCCATCTATGCCAAGGCCTTTATTTAAACAACTTTATTGTGAAATGTTTGCGTTCTCAGCATTCGCCAGGCCACACACAGATTATTATTTCATACTTCTCGGGGACGTTTTGAAACGTTTACGCTTTCGACTGGTTATTGTTTTTGATTACGGCTCTTTGGATGAATCACCCGGGGGGGACCGGCTAGAAAACATGTTTACAGAGGGCCGAGTGTGAACCTGAAGGCCTAGCCCAGGCCAAGTCTCCGCTCAACGCCTGATTTATTAGGCCAAGATTAAACTATTTATGTCCGAACGGCTTGAGTTGTTTAATTTCTCTGCTTGGGGCCTTTTACTCTTTTTTTTGGCTCTCCTTTTCTTGGGTTGCAGGACTGTAAGAGTGCATCTGTTCTCTATATTTACTATAATAGAACAAGTAGACAAGTGAGAGTGAAGACCTCAGATGCAACGTGTTAATGGGCCCCTGATGGTGAACGTTACAGCCTTCAAGAGACGTGGAGACTGAGCTAGGCCGTTAAAGAAGAAAACTGTTGGCTGGACGTGGAGGCAAGCTAGTATTTAGGTAGCCGCTAAATCCAAATGGCTGCCTCAGATAAAATGTCCCATTCTTTGAGACGGTGGATGTTTTTCTTTACTTTCCTTGTTAAACACAAGGGTAAAAGTGAATTATGCCCACAAAGACAAGACACTGAGACGCATCAGCTGGAGGAGCAGATGTCCTTTAACGATGCTTTCTGCTGAATGATGCCCCTCTGCATTGACTCACACAGTTGAAGTTGACTTTCAGTGTTATACAGGTGTCAAATGTGGAATATGCAAAACAGAGGAACAAAGCTTTGAGTCAAACACAGCACCCCCAGGCTAACACGTGCCACCCCAGCCAGGCTACTGAGACCTCAGGTTAATATTCAGCATGTCTAAACCTATAGGGTTCTGAGGTAAGGACACTGGAAAAGATGTGACACTCTGTGAGGCAGCCACACTCCACACATGGCAAGAATCTACAGCCCCATTTAACCCGCCAATCAAACATACTGTATCCTTTACCCTCAGAAACATGAGTCTTTCACATTCAGCAGAGCACTATGTTTTTAGAGCTGCGCCTTTGATGCTTTACTTATGGGGAACACTCAAATACCCTATTCTTTAGTCGCGGAGCGTCCGGCCTATGGGAATTAGCCCGGGAGAAGCCCTGTCCCAGCCGATAACCTCAGAGGCCAGTATCATCCCATCATCTCGCCCCTCTTCAGAAGAGTGCCGTGCTCTGTTGTGGTGCGCAGATGGGACTTCTGAGTCTCAAGCTTGTCATCTTTTGATTAAGAAAAGGAAATGATTTCACTTTAAAGACATCCCACACCCCTCCATGACCACACCAGCCACCCAGCTGCTCTCTGTCACTCTCGTACGCTCAACATGCTGTAATCCTTTGTTTCCTCTGCATTTTGTCTGCATTCAGGATCATTAATGTACCATACCTGTTGCCACATGCTCATGAACAATGGAACGACCCACTTTTTAGGGAGAGGGCAAATATTAATGCAATGTATATTTTAGCTAAGGTTAACTGACTATCATTAACTAGTTTTTGATATTTAATATTGGCATGTGTAATGCTAATTTTATCATAACGTGCCAAAAATCTAATCTGATCTAATTGTTCCCAAATTCAATTTCAGTGTAAGCAATAACACAAGAAAGAGTTTAATTTTAAGTTTAGTTTTTTTTTTTCATAAAATGTTATTAACATCTTCTAAAGCAAGACTGTAAGTTATCAGCTAGCTTGCTAGTGTGTTTTTTAGATAGCGTTGGCTGAATAGCACTTCTATGCATGATTTTTTTTTTAGGATTAGCTATATGTCAGCTAGCTAGTTAATGTAGAGTAGGTTGTAGCTAACATGAACTGGCTACCTGGCATTGACAAGTTTTTACAGGTATTTTTGAGGATTAGTGATAAAATGAAGTAATCTAAAACTAGTTAATGCTAGCTAAACAGTTAAGGTAAAGATGTTCTTAAATAATTTTAGCTTGTTATCTATTTTTTTTTTAAAGAATTTGCATAAGTAAAGAGAGCACCACCCCTTGCTGTCAAAAAGGTTTTGTTCACACAACGCCCCCTTCCCACCTACCAGGTTGACAAAAAATTTCCTGAAATGACTTCTTGCAAGGTGGGATGTTTGCACGTTGCCCTCTGATTTTAACACAGATGCACCTGAACATGCATCTGCAGATGACTCTCTAAGGCAGAGAAGTGAGCAAGTTCGTCTGTTTTTATATGAAAGTGGGGAAAAGTGCCAGATTGTGACGCCAGCACGGCCCGAGTCTGCTCTGGGACCTGACCTCAGCTTAAGTGGAGCACTGTGCCATTTCTCCATGACCTCGGGCTTGTTAAGTGGAGAGATGAGGGGCTTGGGAGAAGGAACGGAGGGGGGTCGGGGGGGTCTTCCAGATCGAGATGCAGACATGGCGGCCCTCTATAAAGCCATGGAGACAGACACAGCCCCGTCTCGCCTGTCACATTAAACTGTCTCTCAAAAACACATCTGTACACATGCCACAAATCATGGCTGGGTTGCACCAGGAGGGGGGAACTGTAAATGTTTCAGGAGAAGCAGATAAAAAACGTGCAAACCCCCCACGCTAGGTGCTGAGCGTGTCTTTGAACAAGAGTCTGGTACTGGTTCAAGATATTTCTAGAGTCTGTACTCTCTGGATACACTCTTCACTGCCAAGCTGAACTCCCTCACCGAGGATTCATCCAAGAAAGGGCACGGGAGCTTTCTAAGTGGTCTCTGTAGGCTTTAACTCTATTGGTAAGATACCTATTCTCGATATGGCTTAGCAGTGAATAAGATCAGAAAAAAGCACTTGGATACATACCACTACACAGTGCACGGAAACTGGCAAAGACTGAAATCTCTAAATGTATTTGTGTGTCCTGTGTGTTGGCGCGTGTTCACTGTGTGTTATCTGTGGCTTAGCTCCTCATGTCAGAGCAGCAGTTGAGACCACCCTGACTGTAGTCTTTAACCTCAGGCCAGGAGAAACAAATCGAAGTGCTCACCTGGCCACTGTCAACTAAGCGCTTTTCCCTACTGGCTGGGAGACACACTTGTGGTACAATATGATTTAATCCTATTAAGACAAAGAGTTAAAAATGCTTCAGCTCCAAAACACAGTTCTTACATTTACTGACATTATACAGAAATAAATTCATCAAAGATACTAGAAGTCTTATTGGCATCCTCATCTCCATTCACCTACACTGACCATAACATTATGAACGCCTGCCTAAAATTGAGATGTGGTGTACTGTGTGTTCTGACATATTTCAGTTATAGTCACCATTTACATTCTGTGCAAGAGGATGTAGCCTTCACTCCCCACATGCATCAATGAACCTAGGGTGCCCATGACCATGTTGCCCTGAATCACTTATGGTATGCACTAACTACATGCATACCTGGAACACTCCACAAGACCTGTCATTTTGGAGATGCTCTCAGCTGTCTTGCCATCACAATAATGTTCTTGTCAAAATGGCTTAAATCCTTACACTTGCCCATTTTTCCTGCTTCCAGCACATCAACTTCAAGAACTAACTGTTCACTTGCTGCCAGATATATCTGGCTCACCGTCAGGTGCCATTGTAATTTAATAACCTGAAGGTAAATGTTATTTACTTCTTATGTCAGTGATCATAATGTGAGAATTACTAAAGCACTGATTTTTTTTTTCATTTTACAAACTGTCCCAACTTTTCAATTTGAGTTTTTTTGGGCTTAGGGAGAGAAAGGAATATATGTATTTGTTTCCATTTTGTTAATTATAAAAGGCCTAAAGAGAAGGACACAGCTGTAATATTTGCAGTGCAAATGTCCCAATGTTCCCATTTTTTGTGAAACCCAGTGTGTTCCAGTGCTTTGAGTTAGTGATGTCATGCTTGAATACCTTATTGATCGCACCTGGCTCCAACACATTCTCACCGGTATCATTCAAACCCTCTCAATTTTTAATCACCATCTCAACACCAGATCCAGCTCTGCTGAATCCCCCAAACACACACACACACACACGCACACACACACACAATATGCAACATGCATATTGTCCAAAACAATTGCTAATACTGTACACAAATATAAACACATACATGCAGGTCCATGCATTTTCAGTGTTTCTCTTTTTCCTCTCACACAGAAATGTTTACACACCAACCCACACAGATTAACACTGAAATTACCTTGTTAATACGACGAACATATGAACATGGAACTAATTAAACGTTCTGAAACTCACAATGTCGCAGTGTTCATTAAAGCACACAGAAAAACACCCAAACGAGTGGTGTAGCGCAGCTTCACCCAGCCCACGCCGGTTCTGTTTGACCTTGCGCTGCCATATTCATTACATCATTAAGTTACCTCTTCATTAACTTTTCATTATTTATGGGGGCTTTTGGGGAGGGGGAGTCTTTATCAAATACTATCTTTTGTTGAGCTCACAATGCAGAGGCAGTCACCCCCCCCCCCACCAACCCCACCCCTGCCCACACCGGCACAGCCAGACTAATAGCCAGCTTTGCCTCAGTCCTAGCAAAGGCACACTGTTCAAAAGTGCTGCAAACACCAAATAATACAACATATATTACAAACCCAAACCCAGGGTAGGCTTTCAAATAAATGTAATGCACACAAACAAGCTTAGAGGTTGATGCTTTTAAACACCTTTCACTCCACTGTGCAATTCAAGCATTAAAACATGATTTTTTTCGCTCATTTGCTGTATACATCAGTCATTTTCAGGCGTAAACGTTCATGAAAGGAAATCAATGGACAATGCCATTTGAGTCACGCAAACATCGCTGACTGTAGATAAACATATTTGTGTGCTCTACCCTTACAAGAGCACCATTCTGTTCCCAGGGCGTAGCGCGCTAGCTGTCATTAGCGAGCCATCGGCCCCTCCACCGCCACAGATTGCCTTTTTAAAAAAGTCTGGCTGCGGACCATTTCGCATCGTAGGCCAATTATAAATGGCAAATCACAATCACGCCGATTTTTCCTCCCCCACCCACCCACTCCCCCCACAACACTCCACTCTGGCCAGGCTCCATGGCATCTCTTGAATAATATGGTGATAGCCCTTTGTGCAACAGCCTGCCCAGGCGTCAGGATATTTTACACATTCATGTGTCGGATGCTGGGCTCAAACGGTCCCGCGCTTCTTATAATGCTGCTGCCGGGCCAAGTGTCTACCCTTTAGCTGGCCCGTGTCAGACCCCTGACTGTTCGCCACATCAGAATGCTAATAAATCGCTTCCTTCCCCCAAAACGCCCCAAATTGGCTCACATTAATCTGCAAACAGTCGACAGGTGACAGCAATAAATTCCGGGCAGGTCTGAAAAGCCCCCTCCTAAAAAGAGAGTAAAAAATATGATTTCAGATCAATGCCAAAGAAGAATAGGAGATGACCAGAGGAAGCTATTAAAGTGTATTAGGATGAGGCATTAGGCTTGACTGAAAGGGACCCTGATTGACTTCCAGTATCACAGTCTTATCACACCGAAAAGTGTGTGCTTCTATGTATGTGTGCTGTGAGCTCCCTCTCAATCCACACTCCATCCCATGATCATTCGCCAATTACGGCAAGCTAATGCATCCAGAGCCTGGAATCCCACCCCAAAAGCAAGGGGGGGAAGTCTCTGGAGGAACGCTAATAATATAACTTAAAACATGCTGAGAGAGAGCATTATGCGCAAAATGGAAATCAAAAAAGAAAAACACAGTGTAATTTAAACTGGGGCAAGGCTGGAATGGGTTTATCGTATAAATGGTAATCTCTTTCCTTTCCTCCGTCTCTTCTCTCTCTCTCTCTCTCTCTCTCATGAAAAGCATACATTAGGACGGGTCTCAGGCCTAGAAGAAGGGCTTGTGATTGCCAGTGAGAAGGAGAGCGAGGCAACACGGAGGGCCTGGTAATAGCCTGTGAGCGGGGTTCCACAGGGCAACACTACACAGTGTGTCCCACATACAAAGCCAAGGCTCCAGAGGATAAGTCTATTACACACACCTCGTGTAGTTACTGAGTTCCACTAACTCACCTGCTTACACACACACTTCTTTCTATAAAGTGTTAAGGCATGCGGTGATAAATACACTGATCAGCCACAACATTAAAACCACTGACAGGTGAAGTGAATAACAATGATTTTCATGCTATCTTGTTACAATGGCACATGTAACACATCGGTGGGGGGTGGGGGGTGGGGTATAATATTCAGCAAGAGAACAGTCAGTTCTTAAAGTTAGGTGAAAAATGGGTGAACATAAAGATCTGAGCGACATTCACAAGGGTCAAATTGCAATGGTCAGATGACTCAGTAAGAGCATCTCCAAAACGGTAGGCTGTGTGGAGTATTCCTGATATGAAATGTTAAATACCTACCAAAATTGGCCCAATGTAGGACAAGGTAACCAGTATCTTCCAGTATAAATCTATATATTTTTTGTTTCAACAAAATTTCTAAATTCCGTTCCCATTCCAGCACCTCACACTCATTTATTGTTTAAGCCACCACCTTTCAATCTATTGCTAAACATTATATCGCAAAAACATTTTCAGAAAACGTTCACAAAAAAAAAAATTCAGGAACTGGTATTAAAACAAAGAGCCTGCATTAGTATTAATGTCAAAAAATGTTTTTTTTAAAAAAAGCCCTAAACATGTACACACATCCGGTGAATTTAACACCTCTGTTTGTTTTTATACAAAGACAGTTTGTGTGTGTGTGTGTGTGTGTGTGTATGTGTGTGTGTGCTTCCATATTCTTCCTTATCTATTCTCTCGAAAAGTTAACAGAGTAAATGTCAAACATCACTCGCTCTATGAATAAGAATTGGAATAGTTCTCACATTCAAATAAAGGCACATATTTGTGTAAGAATACATGAAGGCTATGTGTAGGGATAACGTGCCAAAAGAAAACCCTCTTTATCTGAAAGTTAGAAAAATGAGGCTGAAGCCGAATCAAGGCCGCTGACATTATTCTGTCGGCACTCAAGAGAGGAAAACGGAGAGGAGTGACACATAACCTGTTTATCAGCTCTGAGACTGGAGTGAAAGAATAATGCGCAACATTTTGAGTCGAAAGGAAAAATGCTTTGAAATGAGAATTGGCAAGAAATCCTGCCATGCGCACACACTTCCGAACACACACTGGGATCTAGTGAGTGTGCCTGACGTTATGCTGTAGGACTTGTGTTTTCCAGGCAGCTGCCTTGCTGACGAGAGGTGTGCTGATGTATTCTAATCACTTTCTGTAGCCTGGGTGATCATCGCATCCAATGGACTGTGCAGCGGTCTGCTGTCTTAACGTCGAATTTGCTCAGCAGAACAGAACTCTGTCCTTTTTTGTGTGCTTTCTTGACTTTATTCTTCACCACCAAGCTGCATTGTTGTCTATTCCTTTTCTTAGATCCTTTGTACTCTTTGCTGCTATCATACTGGCCATTTATCCTCATGTAAAGTTGACTTTGTAAAGCAGACATTTCAATTATTACAAGCAATAATTTGACCAAAAAAAATGTTTCTAGCTTATAACTCACTGAAACCTGAGGAGAAATTCTCTCAAAAGCACAGAATCTAAACTTTTAATCAATACCACATTTGTGTTCCTATGTAGAAAGAATGCTCTAACGGGACTTGCAGAACGGAACCTGTCGATACAGGATGTTGTACCTCCTTACAACTGTTAAAATATTCTGAAAAATGATTTACAATTACTTTATTATTGGTTATTTAATTGAATCATAAAAACTTTAAACATCTATAACAGGCAGATATACCACTTGAAGAAGCAGTGACTTGTTATATCTGATGAATCTGAATATCTGATGGAACTGACAGTGATAATGCTGACTAATGGAGAAGATAACGTAAGATAAGTAACCAGCAAGATCTAAGGATTACCAGTGTAGATCAGTGATTCCCAAGCCTCGTCCAAGAAGCCCCCCTGCAAATTTCTGTGTTTTCCTTGCTCTAGCAAGCCCACTTCAAACCTGGAAAAGCTTGTTAATGAGCTGCTTAGTTGGATTGGGTGTACTGGGAGCAGGGAAAGCACTTAAATGTGCAGAGCTGAGGAACCTCCAGGACAAGAGTTGGGAACCACTGGCATAAATAAATGTCGGATCACTATTTGGCAATCAACATTTGATTGTTTTTTACGTATGCGTATGGTTTATAATTAAAATATTAATATGTTACAGGCTAATTAGTTATTAATACTATATAAAGTTATAACCAATCTAAAATCTAAAATCATCAATAAACCTTTTATAAAGTTAGTGTTATGGTAATGTGGCAACCAGAAATTAAATAATGATTTAAATAAATTAAATAATGAAAAAAGTTTGATATTTTGTGTTACTCTCGAATTATGATGACAGGTATGGAAAGAAGAGAGTGTGTACCTGTGTGTGCATGTGTGTGTGTCCATACTTAGTCTGTCCAACTCTACACCTTTATCCACATTCAACAAGACTGAAGTTGCGTGAGTACATCTCAGAGGATTACGCTTCTCCTCCTCCTCCCCTCGTTCTCTCTCTCTCACTCTACCTCGTCCACACTTTCTCTCTTCTTCTCCGTGTCTACGCAGTGCTCAGTCACATCGCAAGACATAATCCAAGGGAATATTGGAGAGTTGTGGCGGAGTTCAGATTGGATCTGTGTAAATGCTGACAGACTACATCATCCGGCAGGGCCGCTAAGCCCCTGTGAAATAGTTGTGTCTGCCGGGCGGCATTACTGTCACACTCTCAGGCATGTCCCCCCTCCCCTACAAGCCTGCTCTGCCTTAAGGGAATCCACCCAGGTCCACAGACTGGAGCTAAACACAGCTATCATCTACACTACACTACACACACACGCACACACACACACACCACTGAGGTACTCAACTGTGCTTTGGAGAAGACACAGAAAGGGAAAGAGAGAAGGAGGGGAGTGGGCAGCTGCACTGAGTTTAAAGCAGGTACGTAAAACTGAAAATTTTGGGACTATGAATAAATGTTAGAAAGCAATAATGAAGAGAAATACTGACTCAAAAAAATTAGGCTACGAACAAAAACTTGTAAGCACTCGTTTGCTTTACATAAAGGGGAAAAGGGCTATAAAACACCATCAGGAGTCACTTAGTATCAGCAATTTAAGCCAGGAAAAAAGAGAAAAAACACTTTTAAGCACACATTTGCTAATATAAAAATGGAGAAAAGACAATAAAACACTAACCACAAAGCTAAGAGAAAATTGCATAATTAATGCACTGCTTTAGACAGAAATGGAAAAACTGCACTGAGTGAATGGTCGTGATATAGGCCAAAGCCATCAGCACTTATACAAACAAGATTTCAAAAATCAGAAAGAGGAAAAAAACTCTGTACAGTAAAGCGAGTGAATATTTGTCATTGTGAACACAATACAAATCAGCACACAGTGCACCACAATGAAATACAACCCCTGCATTTGACCCATCTGTGTAGGTGTGGTAAGAAGCAGAGGCAGGCTGTGCTCGGGAGGCAGTGCTAGGGGATGAAACCTTACTCACAGGTACCTCAGTGGTACTTGTGTCTGGGATTTGCACCAGTGACCTTCGAGTCACAAGGGCAACGGCCTAACCGTCACACCAACACTGACCCTTATACCACTTATAACCTTATACTGACCCAATACCCACTAATTTTCTTATGCTCACTTGCGTCAGACTTTTTAGTATCTAAAAAATGGTGTCACGACTTAAGCACACCTTTGCTGTTGAAGATCGAATTGACTGTAAATACACCAGCAGTAGTGATTCAGTATCCAAAACCTAGGCTGAAAAAAGAACAAAAAACCTCATAAGTACACCTTTGCTGTGGGACTGTAAAACTCCAACAGTAGCGACTCAATATCAAAGTAAAAGATCTGACGCGAGAGCGGGTAAGAAAATCACAGTCTATTTAGTATGATAAAGCCTGGGCTTCAGACAGCCCGGCCGTAAATGTTCGCTTGGCTGGGGGAATTTCCTGTTCCTCCTCGAGTCAGTTTGATCAGTTAATAACATTAGATCACTCCAACTCTCCTGTGCCTGTTCCTGCTCTGAATCCCCTCAAGGTAGCACGGCTGCAATAAGCACGGAGTCACTTTGATTGTGCGCCTGTAACGTTGAAGTGCATGTTGCTCCACTGTTCACGATTACTCATGAGTGAGTGATGAATATGTATGCACCGGGATAAATGATGTCATATCGCATTATGGGGAGAATAATGAGAGAAGAGGAGGCGAGAGATGGAAAGAAGGAGTAAAAGAAGGAGAAGAAAGCAAGGGATAGTGGTTGGAGGGGCTCTCAAAGGAGGGGTGGGATGGCGGAGGAGTGTCATATGGGCTTCAGCATAAGAGGCCTTTATCAGACAAGGCGTCAGGAGTGGCCTGACTGTCCCGCTCAAATATGGCAGCCACCTGCTCAGGCTCGCTCTCTGTCTGCAAAGAATTAATTCAGAGTTTGGGGTAATTGCAATGAAAATACCAGATCTGGCCGCGTCACATTCGTTTTTTTTCGCCCTGACAGAGTTTAATTTGAAACAGGCCGTTCAATGGACGCTCCATGCTCCACTCCTGTAAGCTTTGCAGGGATTCAGGTGGGCTATTTGTTCAGAAGGGACATCCAGCAGGAGCTCCATAACTGCCTCATACCACGCTGCCTTCACATTCCTCACGTCTAAGATACACACAGAGGGCCATGCCAACGCACCAGCCCCCAGAGACAAGAACGAGCAGCACAATCAGGCTCAAATCTGCAGTTGTTTCTTTTTCATCTAGATCAGCCTCATCTTTGTTTTGTACAACAACACAGCAACGTTATCATAAGAAAACCTTGAAATTTTTTTTTCAGTTTCCTTCACGCCACTAAAAAATACAACTTGCCACTTACACAAAAATTTCATGACGAATGATCCGACAGAAGAGATATGTTCATTAACAGAACAGTGTAATTCTGTTTTAATTACTTATCATTCCCAGCTCAGAGAAAGAGAGAAATTCACTACTGATTGGTGTTGTTTTTTGTATTGCTTTGCATATGGTCTTGTGTTGCAGAAAGACAAACACCTTTGTATTTGTAACATATTTTGTTTTTTCTCAATATAACATCAAATGGAATAAAAATAGCTGCATATCCAAACCTATTCATTAAGAATGTAAAATGATGCAAATGTAATTTCTGATGTAACAACCTGTGTAGTTAATTGATTAATAGTGCAATAACATTTGCATAGCTTAACAAAACAATAGCGTTTTCCTAAAACAGCAACAGCAAAAAAGCAATCCATAACTACTTACACTATATATGATATATTATTTTATTTATTTATTTAAGATGTGTCCTGAATGGCGACCAATAAAAAATCTATACATAAATAAATATAGTATTTATATGTATATCTATTCTTGAAATGCTTCTTATTGTTCCCCAAAATATTTGAGCTACTGGATACAACAGACTGTTGTTTTCTATAGTATTTGTACTGTATTTGTACTGTTACTGTACATAACATATCTGAAAATTAAAAGTGATTCCAAACTTTACAATGGTAGTATTGATGGGTGAGGACTGGCAGGCACAAAACTATAATATTTAGCTTGTGTGTGTGTGTGTGCACTTTTTCGTTGTCTTATGTTGAATGAATTATAGTCTTTAAGTGTGTCTGTGTGTGTGTGTGTGTGTGTATGAGAGAGAGAGAGACAGAAAGAAAGAAAGAGAGAGAGAGAGAGACAGAGAGAGAGACTAAATTCAGACATGTGTGTGTATATCTCCTGATTGAGATTGGTTCAACTGGCTGGGAGGGAACAGATGTCAGTGTGTGCTGACTGCCAGCGAAATTGAACAAAGCCAATCACATGGCCTTCCTGTCCAGGAGCAGTAAAACAGGAGACCTACAAAAGCAAGGCCTGATATTAACCATCAGCAGTGCACATATGGAGCAAACAAAATCACACAAATATCACATAAACACACACAACATTTAAAAAAGTTTACTGATCTTTACAGTAAATTAGCAGTATTTATTATACACTGGTCTAAACTGAATTTGGAAACATTGGAAGTGTCCCTCAGTCTGAGTAATAGTGATGTGTTATTGCTATCCCTCATGTTATTTATAAGGTAGTACAGAATGATTAATTAGTCCAGAACCGCAGACTTCGTTCAGGCCCAAACTGGTAATTTATGGCCTCATCTCTCACACACACAAACATGGTCTAAACAAAGCCTCTCAACAGTTGTGGAAAATGTGAGTCATTGTGAGGTCCATGTTCATCACATTCAATATGTGTGAGTGAAAGCACAAGAGACATTAAAACGCTGTGCCCAATTTCAATAGCTCTGATCACATGCAAATTTGTTGCATGGACAGACTGTAATTTCCCCTAAAACAGTGTTTACAGTATATGATTCATCATGCTTTTGTTTTTAAAGAAATAAATAAAAACCTGTATTGCAGCTGCCAGAACAAAACCTCTTTGATGGATTTTATCAAAGAAAACTAAGTTTTTTATGTTTATATGTTAATTTCTTGTGTTTGATTTTTACCTGCTTTATAAAATATTTTTTTATATTTTATTTTGCATCCTCTAATATAGTCATTCACAATTTAAAGTGTTAGACAGGTCTCCTCCTATCACACAATGCTACACAGTTGAGATTGGTAAGACTAGCATTGGTTTCCTCCAAGTCATGTGTAGCCAGTTACTTTATCTTTTCTAAGATGCCTAACACAATGTCATTGGACGGTAGAGTGGTAACAATGAATCGGTTCAACATGCTTGAAGGAGAATCCCGATACATCAGCTAATAGACGCCCAAGCTTGTTAACATTGAGTGATGGGGTACAGAGAGGGTCATCCTATCCACCCAAAGATAACAAGGCAATTTATGGAGTTTCAGACTCCCAGGCACAGAAATGTTATTATCAGTAACGTACCATAATAATACAGCATGGTAACAAGATTTGTAAAGTGAAGATGACTATTTCTCATTGTGAACACACTCAAGCACCACAACGAAATGCAACCTCTGCATTTAACCCATCACACGTGCAC
>JBBPDA010000041.1:21251045-21266102 GCA_037974385.1 Arnoldichthys spilopterus | reverse complement strand
TATCAACAGCGCCGGGGAGCAGTGTAGCGGGACAGTACCTTGCTCAAGGGTACTTCAGTAGTGCCCGGGCCGGGGAACCTGAGACCTTCAGGTCTCAAAGGCAGTGTCCTAACCACTAGGCCTCCACTGCCCACAAAAGTAGCACAATAATAGAATTCCTATTGGTCTGTTTTTTCATGAAATTTCCACACCATGTAAAACAATGTAGCCACCAGTCAAAGGTAAAAAAAAAATGAAAACCATTTCTTTTTCTAATGTGATTATAACAGAGACAATATACAATTTCATTACAATGGTAACTCACTTTTTGTGTTTGTTATTAATGCACATTGACAGCTAGTGAGGTATTTTTATTCTTCTCATGTAACCAGAGGTAGGGCTCTTAATAACATGCTTTGCAGGGTTCAGAGAATTCTCCCCAGACTTTCCTCATGGTCAGCTTCTTGAATGGTTATGATTGTATTGATTATGACACTACTCTTCTGCATCAGAGAACATGCTGCTCAAAACACATGCACGCACACACACTCACACATGAGAAGACAGAGGGCTATTACTGAAACATACCATTAAAAATGTACCCTACATACTCAAAGCAGCTTTTTATTATTATTTCTTAAATAATCCTAGGCACCAACATGATTTGATTGCACTGGGGTTTTGATTTCAGCCTCTGCATGGTGGGTGTGAATACAACATCAAGGAATAAGTATTGCCAAACCCAGACCGAAGAAACTGACACCGGAGCGACATGAGGAGAGAAGAGGTGGCAAGAGCAAGAGAACAAGGGTGAGAAAGAGAGACAGGGAGAGAGGGTGTGACGTGCCATGACAACAAAACATCAGGGGAGTTTAGCATGTATAAAGGCGTGCCACATCTCACTCAGCCTTCTTTTTGGGAATCGGGGAGGGAGCTTTATTTCACAGGACAGAAGAGGTTAACTCTCTAAATTGCAGGTGTATTATTCACTTATTCATCTTAAGGCTTATTTTCCAGTAACTACAGTGCATATTCATTCAGCTTCTTTGATGTTGATTTGTAAGTAAGGTTGTTATTAGGGTAAGGAAAGAAAATGGAAATACTCATCCGACAACATGGTTACAGATTGTTTTAAAGTTGATGGATATATCCAGCTCTAAGATTGGACTGGCATGTTTAAAGCTTTTGTAAAATACTCAGTATACCCCAATCTATGACTGCATACATCACCTAAATTGTGTATATTATATGCTGTTTATAGAATAATCTTTGACAGTTACATTGGTTATGCATGTATAGCCTACTGTTACTGAACTACATTGCTTCTTAGATTAATTAAATATTGTCATTATAATGTAACATTTATGTAATTCATAATCATTTCTAGGATTTTTTATTTTTCCTCATTTCTCCCCAATTTAGTCATGACCAGTTCCATTTACTAGCTACAATATGTTATCACTGGACAGCTCAACATTCTTGCAGGAGAACAGCCCTGGAACACCCTGGAACTGAATGGTCTTTTATGGCTTTAATGGTTTTAAATGTCACTTTAAAGATCCTGTTTTTAAATTGATCAAGATGACCAACAGGTCAGGCAACAGGATAAAATCAACAGTCTTGTAGAAAACATTTGGTAAAACTAAACCAAATTTTACAGAAAACTTTAGACTTTTAAGTGGCTTTGCAACATAAACTCTAAAACAATATTCTATAACATTTCCAAATAGTGAATTTGAGTGTATATTTAGTAAGGTGTGTGTGTATATGTGTGTGTGCTTGTGTGTGTACATAAGTGTGGGGGGAATTTCTACTTTTTTCAACACACTTGATTTAACTCGTCAGCTGATTACAAAGGTATTAGTTAGTTAAAGGGAAATCTGACAGCTAAAGCGAGGAACGTGGCCCTTGAGCACTGGAATTTGAGATCCCTGGGTTGAGAGGTTAAACACACAGAGCAGTGGTCAGGCCATGTCTGCTCAGGACCTTGGATGGACTTGGACTTGTGGCTTGTGTAGTAAGAGCATGCTGAGTCTCCTCAGAAGCCCCCGTCCCGGCTGTCGCTTTGACTGTTGCGCATGCAATCAAGCATGTTTGCTGTGACATGCAAGAAAGAGTGGGAGCCTAAAAAATAGAAAGAAAGAAATAAAGAGAGAGAGAGAGAGAGAGAGAGAGAGAGAGAGAGAGAGAGAGAGAAAAGAAAGAAATACCAGATGCTTTGAAGTGACAGATTGTTGGAGAGCAACCCTCTCAATGCCCTTCTCTTTCTAGGAGTGTGTGAATAGTGTGTGTGTGTGTGTGTGTGTGGATGTTAGGGAGTAAAGAGTGGAGGGAGGGTGTAGTGGTTGAGACCACAGGCTGCGGATTTGCAAATTTACTCTCTTCAGCCACGTAAAGTTTCCAGCACTACAGAGCAGTCACCACTAACGCTAAACCACACACACAGGCGCACACGCCAGGCACCCCTGGTGTTACAACTCTGGTGACCTTTCCCCCTCCCCGGCTGCGTTGTAAACCGCACTCCATTTCCCATAAGACTTTAACAGGCTACTAGGGGGTGCGTAACCCCAGGGTTAAAGAGCAATCTGTAACCAATTAGCCATTTGACTGCCGAGGAGAGGCTCAGTCCTGAACGGGAGGAATGCAAGTGGGGGGAGTTGGGGGGGGGTGTTTCTTGGTGAGGGTGGGTGTTTGGTGGCAGGTGGAATCTCAAGCTTCCTCTAGTTAGATCCAGGTTTAGCAAGGTCTTGACCACAGAACCTGGTTAAGGAGGCATCAAACAACAGTGTTGCTAACAGGCCTTCTGGTGTGGTCCATGGCTAATGAATGCCAGACCTGGTGTAGACAGAGTTCACATTTTCACCACCCATACTCCACGGACTACAGTACAGAGCATGGATACCGTATATAGACTGAGGAAAGAAAGACATAAACAACAGAAAAGATTGAATGTGGGGTAAGGCAGGCCAAAAGAGAAAGCAGTACAGTTAGGCTTTTTTACACTGTTAAACCTTCATGCTCAATGCACATGCATTGTTTACAGTAAAAGCCATCTTAAGTGCTCTACAACACCGTTCACCAACTTTCCATTTGGAGATCTACTTCCCAGCAGAGTTAAGTTTCAACCTATGTACATCATACTGCACCCACCCGATCCTAACCTTAATGCATCTGATACAATCATGGACTTCTGAAGAAGTAAATTAGCTGGAGGAGGTGTGGCAGGTTGTGGTTGCAACCAAACTCCATGAAAGTGAAGTAAAAGTTATTTGTCATTGTGAACACACTCCATCACAAAGTGTACCACAATGAAATTTGACCTCTGCATTTAACCCATGCACATGTGGAGCAGTGGGCAGCTATCAACAGTGCTTGCAGTGGGACGGTACCTTGCCTCAGTGGTATACGGGTCGGAACTTAAACCCGCAACCTTCTGTTTGCAAGAGTAAGGCCCTAACCACTAGGCCACCACTGCCCACTAGCAGAGACAATAGATCCTCAGGACTAGGATATGTGACCTATAATGCTGTATAATATGCATATACCATTCTTTTTGACAGATTGCAATAGGAAGTGTTCTCTGCAGACCTACTTAGTTATTTCATATTTGTAGGTGACTGTGTCAAAATCTTGCTCAATTAAAAGTTTAAACAAAACATTATCCAAAAACATACTTAAGTATCAGTCTACATGTTTTATATTAAAATTTATTAAAGCATGTGAGGTAAAAAGGACGTTTTTAACAAATGCAATAAGCTGTCTTCATTTAGTGGTGTAATGCAATGGTGTATTGTGTCAGGGCTATATTAGTCCTCATACAAATGCAAATAATATTACTGAAGTGTTTGATTTCAGTAATATTCTTCCAAAATAATACTTAAGTATAGCAACAAAGTACAATTATCCAATGCATTAAAGTAGCTGATGTGTGATAAAAGAAAAAAAAATCAAATTTAGGATTGCATAAGTAAGGAGCTTGAAAATATATGAATGTGATATTAAACAAGACATTGTATAATTGTATTTTGTGTTGACATAGCTCTAAATAAATAAATCAGATTCATCTGCAATGTAAATCCCTTTAAAACAAAAGCAAAAGAGGTGAAAGGGGACGAAAAAGAGAAAAAGTAAGAAGGTGAGAAGATAAAGGAAGAGAAAGGGAGAGAGGGAAGGGACTGTTAGGGAAGCAGAAAGATGAATATAGATGGAGGGAGGGAGAGAGAGAGGGCTGCTTAGGGTCGGGTCCCTGCTCCTCATCCATCAGCATATCTGCAGAGGGATCGGGGCCGAGTAATGAGCCGTGCGCCCCTTTACACGTGTTGACGCTCCGCAAAATAAGATCCATTTACCTTCGGCCCGTCGTTCCGCCTGCTAGCACGCCCCTCAATCGCCCCCCGCCAGGCTTCCAGGTGAAGCCGCCCACCCCACCTCCACCCTCACCCCACATAACCACGGCTAAGACGCTAAGACCATCTCTCTGTGGAGTGAGGGAGGAAGAATGTGCAGGGAGAGCACAGGATCTAGGAGGATGAAAAATGGCCCATGCTGGGCCTGTAAGCTAATGATGGGCAAAGTTTGGAGGCTATCAAAGTAAGAAAAAAATACCTTTTGGATAAGAATGTGGGCTACATTTGCAGTGTTATCGTGCTCCCCTAAAATCCATTATAGCAGGATTCCAGAGAAGGATGCATGGGCTATCCTGATGCTGTTGATACAGGGACTTGGATACTATCTGCACGGAATATAATGAGTGCAGAATTAGCTCGGAACTGTTTCGCATTGCGTCCGTATTCAGGCCTGATTACTTTCATTATCATAGATCTATGAGGCTTTTATTTTTCCTCATCAAGTTGCAAATTTGGGTCTTCTTGTCCACTGTCCAGCCACTTTCACACCACCCTAAATGACTAATGATGCATTTAACTGGAGAATTAGCAAGAGAAAGAGAGAAAGAGAGAGAGAGAGAGAGAGGGAGAGAGAAAGAGAGAGAGAGAGAGAGAGAGAGGGAGAGAGACAGGGAGAGAGAGCGAGGGGTGAGAGAGAGAGAGAGAGGGAGAGAGAGAGAGGGAGAGAAGGACAGCACTTGCATTAACGCTACGTCATACTGCCCTCGGAAAACAAAAGGGCAAGTAAGAGAGGAGAGAGAGAGAGAGAGAGGGAGAGAGAGAGAGCTGTTGGGTGAAAGAGAATGCGTTGGATAATGAGACATTTCTTTTACCCACCAGCCCTGTGTGTGTGCGGCACCGCGATGATACGCCTGTTTTCCCCCGGCCCCCATTATCAGTGCACTTGAACCCAGGCTAACAATGAGTTCATAGAGATTGAGAAGTGCCGGGCCCTTAATTGTATGTATTTAGTCACGCAAACAGAGGCAATGGCCTGAGAATGGCTAGTTAGCCAATGACATCATTTGCGCTGCACAGTCGACTCAATGGGCCTGTTGCAAATTCGTGCCACGGCAAAACGTCCATCCATCGCAGCCATCCTAAACAGAGCCTCCTGTATTTGCCTTAGCTTTGGAGATCAGCATGTAGCGCATCTCGTGTCGCTTCCGTCTGTTGTTTTAACAGCACGGCTCTGTTTTACGATGCACACAGACTCTGAGCTCTGCCATGTGATTTTTGTGATTTCTTCTTCGTCGTCTTCTCACTCTTCTGCTTCATGGAGAAGTGGCTTTTTCTTCTTTTTTTCCCCTCTTCTTCTTTTTAAAAGCATTTTGTTATGCGTGTGGGGCTGTGTCACTGTGAGTGCGTGATCTGTCAATCAATCGCACTCATCGGCGGTGGCGCTCCGAAGCCGATCATCGCATCATGATGTTAGTGTGCCTGACTTCCTCTACACAAAGGGAAACGGGCGAGGGAGCCTTTCTCAAGCAGGGATGTCAGCACTCGAAAAATCAATCACCATCTGGCCTCCTCTCTTCCCCAAGAAGAAAGAGAGAGGAAAAAGAGATAGAGAAAGAGGCATAGAGGGGAGGGAGGGCAAAAAACAGGAGGCAAAGGCCTGGTAGATGAGGGGGCAGAAGCAAGCTCAGTGCTCTGGCAGAGTCAGGGCAGGGCAGAGAGGGCAGTCCATCCTTGTCGGCCATTAGGCATTGTGAGAATGACGTGCATTAGCTGCTAGCAAGGTCACACTAAGCAAACAGAGATAAGAGGAAAGAAAGCAGCGATTTGTCTGCTTGGCTAACACCTCGGGACTGAGCAGGTCATTGGGTTTGCCTTGAGTGTATGTGCGTGTGTGCGCAACGACAAGTGTGTCTTTCCCTTCCTTTCCTACTTTTTTAAGTCTTTCTCCCTTGTTCTCCTAGCTCCATCTGCTAGCCTCCTTTATCTGGCACATTTGAACGTAAACTTCTCTCTCTTTTCTTATAAATACAAAGATAAATACCGCATGCAGGGCTCAGGCTCTTTTACAGCACCCAATGGGTGGCTCTGAATTTGGAGGGGGTTTGGAGGGGGTGGGGAGGTGACATGATTTTTGCTGCAGCATTGCCTCCTTTCAGTAGCACAGCTGTGTGAAAAATACCAGTTCGAAAGGGTGCTGAGGCAGCAAAAGCATTTAATACTCAACAAACAGTTATCTAAGCCCATGTCCAATAACCCGACACCACTGTAATGTGACCTACATACTAAGTGAATAAGAATTTTTTATGTCGGGGAGGGGGGTGAGAAGAACAGCGCGGAGCACACAGCTCATTCAGCTGACAGTAATTAAATAGCAAGTATTCCTTTTCACTGCCCTTTTGCCTCTCTCCCAGCTAAGAAAGTATAATGTAACAGAACATATTGTGCCCTCCTCTGTGCCTCCTCTCTCTTTTGCTCTCGCTCCGTCTCTCTTTTCTTTAAGGCCCGGTCACTATTAATTAAATGATGAATTGGACTTGGATTTTGCATTCAATCTTCTATTCTTTTTAACACGCTAATGTTAAAATCTTAAATTTTCCAAAGGCTCGCTTGGATTTCCTGAAATCCACAAATCCGAAGAAAGTTTTCAAATCCATCAAAGTATGTGGTTAAAAAGTGAGTTTGCATGGCTTATTATTGAACTTGGTCACATTTAGCAAAGCAAAGAACATCTGAATGTGAATAAAAGTATGAAAATTACATGTAATCTAAATTATTCAAGTGACTACTCTTCCAAAGTAAAACTTTACAAAACTCCATTATTTTAGACAAATCAGAACAAGCTCTGAGGCCGTTTTTCTCATCAAACCATTTAGTTGTTAAACATGAAGACGTTGTTACAAGCCAAAAGTGGAAAAAAGGCAATATTGAGAGATTATCCCGCTCCATATGAGTGCAGCTGCCATACCAAACCTTGCTGACACAGTCTCTGAAGCCACCAGACACACAAATATGCACACGAACACATAAGCTCGTACACTCGCAGCACTTCCCTTGAAGATGAATGGGCGAATGGTGAAAGCTCAGCTCTGTCGTAAGATCAGGTAGGCCCTTTTGCAAGGCAGACCACAGGAAGGATGATGAAAGAGTGAAAGAGAGTGCTGCGGATTGCAGGCCACCAGAAACAAAAGCAGATGTCCATATTAATGTGGCGGTGCGCTCTTGAAAGCCTCCGACACAGGAGAGAGGGGAGCGCGAAGAGCAAAGTCAGGGAAAAACAGAAAAAAGTTTCCCCCCCAATTAGATTAACAAGAAAACAAGTCACCGGGGTTGCAGCGTGGCTCACCAACATCATAGACTTTCCATCAGGATGAATCACTGCAACAGATGTCCTCACTTTTGGGTCTCTCCAAACAATGACATCCACGTCCAATTATTTCAGAGTTGCACAGATACATAATGAATAGTGCACTTTCGAATGCATCTGGGGCCCTCTTGCAAAAAAAAAAAAAAGAAAGAAAAGAAAGAAAGAAAAAAAAATCAAGAAAGGGGAAAAACACTACTAAAGGTTTAGAATATAAGATGCATTCGATGCAAATCATATATTGAGAGAAAGACATAAATGTACTCAAGTTGAAAGCCTTAGAGTCACAGATGTATCCAAATACAGCACTGAGTGATGCAAATGATGCGTTTAGCGCAGAGGCATAGCATGCTCCCGTTTGGAAAGACTAGGGATTATATAAATAACTACAGATGAGTCAGCCTCCCAGTCTCAGGCCGCTACTCCAAAAACAGGATTTTGTTTTCATTAAACAACAACGGTGGAAAAAAGAAAGAGAAAAAAAAAAAGAAGATGGAAGGAGGGGAGAGAAAGAGCGAGAAAAGAAGAGAAATAAGAAAAAAAAAATTCATGTGGATCAATTACCACACCTCAGGGGTGGCTTAATTGAATTCTCGACTACAGCTGCCACACGTTCGACTGGTTGTAGGTGTCTTCTTCATTTGCATGAATGTGCCTCAAACAAGAGGCAGGGAGAAAAAAAAAAAACGATGCGAGTCAAGCTGACAACAACAAAAAAAGCCCAAATGTGAAAAAGAAGAAAGAAAAAAGAGCGCTACAATGAAAACCACGGCTCAAGCCTGTGCTATTTAAAAGAGGATTAAGTTAAATCTGAGGGTAAACCTAAAGTTAGGGAACTCTCTCGGGCAAAGGGGGCCACAATCCACAACAAGACCGCTTTTGTTGCGGTTCGAGCAACTCTGAATGTTAATGTCAGAGACGAGGTAAAAAAAAAATGATCAGAAAACAGCATGAAATTTCTACAGTAGAAGTTCTCCATGCGCCTTCGTTGTGGTAATTCAATTATGAAGACTCTTGGGCTTCCTCTTTCTCCGTAGTTTTCCCTCCTCAGCATTACAACGCAGTCTGCAGCGTCTCATTTCTCTAAAACCCTCATAAATAGAGAAACGGAGGGAAGAAGAGGGAATAGCATCACAGTTTTCACTCACTCGCTCGCTCTATCTTTTTTCATTGCATCTCAGAAAGCTTTGTTGATGACCGCTGTTTCATGGCACTCCTGGTTTTAAGCTCCTACCAATTTTAAGCTTCCATGTAGGAACCAGTCTCCATAGAGGGGAGCTCTTTTGTACCCTTAAATACACCCCAATGTGTCCCTCAACAAAAGCGTCTCCCTTTCCCTTTCTCCCTGGCTTTTTTAATGCTTTAAGTTTAGGTGGTCTGTGGGTGGTGGATTTTCTTTCTCTCTCTCTGTGTCCTCACTGCTTCTCCCTCTCTCTGTTTTTTTTTTTTTTTTTTTTTTTTTTTTTAATCAACCATTAGCGGTGCTCCCCATTCAGTGGCACAGCGACTATAAAACCTCCTCAGGATTACAATAACCTCACAAGCAAAATTAAAGTTCCTAAAGTACACAATGGGGGCTGTATCTTTTTTAACATGTCCTCAGGGCCTTGGGAACAGAATTGTTTCCTGACAAAGTGCTCCTGCCTTGACAATGAGCACCTTTCAGGCCCTACACATGGACTGTCTTTAGACTGCAGGAGAGGGACTTATTTCACATATCAATCAAAGACCAAAAAAGAGTGAGAGAGAGAGAGAAAGAGGGAGAAAGAGAAAGAGAAAAAAAACCTCGTCTGGCGCAAGTGGCCCTTCAAGAAGTGAACAGATCAAAACTGAGTATATGCTGCATTTACAGCGGCCATTCACTGGTGTTTTGAGAAGAGAGATGGAGTGAGTGAGAGAGAGAGAGAGAGAGAGAGAGAGAGAGAAAGAAAAAAGAGAGAGAAAAGAGAGAGAGGAAGAGAGAAAGACTTCTGCACATGAAAAGAGTGATTTAATCTGGGCTGAGAGTAGATCACCGCATATCTGACGTCCCAGTGGAATAAAGCTGAAGAAATTGGGGTGTGTGTGCATGCATACTGACGGTTAAAAATGGCACTGCTTCAGCTTTGGTTTGTGAAGTGAAGACTTTGCCTAATACATAAAGTAAAGCACCTGCCTGCACCTGTATCATTTCCTCATTCCGTCATGGAAAACGTCCTATTTCTGAAATGGCAATGGTTCACAAGAAAAGATAAAAACTTTGATATAGATTAATGTAATGGGATTGTATTCTATTCCATTCTATTCAGTAAATCAATTTGGTACATTTATAGGGGTCTGCTTGACATGAAATAAAAAAAAATATATATTTAAAAAATAAATAATTAAATAAAGCTTGTTTTCTATCATTGACTTTACACATAACAGTACTTCAGTGTTCGGTACCATTTCATACTCATTTTAGTCAATATCAGATCATAAGCAGTTGATAGCCTTTATGAATGAGTTTAAACAGTTAGCTAGGCTCCTACCTCTGTTTTACACTTTTCATTTAGACCTTCCTCACTGACCAAGGACATGCTCAGCTTGTAAAATTGTTTTTACCCTAAGTGTGGAGCGATTTTTATAGACTGGTAGGAACACTGTTGATTAGTTGTTGTAGTCCATTCATTTCCTATGCAGGTTCTTTATATCTGAAAAAAAAACTATTTTGTTATTTATTTTCAACATTACAAATGCAATGCCTAGTGCAATTTCAAAATCAATTTTCCCTTCAGCTCTGAACTCAAATCTTTGAGCTGATTAGGGTGGATCTCACAAATGAAATATACTCAAAATTGTCTTTTATTTTCAGTTTTAAGATCAATAACAGCCTCTAACTGTCAGGATCTTAAAGGTCAAAAATAAGGATTCCTATATGGTTTTTGGTCTAGGCCAGAGCTTCTCAAATCTGGACCGTTAATCTACATTCTGGTCCTGGAATTTGTAATCCCCACTAGATGTGACTCTAGGTGGCCAATCAACTTTATCAACAGTTCAGTAACTACTGGTGATTACACAATCCAGGAGTGGAATCTGGATTCAAGGTCCAAATTTGAGAACCTCGGGTCTAGGCATATAGTCCTAGGAAAAATCATTGTTTAATAATATACATGCATTATGTGGATTTTTTAACCTTCTTTCCATATTACTTACAAAAATGATTCTATTTAGCGTTTTCACTACTCCAAAATACATTTTACTTTTAACAGTGTATGACAGCAGCCATTTTTAAATGCACTGGACTTCCAGGTGTATTGTCATGCACACTGGAACAGTAGTGTACTCCTATAGCAAGTGTGGCTTCTCCACCAAATGCCACCCAGTGCGGCCTTCGCTCGGCCCCAGTTCCTAATCACAGTGGAAATGAATTGGGTGTGGGAGGCAGTAATTCTGGATCACATTTGACCAGCTCAGGCCTGTATCGAAGCGAGAGAGACACATATAAATATAGTGTTCCTGGACAGGTGGATTAATGAGACTCCTTAAAGGCCTCCTTTATAGGTCAGTGCCTGCACAGCTCAGCTACGGCCGTCTAATCCCCCAAAAAATCATCTCATCTACTGCTCAATTCATTACAGCGGGGATGGAGGGGGGATGGAAAAGAAAGAGAAAGAGAGAGAGAGAGAGAGAGAGCATGCAAAGCAAATCCCATTCTCAGGCATGGATATACACTAGAATGAATCTCTACAGGTCTTAGATCAGGTAACCCATAATTCACAGTGGCCTGATCTACGAGGAGCTATACCCAGTGCTGCTGATTATCTGCTCGGACCTCCTCTATGCATTGTGTCAGGGCAATATAAAAGAAGTAATTGAATCTAAAATGCCCCTGAACACTTTTTTACTAGCTTAAGGTATTGCTGTGTCACTGATGAGTCCCCCGATATTGCAGTAATTTCACTGTCTCTTTACGTGTGGCACATTCAGCCTTGCTTGCTTGCTCAGAGGGAGAGAGAGAGAGAGAGAGAGAGAGAGAGAAAGAAAGAGAGAGAGAGAGAGAGAGAGAGAGAGAGAGAGAAGGAGAGAGAAAGAATTGTCATGTAACCTACCTCATCATTTCAGCAGGAGATGTAGTTGTAGAATTGGGGCAAGGCTTCTTTGGACAGGGCTTTGATAGGGTATTATAATAAACCTAATTAGATCATAGTAATAGCTTTAGGGCTCCTATGATAGATGCTAGCCTCTGGACCTTACTGTACATTTTCTTAATATTTCAGCTTGTGTGCAGAGCGCAAATTCATCTTTTTGCATGGGGCTATGACACAAGGCCTCTGCGCTCCTTAGGGCAGAAGGGCAAAAGAAGAAGTGTGTGAGCTCATGTGTGTTTAAGACAGAGAATACGACAGAATGAATGATGTAAATGTAAGTGGTATTTTGAGTCTAACGTGCATTTAGGTCTACTTTAAGTATAGGCCTATAGTATGTGCATGGGAGCTTTTGTGTGTGTGTGTGTGTTCACCACTGTCTGTCCACCAATTTCTTTCTACCTGCTCTCATGGCAGAAGTGTGCAGCTTAATAAACTGCCATGCTGGAGCCTGCAGGGTCAGCCTGATTCACAGCACATTAGTGCTGGGTCATGCTGCCATTCAGGGCTTGCCTCAGTCCAGCCATGAAAACCCACACACTCTTCCATTTTCCATCCAGGGGTGGGTGATAATACAAAAATACAACATAATTATAACCGAAGACACTTTCTTGAAACTGAGTATTTTGTTTTTATTTTACATTGTTTTAATGCAGCTGTTAGATTCAGCTGAATAAAACTATTTAACTGTGTTTAACTGACAAATAATTTTTCCTAAATAATTTCCTGTTGCATTGCATTCATTTTCCAGTCCAGTCTCTCAGCTTTTGCTATATAAGAATGCAGTTAGGGGTGGATCAGCTGGTTAAAATGTATGTTTTTAAGAGGAATAGAGATCAGTTTTCTACAGATTCTACCCATGATATACCTAGAAAAGTGCATTGTTGTGCAATTTAAGTTATCATAATAATGATAAGATTTCACTGTATCGCCCACCCCTACTGATTCTCTCTTTCGCTCACCTTTTCAATTTAAAAGCTTGCAGGCTTTCAGACTATGCTGGAAACTTTCCCTCTTGTACAGTATGCCGGGTCACGATGCATTAATGTGTGGCAGGGCCACATCTATCTCTGCCACACACCTTGAGGGCATCTCTTAAATGGCTGAATTTGGTCATTATGTGGCATTAACCTCATTAGAAAACACTCTTTAGAGGCTGGGAGATAAAATTGATTTACAGCTGCCATTCCCACCACTGCTCCTCCGATCAATTGTTAAAGTATCCTTTTTATGGCCTGCAATGCGCGTTTCTCTCTGCGACAACCTCACAACCCCTCTCCCTGTTCAGATGCTAGGTGTGTATGTGTGTGTGTGTGTATGTGTGTGTAGAAAGAGCACAACTCAATGTGGTTAAAAACTGAAAAATACCTACCATAAGTGAGACTCGGCCATCCTCTCACAATAGAGCAATTTGATAGCTTTTTAAAAGCCTCTCTGTGTGTGTATATAAGTGTGTGTGTGTGTGTGTGTGTGTGTGTGTGTGTGTGTTGTGGAGGGGTTGTGGAGAGGTAAATCCATCTGCCTGGTCTGAGTGTGTATATATGTGTATGTGTGTGTACGTGTGTGTGTGTGTTTACGTGTCTCTACGTGTGGGTAAATGTCACTGCGTCAAGCCTCTGACAGCTGGCTTTGGTGTGGCCGTTTAAGGCGAACACGGCGCTGTATTTCTTTGATAAATCGATAACGCCACCCTCTTTACCCACCGTCCGCCTCACGCCATCCACGAGATTGATCTGTGGCCAACACACTTCAGACCAGCACGCTTGTGAAGGATGAATAAAATATGGGTCGCTTTTGTTTCAGCCCTCGTCCAGTGCAAGATCCCAGCTTGCAATTTTAGATGAAGAGAATGTATGAACGATACAACTTTTCCTAGAATGTTCAGAAAGTCAAGATTTCTGGGTTTTCTAGGAACAGTTTCATGTAACATTTGTCCCCACTTTTACAACCGAGTCATAACACCACAAACCACGCTTTCAGATACAAAATATCGCAGACAAAAGTTTTTCTTCTCATGTTACAAGAATGTTCGGTCACATTCTTAAGACTAAGGTCTATGTGACAACTCACATAAACCTTTATAAAACATTGTATTAAAAAATGTATAAAGGCTTATTCCAACAAGCCTCACTTGTCATAAAGGCTGCAACTTTGATGTTATCTAGCAGTGTAAACTCAGAATTCAGAAACTGCTATTTTCTTTTTTTAGGACCATTAATTTGTATATTATTTTCAATAGCTGTGTAACTGGTCAATATTTATAATAATGTTAGGTAGAACATCTTTATTTTGAACACTGTATTTGTGAGGTTAATGCCTCAAACTCACATAAGCTGTTTTTTTTTCATGAGAATATATTTATTATTTTAGTCTTTTTTGTTGTTAATTGTGCATTGGTTTTTGTAAGT
The DNA here is from genome assembly GCA_037974385.1 of Arnoldichthys spilopterus. Lineage (NCBI taxonomy): Eukaryota > Metazoa > Chordata > Actinopteri > Characiformes > Lepidarchidae > Arnoldichthys > Arnoldichthys spilopterus. The sequence continues at coordinate 21,251,902 of JBBPDA010000041.1, read as the reverse complement.
TACCCATTGATAACTACACTGAAGACATTAAATAAAGCACAGCATCTACCTCATATTTATTTCAGAGTATACTTGAGTGTTGAGGCTGAAGGTGCCTTTTTGGTGAGGGATGTTAACTCGGAATGTTATTTTTTTGGGAATACGTTTGTTTTCTGACTAAAAACATTCACTCAAAATGTTGTTCTCAATATTTGCATAACTGCAAAATATAATGTGTTAAGCAAAGCATCTTTATCTCATGCTGTCACGTGGCCTTTTGTGTAATATTTCAGCCTAACCTTCATAGAACCTGTTGATTACTACACTAAAGGCTCTAGAAGTGTTCTCTGTTGGCCAGGATGGCGTTGGTCACGTTAGGACCGAGAAGCAGAGATGAACAGATGTAGCCTCGATCATCCTTCTCCGTCAATGGCAGCTCAGCGACAGAATTCCAGCCCCCGTGTCAGAGGGGGAGTGGGCAAAAGGAAGATGTGGGACGCAGGCCCAGTTTGCATTGCTCCTTAACATTTCGCAGTGTTTCTATTGCCTTCTGGAATAAAGCCACTGCCTCAACTACAGAGAATGGCATTTCAAAATAATGTGGCTTCTCAATTATTCAAACCTTTACTGTGCCATACAGCTCCAGTTCATAACCACATAGCCCTCTCTCTATGCCTCTCTCTCTCTCAGACACACACACACTCACACAGGAAGACATGCACTGAATATCTTCCCACTCTCCCCAGAATTATGACACATTCATTTCATGTCATCTATCTGAGTTTGGCGAGGGTAAAAAATAGAGAGAGAGAGAGAGAGAGAGAGAGAGAGAAAGAGAGAGAGAGAAAGAGAGAGAGAGAGAGAGAGAGAGAGAGAGA
>JBBPDA010000041.1:21230827-21247573 GCA_037974385.1 Arnoldichthys spilopterus | reverse complement strand
AGAGAGAGAGAGAGAAAGAGAGAGAGAGAGAGAGAGAGAGAGAGAGAGAGAGAGAGAGAGAGAGAGAGAGACAGAGACAGAGACAGAGACAGAGACAGACAGAGTTGAGGAGGGGGGTGATGTTTGAACTAAAGTGATGACAGCTGTGGATGGTGCTGGGTGTGTGGGGGTCACAGTGTGGTCTAACTTGTGGGTCAGCTGCCCCTTGCTAAATGAAGACTGGATGTGATATTGTTCTAGTCATCACGACCATCTGATGTCAATTTCACACAGCGGTGGGACCCTCCACAAGCTGGTCTTCACCACCAACCACACGGGTAATAAACAAAACTGAGACACACACACACACACACACATACACACCACACACACACACACAGATGCACAGAAACTCATCATACCACATACACATGTTCAAGCACACACATGCTACACAGTAACGCATTATGGATACATGATGATTTTCCAACCTCTCTTAATCACTTAAAATAAAACCAGCTGATTTTGTTACTGTGATATATGTAAATGACCTTTGTCCTGGTTTGTCTCCCTCTATTGTGCCTCATTCAGAAAGCACACTATACTATTACAATAAACGGGTGTGCCTAAAGGGCTGTAGGCTGAATGGTATAACCATGATAAAACCACGTCTTGGTTTTTGTGACATCACACAATCTCTGAATACACAATTGGCTGCATAATTTTTATATATGGACAGCATGGGCAGCTCGCATATTACACTAATCTCTTTTATTTCCAGAAAGCAAGTAAAGTGTGTTTTTCCATGACATGTGCCACACATGTAAAAAAAGAAACTTATTGCAAAGTGATATTGCAAAAAGAAAGCTTTACTGTCTTTGCTCTCATTCCTTACATGGACTACGTCAAAAGGTGACACCGATATACAGCTTGAGTCTGTATGTTGGAAAAAAAAAATGCACAGATGACTTCCATAAGCCAAACGAGGGTATGTATCAGTATATAATCAGCCTTGATGCACCATCGGTGACAAACATGGACCCCTCCGTCATAACACACTTGCTACACATCGAATATCCCGAAGCATCCTAAGCCACAGGAATCAACATTAACACATACAGACACTAATTCATTCTGAGACACACCTCCCAATCTCTCATCATACACGCACGCCCGCACGCACACGCGTGCACCCAACACAAAAACACATCATCTCATCTCACTCCCAAAATGATGCAAAATATGAAACCATATTCACAGAAGCCTCTCCACAATCATCTCCTGTGCGAAAATAGCAATCTTGTCTTTCAGCCGAGGAAAGGCGAGAGCCATTCTAAGAGGCTATGAATTTGGTTGGAGCTGAATAGGATGTTGGTACATGTTTTACTAAAGGAAATATAATGGCACACTATTATTAGATCACATTAATCATGAGGGTGCCAAAGGCACTGACAGCAGCCCTGAAAGGGATTGAAAACGTTCGTAATGGATATAAATTACCCATTGTGTGATAAAAGGATTTTTTCCACTAAGAAGGTGGGAATAAAACACAGAGCTTCCAAATGTGCGCGTGTGTGTAAAATATGGACTAATGCAGGTTATCTCAGTCGGATTAAAATTTTAAGGGAATCAGATAGTGATAGAGAAAGGCCTTAAGTTGGTGGGGGGGCTAGGAAGGTATAGGTATTAAAAGCTGATTAGATCTGCGTTTTAGTGACATATGAGAGAGAGCGAGGGGGGGGGGGCAGGAGGCAAAAGACTTGTTTTGATAGAGGTCTGTCAGTTGGCATGGCGATAATGAGTCACGTCTCTCTTATTCGGTTATTTATTGCCGACTTGGCTGGCAAACAAAAGATCAATAATTTTGAGCAAATCTAATGTTGTCCCTGCCGCTAATGTGCTCGTCCATCTCCGCTGGCATCCTCACATGGGAGCAACACTGAATCTGTGGTTATTTCACATCAGATGCAATTATATCATATGGCTTTAATAACACGGAGGCCCCCCATGAATATGTGGCGATACTCGATAATGCCCGTGCATATGTGTGCGAGCGATGTCACACGCTAGTAAATTATAATATATGTCCGTATATCAGATGCATTTTTCGCATTCCCACTGAATCAATCTTCATTTGTGGCCTCAGATTTACAATGAAAGATGAAGTGCTCGAGCAGTCCATCCACACACCGACAGCAAACACTCACAAACGTGTGCGCACACTCACGCGCATGCATGGTACGGAACCGAGAGTGCCATCTGTTAACAATATGCACCTCAAGATAAGATCCTTATCACACATTTATTAGAGGTATAGGGGGAAGCTAATTGATCTTCTCTAACACTACAACTCCCATGATTCAATGGCTGTGCTTAATGAAGTTGCGGGTAATGGATGCTTCTGTCCGCCAAGCTGTCCATCTCTGCAGCTATCAGTCATAGACACGTAGCAGACACAAAGCAGCACTGTCTAGTGACAGGCATAGTTCTGACTGACTTTTCAAGAAATGGGCAATGCCATTGATTTTTTTCCTCAGTAAAATGTATGTCAACAGCAACTTAAGCTTTGAGGGTTTTATTCAATACAGACTGATCTAACCTTCAGCCAGTCAGTCTGCAGTTTTAGAATAAAATTGAATAAAATGACTAACTTTGCTCTTATTAAACTTACAGCATTTTACAGTAAAGCTTCACAAGCTACTGATCAGAAGGATGGATCAAACTTAAGTTCAGCCAATCTTTTTACTTTGGTATCCTGCATCTGTGTTCATTTTTGTCAGATCGTGTTTGTCAGATTTGCACTAATATCGACACCTGTCTCGGATTTCTCGTTTTTCTCCGCTGCATTTTAAAACGAGTGCTAGTACTGATAATGATCCTCAAGAAATAACAGTTTTTTCAAGGAATCACAGGTGTTCAGTGATTAATCTTATATTAGGCCTGTCACCTATACCATGATATGCCATGTTACACATTTTTTTTTTCACTGTTTCAATACACATATATGCTAATATACACAATAACTAATATATGAAAATGATCCAAGAATAGACGTGGTGACTATTTTCCTCTATTAAAGGAAAGGTGTCAATATTTTACCAATACCAAGGAAGGATGTACAAAAAGAAACACTGCGATTTGAAATATCCCTACACCCATCCCTCTCATCTAGCTGTTCTCAAAAATGCATCAGAGCCTCACGTGATGCCCTCAGTTCCTAGGGGATAGACGATGCCAACGCACGTGCTCAATTTGTACTGTTCAATCTTAAAGGTGACTTTTGATTGCATCCTGTCTCATTTTCTCCCCACTCTCACCCATCTGTTGTAGCGAACCTGCTGCCTCACCTGCCGTGCAGCCCCGAAGGGAGCCTGACTGACATCCGCCGATCACCGGCGCCGCGCGTGACAGTGAAGTGGAGCCGAGTGGCGCGTTAATAACTGCCTCGGCTCCACCTCATGCAGGAGCGTGGGAGATACAGCGAAGATCGGATATCATTAGCACAAGCTTGCTGCATCAGGTCTGCATGAGTGTCAGGAATCACAGCTCACATACAGAATGGCAAAACAAGGCTCTTAACCCAAAATACCACCTCTCCCCATACACTCACAACCTAGACTGGGACTAAGGCTACATACACATTACAGCACATTAAAAATGGAACAAATGCAATTTTTGACTAAAAATGACACTGATCTGAATTGACACAAAAAGCTTATCTTTTCATAAGGGAATATTTCATGTGTGGTCCTAAAATGGGTATATATTCGCTACATGGCCATGCAACTTTATGGGGAATCTCTTTTCTGTAAGTGAATCTTCTTCATTAAATGTGACCTCTGCATTTAACCCATCACACGTGCACACGTGGAGCAGCGGACAGCTACCAACAGCACCCAGGGAGCAGTGTAGTGGGATGGTACCTTGCTCAAGGGTACCTCAGTAGTGCCCGGGGGCGGGACTCGAACCTGTGACTTTCAGGTCCCGAAGGCAGCGTCCTAACCACTAGGCCACCACTGCCCATTTGTAGATTTTGTTGTGTTTTGTTGCATCGTTATTTAGTACACATACACAAATCTTTTAGTCTATATCCATCAGCTAAAACTTAACATGGCACAGCATAACTTACTACGCAGGTAACTATACAACCCTAAGGTGTACAAAGAAATATCAAATTAAATGTTAATCTAAAGAAGCCGAGCATTCCGACAACATACCGTGTGTTACTTTGTGTTGTCCTGTCGGCTAAAGTTCCAGGCCAGATCTACACAACATCTGCAGAGTCATCTGTATTACTTGCCTATTAGATCACAGTGTATACAGATCATGTTGTCTTTGTTGTTGTCGTCTCCTGGGAAAAAGTCGATGGATTTATCTAGATTTAGTTTTAGAGACCCTCTCCCACCTGCACAGCAGTAAAGGGTTCAAATGCAGTTTGTGAATTTCAGCACTTTTGAAAAAAAAGATTTTCCTCAAGACAGATGCTCACATAGTACAAATGCTTTTTAAGGGCAGTAATGACAAGGGTGAAGACACTCAAGAAAGCACACATCACCAGTAAGCACATAAACCAGGGATGCTTAACTCCAGGCGTGGAGGGCCAGTATCAAGCACAGTTTGGTAGTTCTCCTCCTCAAACACACTCACTAAATATGGTAATTAACAGGTGAGTTGAACCAGGTGTGGCTGAGCAGGGAAATTACCCAACTGTGCTGGCCTTCCAAGGCAGGATTTGGGCCTCTCTTGCCAAAAAAAATGTCAAAAACCTGTAGATATTAAAAGTCAATGAAGTGTCTAATTGTTATTTATTGTTTAATTTGTATATTTTCTGTTGTGTTTAATGTGAAACATTTTCTAATTTTGAGGTTTTGTATGCTCTTGCATATTATTTTCATCTTAGATATTAACAATATTAATAGGGTTAATAACTTATATTATTGAAAAGCTGAGTTTATGCTGAGCCGGAAAATATGGTTTGATCAATAATAGGGTAATTTATGATCCATTTACAGCCAAAAACATGAACATATGCCCAGCCAGCCATGTTACGGAAGACAGAGGAAAAGTCACAGGGCCTACAGTCAGTGGAGGACAGCGAAATACAATAATTTGCCCAAAACTGGATTGAATTTGTCTTAAACTATTTTAGCTGTCTATACATAAGGTTCATGCACGTAACTATTGATTTTAAATTGCAGGTCCTTTCAGTGCAGAGCTGGGCTCATGCTAATGACAGATATGGGTCACTTACAAACACGAAAACGAAACAGTCAAAGCAGGAGGACTTGATATGCGCAACACAAAAAACTGGGCTCACAATATAAATGTAACCCGAAACATTTACAGTAGCCTACATTGCTACCTTATCTTTACCTCAGAAATAGCATCTCAATCAATACCAGACATGGCCAGACCGAAACACTTCTGGACCTTCTGGACAGTCGATATAGTGGCTTTAGTAGGTCTATACATTGTAGACAAATGATACGCTGGACATATGGCGAGCTATCCAACACTGTAGCTACCTAGTTAAGCAGGGTATATGTTACTGTTAAAGTTGCCCATGAAAAAGCCTAAAACGTTTCACACTAAAGTGCGCTGTGTGTCAGGGATATCTCCAGGGATAGAGATGATGTCAAAGCGTGCTGTAAAGGAGCCTGTCTACTCTTTTCAACAATACTCTCATCTTCTTTACGCTTTCTTTCACCCGCCAAGCCCTCCGCATGCACACACACTATGCAGGAGAAGAGCTTTCCCTGAGCATTTAAAGATGTCATTTTTTAAACATACATATCAAAGTGCTGGGAAAGAGGGGTGCTTTTTTGAGTGTCTGCCTTTGTGCTTGAGCACAATGTAGCTTTGAAAAGAGGGATGGGGGGGACGAAAGACATCCAAAGATCTCTTTGCCATCCACATCCCCCCGCGCCGACTGGCAATACATCATTTGTATTGATGCAATATTAAATTTCAATATCACATGTCAAAAGGTACAAAATGATAGATCATAGCCTAACTAAATGAATTATTAAAGGGGCTAGACTGTGCTCTGCTATCCGCTTCTCTCCCAATCAACTGTGTCTGAAAAGTACAGTTTGATACTGGCAGCATTTCAAAGCTCCAGTGAGAGAAACACTCTCTCTTTCACTCTGTCTGTGTGTGTGTGTGTGTCTCTCTCTCTCTCTCTTTCTATTTTCACCAAAGTTTTTTTTTTTTTTTGTCCGTCATAATGAATCTGGATTTGTGTCACCCCCCAAATCCTCCCACAATGCAAAGCTGCATGAGTGTGGCTTCCGATTGTGGGGAATTTCTGTTTGTTTGCTTTCTTTTTTCCGTCCTGTTCGCTTCACAGAATGCAAACCGTTATCAGATTACTCTAATCTGTTGCTAACAAATTTAAAAGCAAGCCTGACTTTGTTATATGGTTTGAGCCACTGAGAGATGAACTTCTACTGCTGCTTTTTCATGAAAAGGCTCAGACTACAATAAAGCCTGACTGTGTTTTAGGAGGTTAAAAACGGCTGATTAACATATATATTTTTTACACACACACACACACACACACACACTCACACACACACATAAATACATACAAACATACACACAAACATATATATACATGGATATATGTACTGTAAATAAATAGGAATATAATTTACTGAAGGTATTAAAGGTCTTGAAGAGTGGATAAAAGCATTACAAACTGCAACATTTGCCTCACTCCCACAAAACAGAGCTCCAGCAATTTTCATGTGTAGTTCATCGGAAAAAGGTGCCAGCCAAGTACATTTTATTGCCTTAATGGATTTAATTACTATAGAACATATAGTCAGGATAATTTTAGATACAAATGTTTCCCCGTATTGATATGGAAGTACAGCATGTACAATGATAGCTGCTAATTTTGTTAAAATGATCAAATTAAAACATTAATCTTTGCATGTATGTGTGCCATGAGTGTGTGTGTGTGTGTGTGTGTGTGTGTGTGTGTGTTTTCATGTGCATGTGTGTCTGCGGTAATCATGACTCCAGGGGGATTTAATTGGAGGGTCCAGATTGTCGGACTGGTGACCCCACACAAGTCACGGCCACCATTAGCGTCCGGCTTGCATGTTAACAAACACAGTCCCTGTGCCTTTTTACCGTTGCGAAAATTCAATTTCAGCTCTTTGTCTGCCTGGTGCCTTCACCCTAACGATGGTCTCTCTCCCTCCCTCTATCTTTTTTTTTTTTTCTTAAACAACAGAACACAGAGGAGTCGTTAGGACCCTCTCTTCATTACTTCAAAAAACCAATCATTAGACACCAGAGTATATACGTAATTAGAAAATCACTTCCTTTGCAATCCTGGCTAAGTAGTTTACATACTGTAATTACAGGGACAAAATCAATTTTTAATCATTTCACTGATTGGGCTCATCAGCTCAGTAGGAACATTGTATCCTGCTTGTTGTGCGAAAGCAACATCTGGGCTAAAACAATTACCCTTTTGTGTTCCAAAACTATTCAGAGCAGGGCTTTCTGCAGCACCCGCCGGCTGCCACTGAGCCCCTACGTAGACGTGTCTTTCTCTTTCTCTCTGTGTCTCTCTCTCTCACTTTCTCTCTCTCTCTCTCTCCCCTTCTTTCTCTTTCTTTCTCTTTTTCTGCCCTTGACGGGCGCATAGTGGATCACGTTTAAAGCCTTATAAATCAATACGCTATAATAAGCCGCTCTTGAGAAAACGCAGCATATTGCTTTTTTAACACCTATTGTTTCCCCCCCCCCTCCCTTTTTTTAGACGTCGTTGTTTTTCGTGTTGTTGTTTGCGCCTCAATCAGGGAAAAGGGAACAGATTTTGTTTCGCCTGAAGAAATATCACCTTATTAATACTACGTGTTCCACTCAGCTACCAATTAGAGTACTATTTAATGCCCAAGTACGACGTTCACCGAGCAAAACTGTGAAGGCATTTTAATTATTGTTGTTTTAGAGGACAATACAAACAGAAGTCACACCGGAAACAGCAATGCTTTGATAAAGTTGTGCACAGGCAGGAGAAACTAAGACGTATTCCAACAAAAAACATAATGAACTTTGAAATCAAAGTGTTCCCAATATATTCTAACCTTCAGTGCATAATAAAACACTTTGTATTCATGTCTGCACAGCAGTGGATCGATGGGCATCAGGCCTGCCTCCCTCTCTCTCACTTCAAAACAGAGGAAATCAGATTTGGAAAAAAAAAAAGAAATCAGTTAATGCATTGATCATGTCTGGTGTATGCAAATCGCATTTGCCTCTATTTTTGGACGGATCGATAGGGTTAATTAACAGATTCGTTTTAACTGCACTCTGCGACGCCTTTTGAGGCGTCGACCTCAGAAATCATCCCGGTGGCCTGCTGTAGCCATGTAAAGGAACAGCGGCGCGTGCGCAGGCCCATAAATCTGAAAATCCAATTCGGCCATGAGCACAGGCGTAACTGTAAAATATGAATGGCCAGACAGCACTCAGGTAGATCATCAGAGTGACAAAGAAGAAGTTTCCAAAGTTCTGTCCAATCCCTGACTTTCTCCTGACTAAAAACAACGACCCCCCAACTTCCCAACAACATAAAAGGGCAAGGCAGTGGAACCCCATTATGGTATCAAAAATGGTGCCACAGTTGACTGTGATGCGGGAGATGTTGTGCTGCTCTGGTTTAATAATGGACGCTTTTTGAAATTATTATTATTCCCAAAATGCTCTTTTGTGATTTACTTTGAAGGGTGGTGGTGGGGGGAGCTCTGGGAAGATCAGGCTTGCTAAAGGGGGGGCGCTCATTTGGAGAGGTTTTTCCAATTATACAATTAGTCAGGAATGTAGGGCAGCCGCCTCGGTGTGCCGATCGCTCTGACCCTGGAAAGCGAGAGACTTTTTTCTCCTTGTTGATTGTATACAGTGTAGGAAAAAAGATGCTAAAAAGGAACATGGATGTTTGGGGTTGGCAAAAAGGCTGGTATAGTAAGCACATCCTGCAAGAGCCATGAAACAAAAGCTGACCTTATTCATGTTGATTGCGTGCGAACAGGGCAGCACATTCTACCCTAATAGGCAAAATTGCAAAATCACAGGGGTCAGGGGCCGCTTTGTGGCATAGAGCATTTTTTGTTGCCTTAATATTTTACATAGCGTGTTCAAACTGGGCAACTCTGCAAAGTCCTGAAGTCCAAACTATTTACATATATATTTAGGTTATATAGGTAAATAAGTCTATATGGTCATACAAACACATATATATGACTATATGAAGATTTTAGTGCTTGCCCTTTCCATTGTCCTCGTCCACAAGCTGCTATAATGCGTACTAGTTTGAGAATGGAGGAAGGGGGACACAACAGCTACCATCTGCCTGCCTGTGGATTTTCTGTAATCGCTCTTTACTGATTACACTGCTGACTACATGAACCTCTTAAATAATTATCCTGCAATAAAAAATGCTAAATAATTATTATCATTAACTCCTAGCAAGACGGCTGCCACTCCAACTAATGCCGCCTAAACTGTCAGAGGCAGAGAGGCTGTGTTTCATGTCAATCATCAGATTTGCACAATGCTTCACCATGGAGATGGTGTCCCGATGGATAACATGTGCCCGAACTGCAGATTACACTCAACTGTAAGAGCTTCTTTTCCCCTGATTTTTATGGATCTTCTTTTCTTCAAGATATCACAGCATATCAAAACTTCCAAGGATTCCCACAAACATTCACACCGGATGTCGGCCATAAGTGAGAAAGCATAATGCCAAATGTAATTTTCTGTTTACATGTGTGCCAGTAAGTGGCCACACATCAGCTGCAATGATGTCACACATGGCTATAGGGAGCAGTTATGTAGTAACATATACAGTATGTTGCTATGTTTTGTGCATGCATGCAAGACAGCACATGTTTATGATGGATTCATTATGTCTGCAGAGTGTCATTTAGGGTTCAAGTTCCAATTTAAAAAGCTTTGTGGTGCATTTCATCTGATGGAATTGTGAAAAAGTCACTTTTTTCTCAGAGGAAAATCTGTCAAAGGGTGAGAAGAAAATGGGCAATGAAGGGTCAAGATGGAGTCAAGATGTGTCAGAAATTCCTTCCATTTTAGTCGTTGCGTTTTGTCATTTTGCCACATCTAGTCTTTAGGCAGCCATCACACTGTGTAAGTGTGTGTAGCACAGCTTCCCTCTGTTTTTAATAAAATGTTCTACCTTATACCAGCTTGCAGAGAAAAGGTTCTCATTGATTAGCACTTTACAAGCAATCAATTCTTACAAACCGGCCTGACCTCGCTCACAGGACGATGGCCTGTTATGAATTAAGAAGTTCCAGTCTCTGGGAAGAATGTGTTAATAATTGTTCATGGGGGAAAAGACAAGGGGAAAGGATTAAGAAGAGTGGAAGGAAGCCATAATAAATGGAGAACAACAGAAGCAGGAAGATGGACAGGGATAAAGGCACATGTAGGCCAATGGGACTAATGTGCTTTTAGGCCTCTTCCACATGTGTCTAGATATTTCTGAAAATATTTTTCAGAAGTATTTTTTCCTCTTTGTTTTCAAAAAATATATTTGACCAACAGCATTTTCAAAAATATCTCTGTCACATGAGAAAGCAAGGATACAAAAAGATTGTATGAGCTTTACAGTTCAGGAGGACTAGCCATCGTCCTTGTGGATGCTTTTTTTTTATCTACAGTTCCTTGGTGTTCTCGCATTTCTATTATTAATTTTATAATAAAATTTATGTTCTTACATTAAGTAAATAAAGAAAGCAACAAAAAAAAACAAATAAAACTCAATGTTACCAACTATGCACAAAACGTTCATTAAATGAAAGTAAAACACTCATGGGCTCAGGGGATCCAAGCAACTGCTTATATTGCTTATAGCAAGAAATGACCCTGGGTTTCTGCCACATCAGATATGTATAGATAGACGCTCCACACAGCAATATCCATGGGGAATTGGATGATGTAAAGTTTTCAAAAAGATTTGTTTTACCCATCCAATTAAAAATCTCCAAACTGGAGGAAGCCTTACAAAAGCTCCAAAAGTTCAGTGACCTAAAATGTTTTTTTTCTTTGGACAGGTGGCCAAAACACATGAAAAAAAAAAACGGTGTTGGCCAAAATATCTGTATACTTGTAGATGGTGTTTACAGAGGACCTGGCACATAAGACAAGAATTAAGTAAAGAGAAAAATGATGGAAAGAAAGTAGTAAAAGAGAAAAGAGCGAGCGAGAAAAGTGGAGCTCTGAGAGTTTATTAGCAAGACGTCCTCCCATCTTTCAAACCTTCTTCTTCGCGGGTTTTTTTTCTTCTTCTTCTGTGGGTGAGAGAGATGATGCTGGAGTAAAACGGCAGGCAGACCCAATCAGTCGAGCCCTGATGCAGACAGATAATTCACCCCTCCTGTCACATGATCGCCCATCAGTCGGGGAGATGGGGATGTATCGCCAGCAGCTCCTGGAATAATGGCTGCACCTGTTTACCGTGTCACCTCTGTTTGCTAATTGTCTCCTTGAGCTACATTGGGGAAGTGAGCGCGTCTCCTGCCTCTGACAGACGAGCGTTTATTTGGAAATCACATTACTTCCAGCATGATTGTTCTTTTTGCCGTTTTCTCTCCCTTTCTTTTGCACATTCCGCCTATTTATTTATTTTTCTTTTTTGATGGCAAGGATGGGATGGAATGGAGAGAGGGGGGAGGGGGTTCGGAGGAAGGAGAAGATAGCGAAAGTTAAATGAGTGTGCTGGGATACAGATTTCACATCCTGATTAGTCAAGGTGACAGCTCACGGCTGAAAAGTTCACATCCACTTGTTTCGTTGAGGATGGGGCGCGTGACAGACAACTTTAATATCCTCCTCTTTTGGCGCCATCAGTCGGCGTGCCAGCCAGTCGTACCTGCAGCCGGCGCAGGAAGAACACAGACAGGTTCACACGAGGGGGTAGACAAGCGCCTGTAAACAAACTCAGCCTAAGCAGGAGATGCAGCACCCATGTGTTTGATATACCTGTAATTACAGCTTCAAAAAAAAAAAAAAAAAAAAAAAAAAAAAAAAAACTGAGCACCAGCTCCCCCCACCCAACTTTGATGGGAACAAAAACGAAAAAAAAAAAAAATCCTGTCTGATAATTGTCATAATTTTCTAATAAATTTCACGACCCTTTTTTCAATGATTCGGTAACGCATGTAAGGTCTGTACACACTGAACTGATGCGTTTTATTCAAACATCAATGACTTTATTTCAGTACATGTATACATGATGACACTTTACCCACCAAACTTGACTTTTCTGAATGATTATTTTATTTACTCTTCCTCGAGTCTCTGCTACAGTAATAACTAAGATTCTGGATCAGCTCTGACACCTACTAAGTTGTACCTGGAAACATCTGCTGTGTCTCCTATGGAGTTAGCATGCTTGTAGAGAATTTGCCTTATTTAATACACTTCCTAGAGGTTCCCTAAAATGAGCTCCTCAACTGTTTTATGCTATAAATATGGTTAACTTCTTCTATTTTTTTGAAACATTATCATTTAATAATATTTTACATTGCTGTGACATTCTTGGAATGCATTTTGCATGGGATGCCAGTGGCGCTACCATCTGCTAATATTTTAGGCAGAGATGTTGACTGCAGAGATGTGAATTTAATGTAGGGCAATATGATGAAATTATATCGTTATCATGACAAATTACACACCAATAACCGCTCGTCAGCACTTAAAGAACACCAACATAAGCCTTTCATGACAACCTTCACAACTTCTAGTAGGGGTGCTGAGGGTGCTACAGCACCTCTGCAACTGCAAAAACAACCTAACAAAAAGAATAACTGAATTATAAAGTGATTTGAACCGTGAGTGCCACTGGCAGGATGGAGTCTACATCTTCATTATATTGTATTTATATTTGTATTTTTTATTACAATGAGTTGCTAGATTGTTTCACTGATCAACTGACACTCTGAAAGTTCATCTCTAAAACACAAGCAGGTTAAGGTATAAAGAGTGGGAGTGTTTGCAGAGCTTTAGGCTAGTTCTGAGTGACAAGTTGTTGTTTTTTATTAAAAAAAAATCTTTTAACTTAATCATTTTTCCCCAAGTATTAAATCTTATGTTCATTGTGTCTGAGTTTTCGCCCCACATTCAGGAGGTGAATATTTTGGACAATTTCTTATAAAGATCTACAGAAAATTAGAGGAACCTTTGTTTTTAAGAGCAGTACTTGATTTTGTCATTCCCATAGTCAAGCTACAGACTGAGATTAATATACAAACATAGGGCACACATAATGTCAGCTTTTGGACTTTCTTATGAGAAGCAAATGATATTTTTTCACAGCCTATAAACAACTGCATAAATGAAAAACTGCATTCTGTCCAGTGGCCACTGTTTCTCAACATTTTGCATTGTAATGCAATAAATGTAAACAAAATTCAATATTTCACAGTTCTTTCTGCACCACTTCAGTACAGGAACATTTTCTGGGCCATTTGTGGTGGAAGCCTATATGGACAGGCTGAATGTAACCGAAGCCTATAGTGTTGCTCCACACTGGTTCAGGTGCAATAAAGACAAGAGCTGAGGCAGGCCAGAGGCTGTGCATGTGGTGAAGGGGACAGGGGCACTTTGATGATGGGGGAAAATATGACTCCTGCCCCAGGTGACACTTTCATAGGAACAAAACAACTTAACATCTTTTCCTCCCCAGTCTGCTACATCAGCATCTACAGTGCTGATGGTGGTGTCACTGGGGTATCTTTCGTAACCCTCAATGTATATAACATACAACATGAACACACATGTTAACACATGCTTAAACTAATACACATATCAAGACTCAAACACACATACACATGGTGGTGGGTGACATATCAATATATATCTATACCTGTGTAGTGTAGTTGGCTACTTTTACAAATATAGACATTGGCTCCTATCAGGACCACTGTAAAGAAATCTTGAGCCCTTGGATTTCTCTCCAATGCACCACGTCACATGAAAGCAGTGTGAATGACTGTGTTTAAATGAAAGTGAAAGTCAGATTATGTGGCACTCACACACTGTGAACGGTGAGCAGTGAATCTGACCTCCCATCCCATCTATAACACCTGTGAACATACATACCAGGAACCAAAGCAGCAAAGTGTACACCTGTGCCCAGGGGGCTGTTAGGGGTTAGGTGCTTTGGACTTAAGCCATGGATGTCAGAGGGGGTAAGCCCTGTTTTTCTCACCCCTCCCACATGTTCCCTGCTGGTCCTGGCCATTGAACCTTATGTCGCAAGCTTTCTTCTTCTTCACTGCTGCCCCCAAGACAGACAACAATGTTTTTGCCCAATTTGAAGCCAAGAATTTCAATTGTAAGGCAAACATGATGACCACTACACCTACAGAAACCCACACAAATGTTTGTTGCAGAGGATGGTTTCGATTCACCGACCTCTGGATTAGGGGCCCTGGGTTAAGTGAGGGTCTGCTGCACTACTCTGCTAGATCACTGAACTTTACAGGTAAGTGACTAAACTGACTGAATGTTGAAACAATGGCAGAATTAACCTTTAAATTCAGTGCATACCATATACTTAATTACTCTGCAAAAACAGTTTAAAATAAATGAAATGTACTCAAAAAGAAAGTTTGAGTTTTAACAATCCGTCATCTGACTGGATCATGTTTTTAAGTCTGTGTGAGGTTAATTTTGGTGTACATGACTACTGTCATGTGTAAAACACTCACTTCTAAACAACAAACTTTCATACTTTACATACTACACTACTGAAAGTACTTCAAATGGATGTGTACTTTTATTACATACTCTTTAGTGTGGTAATATGCCGTTTGGGATGTGGCCATTACTTCAGCAAAGACTTTATTAGCAGGGGTTAACAACAACTTTTAAAAAATGTAATACATAAATAGATTATGATATATTTGCAAAAATATTGATCCTGAATTTTATTAATAACGTCCAGCACTGTACACACATACAAACACACACACACACAGAACATACAAGCATGCACTTATACAACAAAACATCTTGGAAATTTATTTTTTCTGCAATAATAACAGACACAGGCTATTACAAAATGATAAGGGGGGTTTAAAATGGGATGCGGCCCCTCAAAGCTGTAACTGTTACCCGATCCCGCTTTGAAAGGCTCCCGCTCAACACTAGACAAATAATCTGGCCAGCCTAAACTATGTGAACTACATGGCCTAACCTCGCTTTAAAGTAGCTTCTAACCCTGAGAGTGTAGGCCTCCCAAAGAGAGAGAGAGAGGGAAAGGGAGAGAGACAGAGACAGAGACATAGACAGGGCAGCTGAGTCGGGCCAGGGGCACAGATGTGGGGCTCTAAGAAGGCCACCCCCAGAGCCTGCAAGGGGAATTCTAATCACCCTGTACTATTTCAATAGAGCGCCAAGAGGAGCACACACACACACACACACACACACACACACACTCACGCAAAAACACACACATGCACACAAAGGCATGCTTGCCTTAAGTCACATTCTAAATTGGATCCCAGGAGCTTTTTCCCTACCTTGTTCACCAAAGGCATTGTGTATGTTCTCAGAGTGCTTAGCATATGCTAGGTAACCTGAGCACTCTTCTGTGTGCACACACACACTTATATTGTTTCCAGAAGTTGTTGTTGGTGTGTGTGTGTGTGTGTGTGTTCTCCCTCCTCCTTTTTTTCTTAAAGGCGTTTCCCATCAGGCGCTTAATTAGATTCAAAACATCGCACATATATCTATTATGATGCATCTCAAAGAAAAAAAGAAAAGAAGAAAAAACACCCACCCACCTGGTGCGATTTCACAGAAACGCAACTTCAAGAACAAGGAAAGTTGAGAGAGAAATTGGCGGGGTGGGGGTGGGGGGGTGAGTTTGGCGGGTGAGGGAGGGGGATGTTTGTAGAAAAGTGTTTATTTTTTCGCTTCACAACATAGCGAGAGTTTACCTAAAATGAGTTCTTCTGCCATTTTGTGTTAAACTTGATGAGTGACAGACGACGGTTTATTTATTCCATTTTCTTAAAGCATTGATACATCTCTGCTTCACAGCGCAACAACACTTTTTAAAAGTAAGGCTGGGCGATTCCAATGTAACATCATGATCATGTAAAGGTATTTTCACAATAAATGGTCCTCAAACTGGTCAGTTCTGCACCGGTGTAACTTTCCGATGTGAATCTTTTGAGGACTGGTGTGAATCACATCATTACATTCTTTCATTTCCAGTGCGATTTAATTTTTATTACAGCATGTTTGAACTGGAATGTAAAATCTTTGAAATATTTACATTAGAACATCAACATTTCTTAGTATTTAGGGTGTTCCCCCTTATGCCATAATTACTGTGCACTTGAGGTGGCACAGCACAAGTTTGAGCAGAAGTTTTAATGAGTAGATTAAATCCACCTGACAGTTTGAACACATGCCTCAGTGGACGGAATGACACTAAAGAAGAAAAATGGTCATTTTAAACAAAAGCCTTATCTCAGCTTTACTTAATTTTAAATAGTGACCAAGAAATATTGCCAAATTACCGAATGTTTATTACTTATTTCCAGGTTTTAAAAAAATCCCAGATTTATAATGTGATCTCAAAAACTTTTGAACCATGCTGTGTGTATATAAGGATTGACACTGGAAAGAATCAATCTATCTATCTATCTATCTATCTATCTATCTATCTATCTATCTATCTATCTATCTATCTATCTATCGATCTATCTA
>JBBPDA010000041.1:21204842-21221836 GCA_037974385.1 Arnoldichthys spilopterus | reverse complement strand
ATAGAGAGAGAGAGGGAGAGAGAGAGAGAGACACGTCTACATTACAGTTTCACATGATGATCAGCTGGTGATTTTAGATTCATATATATAGTTAATTTTTTTACTTACATTTGACAGTAATATGTTTTTTCCTTCTTCTCTAAAGTCACCATTCTGAACATACAATGTTTTGTTCCCACAGTGACTACATGTGAAAATGCTATTTTATTTCATGTATGTTAATGAAGCAAGGATTTTTATTAAAAGCAATTTTGAGCTGGTCTACTCATCAAAAAAAAATCATACAATGCAGAGAGCATTTGATGTTTTTAAATGTGTAAGTAAAAAAACATACTTACTTAGTTACAAGGTTTTCATATGACAGCAATGACATTTCTTCATTATGTTTATAATAATCCATTACTGCTGACTTAAAGCTGACTTTAATCATTGCAAAAATGAACGCAAAAACCAAAGAGCACGAACGTACAGTGGGCCGTCTATACTAAAACACATCATGCTTTCTCACCCCTGCTCTTGTAAAACTGGCTGACACTGAGCCCTTACTTTGCACTCCTAGGTCTCCCCTTTGACCTTTAGTTTGACCTCAGAGAGCATGCATCTGTGAATGCCTGCATGAATTTTTAACCACATGTGTAGATGTGCATATGTAAGCTCATGTGTGTATTTATAAGCATGTGTGTTTGTGTGTGTGGGATTGTGCCATCTGCAGTGGGCCTTGTTGTGCCGCCTTTCCTCCGTGTGGTCACCTTTCAACGTCCATCAGGATTTCCCTCTTAATCCTATTGGATCATCCCATCACTGCTTAAAGGGTGTTTATGTGTAATGGATTCCATCTTCCTCTATTCACCCATCCATCCATCCACACTCACTGCTTAATAATGCATCCTACTGTGTTCCAGCACTAATGTTCTGCTTTAATAATACTTAAAAAAGACAAAACAGTAAGTTTACAGGATAATGAACATTCACAACTTTAAAGACCCATGTGACCGAAGACCATTTTTAAAGAGGCTTTAATATATGTATGCAACTTTGATGAATTTAAAACTGAGCATAATAAAGTTGCAAAATGTGCCGTTCAATCCCCAGTCTATATGGTTCATAAAAAAGTGTTTTGATGTCACAAATGCCAGGACATTTTCATATGTCTGTTCATTCAGCCAATAGCATTTTAGCTCCTCCCATTCATGTCAAATTTAGAGGGGAAAAAGTTAGAGAAAATTACCAAAGAAAATTAGGATAAGATCCCTTTAAAGTTATTGTAATAAGTTATTCCACGTAAGTTTGGACCATTTCTATTGGTCTATTTGTAATGGAATGGTCAGACCAAGTAAAGGACAGCTGGGGTTTTCAAACAGTGTAAAAAAAATTCTTTTTAAAGTATTTTACATTTGGAGTGTTTTCTTTAAAGATTGATATCAGTGACACATATTTCCAGATCATTACTCCACACATCCCTTATCTCTCATTCTTACACACTCTAGCTCACCTCATCGTGATGGCCAGGCCTGTGTGTGTGTGTGTGTGTGTGTGTGTGTGTGTATTTGTGTGTAAGCAGTCTCCTAGATCCCTCCCACCCTCTCATTACTAACTAACTGGGCTGTTTGATTAAGAGTGTGTTAAGGAAAGAGAAAAAAAAAAACACAGGCTGAACCTCCATAATTAAGATCACTCCCAAGATTACCCCCGACAACAAAAGCAGCGCGAGAGAGGGGGACGAGAGCTGCGGAAAAAGAGGAGTGCGGACGAGCATGACCCGCTTCTCCACACGCTAATGCCAGCCGGCCCCGGATCAATCATCCGGCCCAGCGGGACACACGGACCCCTACGGCACACACACACTCGGGCTGGCACACACACCTATGCTGCACACATATCTATAGAAAACCCCAATCGAATATGTGCATACACATTTAGAGAGTATTAAGTATATAAATAGTTCACTAATTTCATAAAGATGAAAACTTAGCCACTTTCAAACATGCACACCCACTTTTCCCTGGATAAAAAGGAATAACTGCAGATAAAAGGGGGCACAAAGATAGATGATCCAAATAAACTGAGTCCTAAATGAAGGAACTAACACACAGCCAGCACAAGAGAAAATTAGACGCAGACAGCTTTCGTATGCAATAATACAAATGCATGCTTGCACGTAAACACATGGTGTGTGTGTATGTGTGTATGTGTGTGAAGGCCGCTGCAGGTGCTGTGGGACTCTAATGAAGACAAATAAAGGTGCGGGAACGCCTAGAAGTCCCACAATAACAAATAAAGATCAATACTGTTCAAGGGAGAATTATTAGCCAGCTTTGTGAGTTTTAGCCAAAAGCCTTTGGCTCTGATTTGCCTGTCTTTCTCATAACTTCCTTCGTCTCAGAGCATCTTTCTTTCTTTTTTATCCCCCTACCCCCATCCCCAACTCCCCCAACACCACCCCGCCCATACTAGCGCTGTGGCTGGGTGCTCAGCGAGGCCTTGTGGGTTAAGTGGGAGGCCAAGAGGGATCGTGGGGGTCGGCGGTGGCCCACCTGGGCCCTGAACCAGCCACCCCTGCGGTCAGAGGTCCATCTCCCTGACCATGGAGCCGCAGCAGCGCGCATTAACCAGGCCGTACTCTGCCTCCAAACTCAGCGCGGGAGGCCATTAATATAATCACAGGGATGTAGCATGCGGTGGTGAGCCCCCGGGCTACGGCAATCAGTAGGGCAGAGAGAGAGAGCGAGGGAGGGAGACAGAGACAGAGGAAAGGCAGAGAGAGAGGAAGGGAGAGAGAGAGAGAGAGAGATAGAGAGAGAGAGAGAGAGAAAGAGAGAGAGTGAGAGAGAGAGAGAGTGAGAGAGAGAGAGAGAGAAAGAGAGAGAGAGAGTGAGAGAGAGAGAGAGAAAGAGAGAGAGAGAGAGAGAGAGAGAGAGATACATAAAATAACAGAGCTTTCTCCATTCAGCTATAGCACTGAAACAAGATCACAGCGTATCGTCACTCCAGAAGAGGCGGGTGGTGGGACGGTGGACAGGAATTGGGCCAGGGGGTGGGGGGTTATGTGTGGGTTGGGTTTGAGGTTTTTGGTGCTTTAAAGGAGGACCTCCCACGAAGGATTGATGAAGAGAGGGTGGGGTGTGGAGGAGCTATGAATCTTCCTCTCTGACCTTAGGTCTATTCTAGCTGGTTGATCTAGCGATGACTGGTCACAGTACCATCATCATGCAAATTTAAACAGAGACGATCTTTTACCCGCCTAATGACGGCCCACACGTACAGTAGAAAGTGTTAATTATCAACACCAGTGCAGAGCCCCCTCCTCACATGCAAAAGCCATGTCGTTACCAGCTAAACTCGTCATAAAAGTGTCCTTATAATGTGACACAGTCATGTATTTGAAAGTATGAGTACTACAGTAGCAGAAGCTTCATTATTTTCTGCTAAAGGACAGATATTTTGAGCGGTCACAAATAATCAAATGTTTGCAGACACATAACCCTTTCGACATGCTTAATAAACATGTTGTTTTGTAGTTTTGAAATAACATATTTGACATGAAGCTGTTTACATTTTTGCCATTTTTTTTGCATAACAACTGCAACACTGGAGGAACAACTGTAAAGTATGACCTTGGGAATGATGTTGTACCATAAGGACTTTATTGCCTTGTTGTAATGTCAGCACTCATCAGCATTCCACCAGCTTTTTAAACCATCTTTGGGCCAAAATACCTTTTAATGTGCTTTTAGCAATAGTCTAGAAAAGAAAATGGTCAAATTAATATTTAGGCAAATGCTGCACTTCATACCAAGGTACCCATACCTGATAGTATCAGCAAATGCCTGTTTTATGCGTGGAAATACTCACATACTTCACTGAAAAATAAGAGAAAATCAAATATTGCTCAAAACAACTGCCAAAGATTGCTAACAGTTTTTTTCAAAGTTTTGGGTATTAATTTTTGCTGTGATTGCATGTACAAGAGCCTGTATAAGAAATGAACTGCTGCTTAGAGAGAGGTGATTATAGCAACAAAATAATATCACAATACTTTCCAAGACATGTTTCATGACGCATGATATGGATCATGGAAGTGGATCTTTGAGGTTTCATAAGTTAAAACTTTCAGGAACCATAAATACAGTGATTTTTATTCAGCATTTCACACATTGCACTTAATTAAATCCAATTAAACAAGACATATTATGGTCTTTTTGTAATGAAGTATGGATTTGGTCAGTGTTCTTGAGGTACTGATGATTTCTCAATTATACCCAGAAAGTTATATATCATATAGTTTATCATAATAATGACAAATATGGTCATTCTGCCCATCTTTAATGAGTCTAAGTAGTACATTTTAGAGCTCATAGTTTTACCGCAGTGTTTTTGGCTGTATACACAGGGAAGTGAAGCCTTTTCGATACCTCCTGTACACTGTGGCTTGACCTGGGAAGCCTCACAGTGTTTTGGCTATTTTTAACAAGTTGTAATGGGTTCATTCGTAACTGCATTAAAATTCTGGGTTCTGCATCCAAACGCAGTTGAAATTTCTTTCATCCCCATCCTTCTTGAGCTGAGGGTGGGGTGGGGGTTTGGGGGGATTGGATCGTCCACATACGTCTGGGCTGATCCATACTGACAGCCTTATTTACCAAAACAGGGGCGAGAAGAACGAGGCAACTTTCCCCTCGCTCTCTCTCTCTTCTTTCCCTCACTTAACTTAGCTTTCTCCCAATTACACCGATTGGCACAAACGCCATAACAAAGAGATGAAACGGGCAGAGTAAGAGACAGGCAACAACGCCTAGTGATCAAGGCTAAAAAGAAAGAGAGAGGGAGAGAGAAAAGGAGAGAGAGAGAGAAAGAGAGAGAGAGAGGGAGAGGGAAAGAGAGGGAGAGGGAACAAAAACAAAAACAGACAAGAAAAGGAAGGGGAGGGGGGCTGATTTGCGAAAATCGTCTGAGATTGCAAGAGATATGTTAAGGGTAAGCTATAGCAGGAGGGGGAAGGAAGAATCTTAAGACTTTAAAAGACGTGTAAAGGAAGCCGTGCGTCGGGGGAATTCTCTCCAAGAGGCCTTTTAAAATTCACCTCGGTAATAACACAGATAAATAAAGGCAAATTCCCCAAAGTAAATACTGTTTAACTCTCACCTTCAGCAGCAGTTACTTAAAACACTCTTCACAGGACTGACAGCTCTCCACAAACAAAGCAGCCAGGCTGCTACAGTATAGAGATGGCAGGTGAGATGTAGAGTGTGTGTATGTGTGTGAAAGAGAGAAAAAGAGAAGGATGTGTGTCAGACCGAGAGAGTGAAAATGGCAGCCATTCATTTGGAGGCCTACATCAACATTATTTCATGTTTGATATGATAATTTTTCTCCTTGATTCAACTTAACTAAACAATGCCCAAATTTTCTAAAAGCTAACTTCCCATTGCTAACAGTAATTAACACCTTTATATGCAGGCCTGCACTTCAATTCCTCATTCATATAATGGCATACAGTACAGTTCGTCTGTAGTTATATTTTAGTTTCATAGCAGGTTGTGGATCATTCATAGTAGTTGACGGTCAAAGAAGTAAAAAAGAACTTTTGTTTTCATAAGAAACATTTCAGAATTTTCTGAAGAAAAGAGGAATTTCTGTTTATGGGATGAGCAAGTGTGACAGACTTAAATTCTAATAGGAATTCCACAATTTAAAAAAACAGCTTAATTTAAGTAATTAAACACAAAAACAGAAAAAAGAGCCATAAAACTGTCGGGACATCCGGATCCACAAACTGTGCTGACTTCTCAAGAATAGTTTTTCTAGAATTAAGCATTTCCCACCAAACCACTAAAAGACTTAATTTACATCTATGTCAACGGAATTCCCTTTTAATGCAAAGGTTCTATAACACACATCCAAACCTACAGCCAATAATTTCCAAACCATTCCATGAAAGTGAGATATTAGGTGGCATTTATAGTATAATGTCTGGATATGCAGTAGTGTACATATGTTTCCATTTCATTTGCACACACATTCACTGTAGCATTCTGATGTCACCTACAATACCTCCTCAGAACCCCTCACGCCACTCTAACAGTTCTGGACCAGCTCTTTCCCAAATGCACACAAGTCCTGGCCTGACTCAACAAGACAAATATACACATACCTATATACTTAATATTTGTTCTTAAAAAAAACCCTGTTAGCATCTTGGTGTACTCCAGTAACACTGCGGGTCTGAAAATGTGGGGTGAGGAGGGAGCTTCTCACAGAAGAGCATGTGTTCAAAGCTTGGAACGTTCATTAACATTCAGACCTACTTATTTACTTTTGCTTTGCCAGAAAAACAGTGATACTCTATTAGAACTCTCAGTAGGGTGAAAAAACATGTTTTAAGATGCATGGTTAAACGCCATGTTTTGTTTTATTTTTACTTAAATGATATTTGCAGCCGGCCACTTGAGAGAAAGATGTGCTTATATTTAGGCATTTTTACAGGAATGTAGCACAAATGGCACCGAGAAATAAATCATATAAACTAAAGCAAGTGTTCAGGATGTTCAAGGATTTCACATAATTTAATTAATAAAATAATCATTAGAGTGGGTTTAATACTTAGCTGTTAACAAACTGAACTGTAATGCATTACACTGTACAGCATCCTACTCTGTTCTACCCAGTGCTACTGAAATCTACTGTAACCTATGCTCTTCTGTTATATTTGACCCAGTGCTATTCTATTCTATTCTATTCTATTCTATTCTATTCTATTCTATTCCAGTGTAATATGTGGTACTCAGTGCCATTCCATTCCATTCCATTCCATTCCATTCCATTCTAAATTCCGCTATTCTATTCTATTGTGATCTACTCTGTTCTTTTCTATTCTATTCCACACTGTACTCTCCTATTGTGATATACTATTTGCTTTTCTGTTCAATTCAGTTCAATTCAGTTCAATTCTATTCTATTCTATTCTTTGCTACCATGTGCTATCTTAATCTACTCTATTCTTACATGGTGCCAGAGTTAAGGTCAGATTAGGAGATGCGGACCTGCTGTCCTCATGTTTTACTTCAAAGCTCAGGGAGCGATGTGGCAAAGCTTTAAAGAGCTTTGCAGACCGCCGGTCATTTCACTGCCTGCTATCGGGCAGCAGCTATCACCACTGCCACACACACACATCTCTAGCAGCTTGTTCAAGAGCACGGCGCAGATACGTTAAGTACATCACCCCCTCTTTCTGTCAACGTCTCTATCTTTCTCCCTTTCTGCCACCACTCGCTTCTGTTCCTCTGTAAACCATCTCTCTCTCTATCTCTCCCTCCTCCCCTGTCTGTCCCTATTTCTCTCATCCACTCTCTCTCTCTCTCGCTCTCTCTCTCGCTAATTCACAGGGTCTGATCTGTCTGTGCGGCTGGAGACGCCAATGCTATCATTATCAGCCAATTCAGCCAGCCGTTAAATGGTGGAATCAGGAGACATTTGCTCTCCTCCACTATCGCTGTGACATCATTACCGGGAGAATCAACAGCACAAGCACTCTGACCGTGTGTGTATATGTGCATGTGTGTGCATGCGTGTTGTCATGCTTCTGCCGGTATAAGCGATTGTGTGTGTGTGTGTGTGTGCGTGCGTGCGTGTGTGTGTGTGTTTGTGTGTGTGTGTGTGTGTATGTTTGATGCTGTTGTAACAAACCATCACATTTGCAAACCACAGGAGAAGGAAAAAACTTAACCTTAATGCCTGTTAATTAAATGAGATTTTATTCCAGACTAATTTCCAGAGCATTTCTATTGGTTCAGTCATCATTAAATGTCCACACAATGTAAAGGACAGTCTGTGCTTTTAAATTGAGTAAATAGACAAATGTGATTTGGAGTTAAATGAGGTTTTGAAGTTACTGTGTGTGTGTGTGTGTGTGTGTGTGTGTGTGTGTGTGTGTGTGTGTGTGTGTGTGTGTGTGTGTGTGTGTGTGCGCAATACTATGTTCATGGGTGTATGACCGTGTGTGTATGTGACTGTGTACAACATAAAAGGAAACGGTCAAGAAACATAACAGTAACAACAGCCTACCTGTGAGATAGCAAAGGCTGTAGCAGGGTGTCAGCAGAAAGTTCCCAACTGAAGAACCTACAGAGAGAGAAAGAAAAAGAGACAGAGAGGTGAGAGAGAGAGAGAGAGAGAGAGAGAGAGAGAGAGAGAGAAGAGAGAGTTAGAGAGCTGTTTGCCCATGCAAGCTAAATGACAGCTATGGCACGTCTGCAGTTTCTTTTTTCATCACTCCTTCCTGCTCTTGCTCACTCTCTCTCCTCTCCATAACATCGCTCTAATAGCCACCTGTGAACCGCACAGCCACATGATCCACTCGGAGGTTGCTACAGAAGTGTCACCCCTGTGTCTCTGGCCCTCTCCTCCTTCAAGGATAAATCATCATCGTTTAGCTAATATCCATTTTTAACCTTGCTCTCTGATTAACAACACCAGTACACTCCCCCTCAACCACCACCCTCCATACAAATCCCCCAACCCAACACTGCTGCTAAATGGCTTGCCACTATTTTTATATTCCCTCTTCTTTTTTTTTGCTTTCACTTTTAAATGATAGGTCCTTCAAAGGCAGGACAAATAACATTTCATTAACCATGACTGTCACGTCGGATTGAAAGTGCCACTATCAGCATTTTAACCTTCACCTGCACGAGTCAAGGAAGAAGCAGAGGGGGAGAAAAGACATGTGCGCTTTAATTAACCAATAAAACAAAATACCCTCGCAGCTCAAAACAAGAAGGAGAGTAAAAAAAGAGGTTATGGAATACCAAGCACATGCACTCAAGGAAACATAAATATTCTCATGCTGAAAACAAAAACACAGCAGTAATTGGCCTTTGCATACATCTGGACAAAGCACACATGCAATAGGCAACACGTCATACTGAATAATGTGGCATTAAAACATATGCTAACACACACACACACAATTAAAAAATCAAAGAAAGACAAAGCCAGGCCAAAATGACCAAACACAACACCCTGGATGCAAACAGGCCGGATCCAGTCGGTACTCGTCTAAAATCTGACTGCTCCCAATTAGAAATTGTCAAAATATTTGTGACAGAGGAATTCCGACAGGCGAGCGGTGCAGTTTCCCCTACAAAGGACCCATCTTCACCGAGTAACAAGTCGAGAGAATGAGTGGAGACAGAAAACCTAAAATCCCTCAGGCTAAAGAAATCCAGCTATTGTAGTAATAACCCGCGAGACCTGGCTGGGAATGTACAGCTTTCAGAAGCACTTCTCATCCTATTTGTAGCACCGCCACTGATGTGTGTGTACATGTGCGTGTGTGTATGTGAATGTGTGCGATTGTGTGAAAAGAGAGTGTGTGTGTATAGCACAGGTCACTCGCTGCTCTCTCTCTTTTAAACATGTCATTTTTTCCCCCCGACTTCTCCTAACAAATACACGCTGGGGTTTGCCTATAATTCCAAAATGCCTTTTTTCCCTTCCTCTCCTCTATTTTTTTTCTCTTTTTTGTTCCACAAGGCAAGTTTCATTAAAGATCCAATTATGCAAATCAGGTCCTGAAGAGCCAGTTGAATATGCAATATAATAGTGTACAGTAATAGTTCAACACAATATACGGCATCAGGGGCAGATTTACGAGGCAACATAACCGCTACGCCTCCGTCCTTTGGAGAAAACCTCTTGATCATAATTAAAGGTGCAGGGGCCCTCTTTACTCTAGCCCCGGCAGCCATCTTGCCTGGACCCCTCGAGGGGGGACCCCGCGCCCACGCTGTGGGGGCCCACCCGCTGGGGTCGCGACCCGGAAACAGCTCAAGAACAGGCATCATTAAAGTGCCCAATTATCTTGGGACGTCTCCTAGCGCATATCCATTTGCTGCGCTGGGCCGTCAGAGGTATGTAGCACTATCTGTGGCCTCCCTGATATTTGCCAGTGTTTTAAAAGCCCTGGTGAGAATGCAAACTAGCATAAGTGCTACATGCTCGGCGCAGGTGACTGACAGACAGTTGCCTGCTTGCGCAAAAGCCCTTGTCTGCCGAGATGACACGGCTGTAATTTTGTGCTTCTCGCCCGCTCCGCAGCAACTCATCCTGTCACCCTGCAACGCACAGCAATTTTTTATGAACCAGCTTACAAAGGTCTGTCCTCTGAATTCAAGCAGTAAGTGTACAAACACTTACAAAAATGCCAAAGTAGGCTTTTGAGAATGTTTTTGTTTTCCTCAAATACTGATTGTTACTATTTTGTTATGTGTGAGTGTGAGGAACCTATAAGTAGTTAGACTAGGACTTAATGCCCAAAATCCAAAAGCACGGTCGCTAGCAAAGGTGGACAATGGAGTGGTTAGGGATGGCCGTCACTGTTGAAAGAGCAAGGCTGCCTGACTGCCGCTCTCAAGGCTGTGTAAACCAAAGTGACTCAAAACAGTCTGCTATTGAGGCAATGGGACGAGTGACTGCACTCGGGTCCTGCCACAGGACGTCCCTCCAAGCCACACTTCACAAAAACTGCCCAGACAGAAGAGCTGCCAGCAAGTTCCATTCACTTTGGGTCACAGATCAAATAAAAAGGTGCACCAACAACTAAAAAAAGCTCAAACAGTGTGTGATCTAAATGTAAGAATCAAAAAGCTTATTAAAATCATACTTTAATGGCTGTAAACTAATGGTGAACTGTCATGAGTCTGAGTTTGACACTTGATAAGTATGAAAAAGAAACGGAAGATTAAACATAGTTTTTTAAAAATAATTTTAATAGTTATTTTTAATTTTAATAATCTATCTATCTATCTATCTATCTATCTATCTATCTATCTATCTATCCTGAGGGTGGGGAAAGTGTTGTGGTTCATTTCAACAAGTGCCTCTTAAATGTTTTTTTGAAAACTACATCAAAATCAAGCTCAGCCCTAAGGAGTTCAGCCGCAGGAATCCATCAGGTGTTTATATATACACTGTCTATATGATAAACCAACACTTACAAATTCTTATCCTCTCTCTCTCTCTCTCTCTCCCTTTCTGTCTTTATCTAAGTCATTCAAAAGAGCATACAGGAAACTGGTGAGAGAGACAGAGAGGGGAAGACAGAGAAATAGTGAGAAAGAGGGATTTCTGCCCAGCCATTCTCTCCTCTCTCCCAGAGGAGGGAATTAAGAGGACGGGGAAAAACTTACTTGAATATGTAACATCTGCACACATCTGTTCAGCTCTGTCATCTGCACTCAAGCTAGGTTTGACTGCAGTGCATGCTTATTCTGCATTTCACAGTATTCCTGAAAGCAGCATTACTCGATACAATTTTGTTCATGGAAAGTGCCTCGGGCTGGGGTAGAGCACACTGTATTATCTCGGGCCCCTTGTATCTCGCTCTCATTCTCTCTGTCTCTCTCCCTCTCTCTCTTTCTCTCTCTGTCTCTCTTGCTCCCTCTCTCTCTCGGCAGACAGACAGACGCTCCTTCTGGTGGCACCCTGGCATGAGGCAGTGGAGACAAGCTCATCCGTCACCACCTCATCTGTCAGGGCACTCTTTATTCTTAGATCACACACTGACGTCTGTGATTAGCCTGCTCAAAAACTTCCACTCTTTAGACCCCTTTCTCCCTCTCTCTCTCTCTCTCTCTCTCCCTCTGACGCTCACGAACACATACAGAATGCCTAACAAATCAGCACTCAACTATAAATGACATGCACAGCATTAAATGTTCTTTTTTCAACTATAATTATTTGCTAAAGACAAAAGTTGACAACTGTCAGTAGTTACAAACTAACTCCCATTTGTATGTTGCATGCGATGACATGAGGAACTGTGTCTTCTGCACCACATGACGGATTATTGAATGACGGGCCTTACAAGCTTAATCAATTGAGAAAGACAGGCCTAAGAGTAATGTTAGGCACTCCAGCTCAAAATGAGTGTTGCTGAGACAACGCTAAAAGGATTGCTACTACAGATCAGTACGGAGCCACACCCTGACTTATAACAAGCTATTCAGAGAGGCAGAGCAGTAGTTGTAACTTTGAAGTGACTGCCAGCTTATTTATGGACTGAAAGTCGCTATCACTGAACACAACAACAACAACTTTTATTATCATCATCGTCATTATTATTAATAGTAGTAGTAGTAATAGTAGAAGAAAAAATAAATAAAAAAAACAATATATACATATATATATATGTGTGTGTATATAATATCAGTAGTAGTAAATGTGCTACTTTTCTATTAAAGTTTATGAATATTTCAACATAAACATGTATTTACATAAATATTTAGTTTATAAAAATCAGTCACAGTTATTAACAATAATATATATATAATATTATCATAAGAAAATTCATATTTTATTATTTAAATTAAAAAAATCTAAACAGAACTGGTATCCCCATACTAATCACTAATTTCACACTGCTATTTTCACTGGAGATAATGTATCACCCCCTTTTTCCCTAAAGTTAACTTAACCTTGCTCATCAAGGTTACTAACAAGCCTGAGCACATACTTGTGCCAGTGTGTTTGTGTTTTAGCCCCAAAGCACCTTGCAAGTGCCCCAAACAAATAAACATGGCTCTCGGGGCGTGTAGGGGATTCTGCTGCCACTCGGGGAAAGGCCTAAGCAGTCTTCGGAGCTGGGCAGGAGGAGAGGGAGGCCGCTGGGTTGGGGGGTGGGGGTGAGGCTGGTTGGGAGGGAGGGGGTGTCTGGGAGTCTCCACAGCACATATCAATTAATACCTAAAAGTCCCGGCCTCACTGCCACCCCGTCCCCCCCAGAGCAGCCTGGCTAGGGCCCGGGCATCTGGAAGACAATTTCCTCCAATTAAAAGGAGCGGAGAAGCATTTAAGTGTGGAATGGCTGTTTGATCACGTCTCCAAGGCTCCAGTGCCGGATCCAGTCGGCTGAGCAGGAGACTGACAGGCCCGGAGAGAGAGAGAGAGCAAAAGCGAGAGGGGAAGAAAGACAGAGAGAGTGGTGTAAGCAGGGGCCATTCACCCCACTGCCCCCTTCAGCCACGAGCCGTGGCATTGGACTAGAGAGGTGCACCGGCACACACCGAGCGAGAGCATGGGTTACAAGCAGACCTGGGGACACGCTCGCGTTCCCTGTCGCTGCCAAGTTCTAGTTCTACCACGCAACACACACTACACTCTGCTCCACTACGAACGAACGAGCGCAAGACGCATATGTAAATGAGAGCGTACACACCAGGGAGGAGACATTTTGACAGGATTGGCTTGGTCTGTTTAGCCCCGTCGAACTGCTATCAGTTTCATTGGCAGAGCGTATTCACAAGAGTCTTCATAACACTCCCTCCTTCGCTGCATTTAAATGACTTGAGTATTTTTTTTCCCATCTCCCCTAAAAAATTCATATGTGACCAGGGAACCCACCAATACGTTTAAATTGTTACTGACAATACACTTACAGTGGCGATGCAATTGTTGCTGTTCTTATTTACATGATCAGCACAAACACCAGTGTAATTAACAATATACTCCACATGCTTAATAATTAGCATAATACATTTATGATAATTGTCCAAATATAGATACCCATTTCTTTTTAAATTAAGTGTTACAGGAAACTGTAAAAAATGTATTATAATAAGGAAACAAATGCATAAAAAATGTCTTATCCCTGAGTTTTTGAAGTCCCATAAAAGTAGCAAGAATTAAAACTTACATTAATTGAGCACTGACAGCAAGTGCCAGCCTTAACATGACGGCCTAAGCTCGGTTCAGACACACTTTCATATCAACACAGCACACTGCTCTCCCTCTTCATTAATTTTCTCCTGCCCTATTGTACATCAGAATGCAGAACACAACCCTTTCAGCAGGATCGCCGTTATTTTCACTAAATTTTAATTCATTTGCTCAGTCCACGACCACACATTCGTGGGGTCATGTCGAAGGCTGCCCCCTCAAACATATGGGCTTGAAGCGCCGTGGCTTTTTTTCAGGGCACGCAACTTGACTGCATCTCAAATCAGAAAATGAAAAGAGCTGACAAAAATGTCTACGCCCAGACACTATTACAGACATAATATCCGCCCTGCAAATACCATTAAACAATGACGGTCTCTGACACACTGTACATCTGCACACTCTGCTCCTGTCTCTCCCTTTAACAATGAATAATCCAAGCAGGGGAGGGAGGGGGAGGGTTAAAATAAACAGTTCTCATTTCAACTTTGAGGCATATGCTTAACTAATAATAATAACAGCATTAACATGAAATGTTAAATTAAAAAGTAATTAAGTGATAAATGGCCCTTATCCCTTGTCTTAGCTGGGGTCATGTTTCCTGAAGGATATGAGTTAAGTACAGTTAAGATTTAAAAAAGGGCAAAAAAGACACAAAGTCAGGACAGAAAGACACACCTGCAGTGACTTTTACATGCAGATTCAGACTTTTTTAGTATATTTCAAGTGATCACACTGTGCCACTTGAGTGTAAAGCCTTAGCGGGGACTTCAGCCACTGGATCACATGCCCATCGTCTTTGCTACACCTCAAAAACATGAAAAACTGTGATAGAAATGTATCTATGAATGCATGCACTGCCTGCATCACCGCACTGGCCCATAACTGAGAAAACACAACCGTCCACACTTAACTGTCATGTTTCATTCAGTGAACACTGCAGCTCTCAAGCTGAAAGCTCTCAACTTTCACTTTCTACGCCTTCACCCCGAACCTGTCCGACGTAGTCACAAAATCTGCTTTTCCCTGCTCTTTTCCATCACGTGCACAGTTTGTTTTGTTTTTTTGTTTTAAGCCCCATGTGACATTTCCCCCCATCGCGCACCGACTGCCATCCTTGCGTTGCTCAAAAGCAAGAGGTCGATCAGAGCACAAAATGGCAGAATGGCAGCTTTCACCGGCTCCTCCATCACACACACACACGCACACTGACACACGGCGCGCAACTTTTGATCTGAAAATCCACGCGGAATACACCCCGCAACTCCTCGCAGGGGTGGGTGGGAGGTGGGGAGAGATGGCGGTGGGGGGGGGGGGGTGAGCTTAGAAAGTTTGCGCTGAAGAAAGTTTGGAGGCTCCTTTTAGCTCCTCGCGTACCTTTTCATCCGCACCGCACGCGACCGGTGGCCGTGAACGTGAATCGAACGAAAACGCGACGCGCGTTGACTTTACGCCGCCAGCCCTGCCTTCTCTTTCTCCCTCTCTCGTTTTTTATCGCTCTTTCTTCTCTTCGTCATCGTCTCCCTGACAGCGCTGTCTTAAGTCTGACGCGAGCTGCTTAAACAGCCTTTCTCCTCTTCCTCCTCACCATCGTCACGACAAGCGTTTACAGCAAGGGCTCACTTGAAAGTAGCGAGGTCGAGTCAGCTCGTCCGGAACACACACATGCACACACGCACACGCACGCGCGCACACACACACCCACACGCGCGCCACTTCTTACCTTCACGTTCCACGGCGTGAGCGAAAAGTCGCGCGCGTGCTCGAAAGCTCCCCTTGACGCGAAACGAGGCGCTAAACGCGGCCGTTCACGTCCACATGATTGAGCTGATCAGTTCACCCCCCCCTCTTCTTCTTCTTTTCTAACACTGAAAAAAAGAGAGGAGGAGAAGGACGAGGAGGAGGAGAGGGGTGAGGGAGGGGTGTTAAAAAAGAAAAAGAAAAAAGGGGAGAAAAAAAGAAGTAGCTGCTCCTCGAGACCTGTTAGGACGGTGCGCTCCGGGATCCCCAAACAGGAGCGGGACACGCGTAACGAGCTCCGCGCACACACACACACACACACGCGCGGAGAACAGACAACGAGGGAAGCGCGTGTGATTTGTCTTTTCTCTGTTGTTGTTGTTGTTGTTTTTTAAGTATTCAGCCTAAATCAGATCAGCGGACAGCGGCTTCCCCCCCAGCATCCCGAAGCCATCGCGAGGCTCCCTCTATCTTGAGGCTCCGGCGCGTCGCGTCGCGGAGCGTCGTAGCCGGTCGAAGCGCGTGTCCCACCTTCACCTGGGTCAGCCCCGGCACCTCGCAGCACCTCGCCGACCTGCCGTAACCCCTCTCTAAACAGCCCTATTACACCGTGTCCGTGCTCTCCCGAGCTCCTCTACTCGCACTGTCAGTGCTGCTCCTCCACACACACACACACATACACACGCTCTTATGCACGAGAGCGCATCGTGTGCGCGAGCAAAAGAGAAAAAAGCGCACCGTTTTTTTTTCTTAAAAGAAGTAGCGCTTACCTTTAGAAGAGTGTTATCCCGAGTGGTGGCACGACAGAAAAAAAATTAAGGGGGACAAAAAAGAGAGGGGTGGGCAAAAAAAAAGTCCGGGAGGGGGGGTGGTGAAGCAAGCGCGAGCTGTCCCGGGCATCCGCGAGCGCTCCGTCTGCTGCTTCCGAGCAGTAATGAGTGATATAAAAACGAACGACGCGCTGCACTGGAACCTGGTGGCGTGTTTTAATGGGAATAAGCTCAGTTAGGATGCCAATGGCGTGCATACGAATGCACAATGCCCCCCCTCCAACCACCACCACCACCTTCCTTCTTTGTTTTTTTTTCTCCTTTTCACCCTCCTTGATCAGCATCTGAAGCTTTGTTGTTTTATTTTTTAAAGAAAAATATGGATATTAAAAATACACAAATAAATAAATAAAGATGAAAATTCAGCCTGTCTGCTTTACTGCCTTGTTAAAACACCCACGTTAAAAAAAAGTGGCAGAAGAAAGAAATAAAGGGACAGAAGTATACACGAATCCAAAAGGTGGGAGATTTTTTTTTAAGCGTCCCTTTTCATAGAGAAAAGAAAGAAGAATGTGCCAGGTGCCATGTCCCAAAAAAAAAGTGCCAGGAAAACTTGTGGAGAAAACTTGGGGCACAGTTCTAGAGGATGAGGATGGTCTAACAGACCATGCTGCTGGTATAGACGTGGTGGTGAGGGAGGGGAGGGGGGGTGTATGTGTGTGTGTTTGGGGGGGGGGGGGGGGGGGGGAACACCCCCACACCACACCCTCC
>JBBPDA010000041.1:21173924-21204532 GCA_037974385.1 Arnoldichthys spilopterus | reverse complement strand
CCCCCCCCCCCCCCCCCCCCCCCCCCCCCCCCCCCCCCCCCCCCCCCCCCCCCCCCCCCCCCCCCCCCCCCCACAATAACACAGTCATACATTCAGTGTGTCCGAGTTGACAAAAGCTGCTGCTTCAATGGAGGCTTTGTTGTGGGATTATATAATGATTGTGGTGTAATTATGGGAAAGGTTCGGTTGTAATAATCATAAGGAAAAGTATCAAATGCTCTCGTGGGTTGAATGGGACTTGCGTGTGATTTTGGGACAGCGATAGTAAAGGGGAGGGGGTGAGGAAAGGTGGACAATAAGAAGAG
The DNA here is from genome assembly GCA_037974385.1 of Arnoldichthys spilopterus. Taxonomy (NCBI): domain Eukaryota; kingdom Metazoa; phylum Chordata; class Actinopteri; order Characiformes; family Lepidarchidae; genus Arnoldichthys; species Arnoldichthys spilopterus. The sequence continues at coordinate 21,204,227 of JBBPDA010000041.1, read as the reverse complement.
GACAGTACAGTGAGGATGGGTCCAGCCAATGCAGACGGATTGATTGGTCGAAATGGCCAGCCAGGCAGTGTGAAGGCAGTGGGAGGTGAATGGGGTTATTCAGGACAGAAAGAAGGAAACAAAGTTTCCACAGACCACAGATCAGATCAGCATGACCAAATTTATAGATACCGATACCACCGCTGCCCTCATGTCAGGCCAGGGCCACCAAAATGCCCACGACACACTTACACATGCCCCAACTTTGCAATTAGCCCATATGCTGTAGCCTGCTGCAGATCTACTGCTTTACACATCTGACATTGTCTCAGAGCAATGAAGAGTGACCGATTAGGAGTTATTAGGCTTCAAACGGGGTAAGCCTGTGTGATACAGGACATTTTAAGGCTGTTCATGACTTCACTCACCCTGGAGGCCTGATTGTGGTCCTATATGTGGATACGCTTCTTTTTATATTTGGGTTTGTTTGAGTTGAGGGTGTTATTATTCTACTCTTTTAACTCCGCTCAAAGAAGCATTAATCGTTATTAACCCCCCATCCCAACCACCACCACCCTCCCAAAGCAAGGACTCAGCTTCTCTGTGTTTTCCTTCCAGACAAAACACACTTTTTTTTTTAAAGATAGCACATTCATTATTCACTATGGAAATCAGATTCTCATGCTGCCCCTTGAACGGTGCGGAATCCAGCCCGCATTTTTCCAGTTTGATGCGTATGAAATTCCTTTTTGAACAAATTCCAAAATAAAAGTTTGCCTCTAAAGAAATTAGCATAGCCATGCCATCAATAATATGGCTGTGTGTATGGGGCTGATGGGCAGAGCAGTAGGGGTGAGCCTCTCCTCCATTCTCCATGCACCAGCAGCGCTCTCCGCTCCTTTTGAACTTGCTAGAGCAAAGTCGAGTGATTCTTTATCGGTGACAGGCCAGACAATGCAGCCGCGATGGGAAAGCACGTCAAAAAGGAAGTTGCCATATGGACTTAAACATGCAAATTTCGAACAATATAGAACAGAGTTATGCTTTATAAAAGGGGCTCTATAACCACGTACCATGATTTTTTCATATATCATTTTATATTAGTTTCCACTTATTGAAAAGATAAAAATGGCTTTCCAATAAAACGCCACAGTTTTCAGACTCCTTTGTACAATATAACACAGCTCTCTTTGAAATTTGCATGATTAAATGTTAACATTGCATTTTAATTTTGCACTTTTTATAGCTATTGAAAAATCATTCGTTTGTTTTTTGCTTTCGCTTGTTTATTCAGTTATTTAACTTTTCATGTCATGGGTGTAAACAAGCGATATTTGTGTTTATTATGCATGGCTAATACCAGCCTTATGGATTCCAGATGAAAAGAAATAAAATAATGCAAACTTGTCACGTTGTCCCGTGTGTTGGGAATGCCAGCATTTGAGATTGATCATTTTGTCTCCGCAAATATCAACGTGTATCACTATCAAGCATCAAAAGGTCGTCCTGCTCCTTGGAAGAAATACCTTCAGCACACGTGTCTCCTGACTACTCCTTCCAACAGGTGCAAAGACTGAGTAACGGGAGGAGGGGTGGTCTTCTGCCCAGTGCATCCCAATCCCTCCTCTATTCAGCTAAGCGTTACTCGACCTGTGTAAAAACTTAACTTCTCGTATTGTGTAATAGGCACTGCTGTGATTATGGTGTTATTTGCAAGCAGTTTCAGTTCTTTCCTCTCCATTTATGTCCAGTATGGTTTAAATTAGTGTACGGTAGGAGGTAAGTATGTGTCAAAGCATTAAATGCATTTATATTCATTGTGATTATTTAATACGTAGATGTTCTGTATATTTATATAAGAATGCAATGTTTCAATGACAGTATCTAAAGGCACTATGGACACTAGCCTGGAGGGAAAAGAGCAAGAAGTTCACATGCACAATGAAACAGGAAGCAACAAAGTGGACTAACTTTTTAGAAAAGCATTATTGTTTGTTTATATAAATATTTATACATTGTATATTTTCAACATTATAGTATCTAAGATGTTTGTGTGACATTACAAGAGTATACAAAGTTTATGTACTATCTATGTCTTATCTTGTGTGTGCGTGTGTGTTAATCTAGCACTTTACCTTTTGTCTTGATGTTACGTATCTATTATAGTTTCACACACTTCTTTACTCTTCATCTGGGCTAATGACACTGATTGAGGGACAGCATGCTGTGGGCCTAATAAAAGGGTCATGGTTGTCACAAAGTCTCAAAACTCTCTCATGACAGGCTCATCTCTCCAATGCGCTTGGGACGCGTCCAAGATGGCGAGTCTAGAAAAAACAGACGTGCCACTGTTTGCTTCTCAATGAAATGAAGATGCTATTACTTTAGACCTCTCCCTGCGTGCTTGGCACCCTGGATATAGCTATTTAGCATCATTTAGCATACACCCCTGACATTTCAAACAAATATCGTCCAACAAAGCAACAACTCCTTTTATATCCAGCCAAAGGAGGAGACTTGTCCATAAACCCCTGCATAGATGGATATCTGTGTGTGTGTGTGTGTTGTGTGATAGGCACTGTGGGAGTAAATGACTGCATAGGCATTTTAGCCTGAACCAGACTGATGGTTTAGTGCTGTGCCTAGTTTATATCTACATACAAACACACCAGAATGGTTTTCTCATATGGAAAAAAGAAAGAAAGAAAGAAAAAAATTCATTACTTTTTAAATTGGGTTTTTCTGCGTATAATCTGTTCCAGGTCTTTGATGAAGAAATGTTCTCAAAGTATCAGAGTGACTGATTTAATGAGAAGGGAGTGAGCACAATTTCAAACAATCTGATTTTCTGAACCTTATGTGACCCTAAACTTTTTAAAATTACACTTAAAAATCCCATCAATTACCCTTTCAAGTGTGACATCGACTAACTAGGAGTGCAAGCATAACAAACACATGCCGTAGTGTATTTATTCCATACACTTTCATCAGCATTTGATCCATTGGTCCCTCACGCCAGCTTCCCATAAAGCTATTGCTATGCCCAATACTGTTTCCTTTCTCCTCTAATTATGGATGGATACATGTTTTGGCAAGTCTGGGGGCCAAACGATGATCCAACAAAGTACTATAGAGGCAAATATTTAGAGCCGAGCTCTAAGTTTTCATCGACTTGGTGTGATGTGACCATAAGAGTGGGAGTCCATTTCCCCTGGTTCCTTCAGTCCACATCTGTGCAACTTTTTCGTCTGCCCTTGATGAACCAAAGGAGGTGTATAATGTCTATGACTGATAACTGGACCGATGCTAATTTAAATCATCTGAATCAACGTCTGCCTTGGAGAGAGAGAGAGAAAAAATTACCTAAATGAAAACATCTGACTCAAATTGATTACTAACAATGTTCAGCATAAGGGATTTAATAATGATTACTGCATGCTTAAAATATCCAGGCTGTTTTGAAAGTCCATCACTCATATATGTCTTAGTAAAAGAAGCCACTGTGCGTGCATTTGTGTGTGACTCTGAAAACAACAAGAGCAAGAAGCAAGTGAACAAACAAAAACAAACCAAACACCACGACCGGCATGCGATGCCTTATGCTGGCTAATCAGTGTCTTGTACACTTCATTAGAATCTCGGCTTCTCTGGATCTGTCTTGGGACTGGAAAAAGACGACTCAACTTTGATACAAGGCCCTACATTCCACATGCGAAACCCTGTCGTTTCCACTTGACCTCACAAAGACATGAACGCAACAAACAAACAGCCTCGCACAAGCCGGGACCCCAGTGCAGTCCCCATGTCTGTCCATTTTTCTGTGATAGTGAGCCATCATATTTTACTATTACCTATCAATTGGTTTCTAATCGCGGTAATGAGGCGTCTGCCGTTTGGTGACGGAGAGCTAACGGCCTCTGTGGGAGCATTAAGAAGCCTGGGTTATGCTGTGGGCCGTTAACTACCTACAGGCGCTTGCTAATGGCTCCAAATGACCTCCATAGTGGCTATTAGCACATAATTAGAACCTTGCAGACCATCGATGACTTCCACTGGACATGCGTACTTCTCAACTCTCCCTCACTCTTTGTTTAAATGGTCAAACCATGCTGACATGCTGGACTGCGGTTGCTGCATTAAGTCGTTTGTGGCTTGCTATACGCTGCACATTGTAAATGCACACATTTAGCAGCATTCACACTGTGTTTACCTGCTCACAGCCACAGCCTGAATGAATTCAGCGTTATAGCAGCAATTACATCAGCAGCTCAAAAAACATAGGCTTGGATTATTTTACCACCTTTTATTAAAAGGGTCTATAACGGAATATCAACTTTTCTGCTTTTTAAAGTATGATTTGTTGTATATACCCACTGGTAAAATTTCAGAAAATAACTCATTATGCACAGTCCATACACAGATCAGCCTTAACATTAACACCCCCTGTCTAATATTGAGTAGGCTCCTTCATGCTGCTGAAACAGCTCTGACTGTGGTGCTCTCTGCATTCTGACACCTTTCTATCAGAGTCAGCATTCACCTTTAAAACCGCAGTAGCTTTTCTGTGAGACTGGGCCAGATGGGCTAACATTCACTCCCCATATACATCAGTGACCCTTGCATGCCCCTTGACCTTGGCAGTGGCAGCCTAGTAGTTAGGACCTTGCCCTTATGAACAAAAGGTTGCAGGTTAAGTCTCGGGCCAGGTCCCTCAGAGGTACCTTTGAGCAAGGTACACTGCTCCCCGGGTGCTTCCAATAGCTGCATGCTGCTTCATGTGTGCACGTGTTATAGGTTAAATGCAGAGGTCATGTTTAATTGTGGTCCACTTTGTGTGACTGAGTGTGTTCAAAACAACAATCATTTTCACCCTGTCGCTGATTCACCAGTTATCCTTTGGATTACTTTTGGTAGGTACTAACTACTGCATACCTAGAACACTCCACAAGACAGTCGTTTTGTAGATGCTCTGACCCAGTCATCTAGCCATCACAATGAAGTCCTTGTCCAAGTGGCTCAGATCCTTATACCTGTCCTTTTTTCCCGCTTCTTGTACATCAACTTCAAGAACTGACTGTTCATTTGCTGCGTAACATAAAATAAAATAACTAGATAGTCAATGTTATTTATTTGTCAGTGGTGCTAATGTCATGGCTTATTGGCGTATATTGTTATTAGCGCCACCTATTCACATAAAAGTTACTGGGAGTGTTTCATCCTGGACTGCTTTTTGAATGAGGGTCAGTACAGGGCAGCCAATCAGAGAACATTTACATGGAATCAGTCATGAAAGGCACAGTAACAAAGAAAGCTTATGGATACATAAAAATGAATTACTTCTGGATTTTAATACATGTACCAACACAAATGTCATAAATGGATCTTAGGTGGAAAAATAGCATATATAAGAAAAGTGTACAAAAGGACAATTGAAGAAAATGACACAGGAGTATTAAAATTGTTGCAAACAGGCATTACACAACAGCAAAATACCCTTTCATCTGGCCAACTGGTGTCCATCCCAACAATCAAGTGGCCTATCTGTCCCTGCCACTTTAAGCGTTATGTCCTATTGTTGTGGATCAGGCAGGGCGTAAAGTGCAAGGCACAGCCACGCCGCACAAGTGCCTCAGTCACACTAACCTCTGTGTACACTTTAGCAATGCTCTCCAGTTACGCAGAACAAAGGCCTGCTTTAGTAGGTTAATGTCAGCTCAGGAGCTGCGACCAGAACAATGCAAGAAGCAGAAAGAGGAACACACTGTTTTTTTAAGGAAAATGCAACATAGTACATATGAATGGTAGCAAGGCCTTAATTTATCAGAATATTATCCCCCCTCACCTTACAGCTATGTATGTTATCTGTGGAAAACTCCAATCTCATTCCACAAGTATGAAACAACGAATACAAAGTGCACAGAGGAATCTTTCTAGGTCATCATCCATCCTTGGACAATGGAATTTATATATATAAAAAAAACCAATGACAAAAACATCACGCTGTTGAAAAGAAGAAAAGAATAAAGAGAATGGCTAAACAATTTTCCTCATAAATAACAAATATTTTTCTCATAGAGACAAAAAATTCATAAAAAGTAAAATTTTACATAAACATGAGCACACTTCATAAAGGCACATCTGTGATAAGTGCCAGCAGAAAGGGGAAAAGGTGGGGTAAAACTGAGGGTTAGAGCAGCACTCCCTAGAGGCCAGAGGCAGTACTGCAGCAGGCTAGTCAAAGCAGTGACAGCCAGAGGAGCCCCAGCAGGCAGCCCTGGACAGAGGTCATCCACTCTAAGGTCACCATCATTTCCTGAGGCCTGGGACGATCAGCCCAAAGATGCTCTTTTGGACGTGTTTTCTGTGTCACTGGCCAAGCCACCACCCCATTTTTTTTCCTGTCTCCACAATGAGACACAATTCTATCTTTCGCTCTGTCTCCCTCTCTCCCTCTCTCTGTCTCAGACACACACACAGCATTCTTCCCTGAATTAATTTGTTTTCATTTGCAGTATGTCAGCAGAAGATATGTACTTGTTCTTACTCGCTGTGCAGAGGGATCTCTCGGGCGCGAGTCTGTTTCTGCCTCTTAATCGTTAAATCTGTGTGTGTATGTGTGTGCCTCGTTTTTTTTTTTGTTTTTTTTTTACAGTACGATAGCAAGACAGATAACAGTAAACTACATAAACAGCCTCTTCATCTCAGCTGCATCTGCCCTGCATTCTATCTCCACACAGTGTGCCATTGGAAAACATTCCCCCAGCATTTGTCCTGCATTGTCCAAACGTTGCCAGCCAGTGTCGCAACAATGTCAAGCCAATGCAGTGCCAAGGCATGGGGACGATGACCGTGGCGGGCCCCAATTATCTCCGGGACAACACTATGGTCCAAAAATAGCTTTAATAGTTTTATTGGGGACAGGCTGTCCCAAACATAGGCTGTCCATGTCTGTAATTCAGCCTATGCTAACATTCAAGCATCAGTCACTTTTTGCATCTTTTTGCAAACTATCTTTTTCCCCAAGTAAGGAAAGAAGTCCTCGGATATTGCATCACCCCACCATCAATTTCTCGCCAGCGACCAAAAGCGCTGGACGCACTTAATCAGCTAAAGGGCACGCCTCCGAAACGCCATTCTTTTGTGATGGCATTAGTGCAGAAGTAAGATTTACAGATCACTTAATGTGCCAGAATCTTCTGCATAAAAGTATATACAAAGGTTAATATTGCAATAATACCTTCCTGGAGGGCATTGTAATCATTATCTCTGCTGAGATATCAATTAGAAGCACTTTACAGCAAGTAATGACGGAGATTCCGGTACAAAATGACATTATTATTATTATCATCATCCATAATTTCAGACTGGATATACAAGGCAAAAAAAGAGTGGCATAAGTTCAGCTAGAGGTAGACTTGGGGAAAAAAGTCTCTGATGGTGGACATTTATCTCAGTTTTATGTGGTCAAGCTGCGAGACTAACAAGCTCTTCTTTCCCCTCAAGCTTAAAGAAGAACGGTCAGGTCCACTGCTGACTTCCAATAGCAAATATGAAAAAGAAATCTGTAAAATGAATGGATATTTCATTGTCACCTTGAGTTCTGAAATGTTACACATGCTAAATGTTCCTTCAGCTTAGCTGCTGTATATGCCACATATTCAGGGAGTTAAAAGAGAATGAACAAGATAAATGACAAGTGTTTGTGCATTTTGAATAAGAAGCAGGTTAGGGAATATTTGATTAACACGGCTTAACAGATGTGGCTTCTGTGTTTAACTCAAAACTAGCCCTCCCAAAAAGTTGCTACATCAGAAAAGTTAGGGAGTGACCTTTGAGCTGGGCTACGAATGTTAATAATGAGGATTTGCTGTGTTACTGACCCTCTTATCAACATTATGAATAATTCACTCATTGGGCTGGTGCTTGTCCAAAAAGCATATGAGGAAGCAGCACCCATGCTTCTGACTTTTGATTTAGCTCTTTCATATTTAATAAGGGAACGGAGCGCTAGGAGGCTCCTTTTTTTTTTGAGAGAGAGATTTAATTGGGCGCCAGTGACATCCATCACGCGGTTGTCATGGCCATGACCTTTCGTTTGGGGCTATTCATAATAAGAGAGTTATGAGCTGGCTTCTCATATTTCCAACCAGCCCTCCCCGCCATTTTGTTATGGATGCTGTAGCATTTGCAACCCTTATCTTAGAGAGGTTACAAAAGCTGTGTTGCACGTCATCACATGGACCCATGGTGCTCCTTGCCATGCAGATTTCGGCAGGTAGACAAAAGGTGAAGGAGTGCATGAAGAATTTGTTATTCTAGGCTGATTGCCTACAAAACATCCACACAACATTGTGTCTGCACTGTTAAAAATAAATGGGTGATCAGAGATGCATTTAGAAAAAACACTTCTGGTTCACTAAAGAACCTTTCAATGGATGGTACTCTGAAGAACCATTTTCATAAATGAGATGTGCAAGTGCATTTTCAAGGATAAAAAAATAAATGTGTAATGTAAAGGTTCTATACGAAATAAAGGTTTGTCTGAGAATGGTTCCTCTAAGCCCAGAACCAATCAGGAATCTTAATTTTGAGGGTGTACCATGATGCCTGGCCTAAAAGGTTCTGTTAAGGGATGTAATAGAAAAAACTCCCTTTTAAAACTGAAAACTAAGAGTAATTTAGCAATAAAAGCATACTCATGTTTTAGGGGTAAGCTGAATCCTTTACATGACCTTTAGCTTCACCTCATCTGACCTCGTGCTGACACTAATTATAGCTTTTGCAGCAAGGAGGTGGTGGGACAGTAGAACATGATGTTTCATATCACCAGTCAAGCCTTTAAGTAGTGAGAAATCCAGCAAGCAAGCAAAGGTAACAAGGGAAAACTCCAGGGTAATGAGGAATGATGGGCTGAAAAGAGAAGAGAGGCCGTCCCAGCGGAGCCGGAGCATTTAAACAAGGCACAGAGCTTTTAAGCTTCTCTTCTTCTTCTTCTTCTGAATCTGAGAAGTAGCATGGCAGGAAGGAGGGAGGTGGGGAAAAAAGTCCTCCACACAGGTTAATTTCATCAACTCAAGCTGGTGGACCCTGGGGAGGAGAGCTAGAGCCAAAGGAAGCCCCCAGGGGGCACACACTACGGCTCCTGTGAAGTAATGAGAGTTGTGAGATGAGAGTGAGAGAGAGAGAGAGAGAGAGAGAGAGAGAGAGGGAAAAGATAGAGAGAGGAGAGAGAGAGAGGAGGAAGAGAGGGAGAAGGTGAGGGAGAGAGAAAGACAGAGAGAGAGAGAGAGAGAGAGAGAGAGAGAGAGAGAGAGAGAGAGAGAGAGAGAGAGAGAGAGAGAGAGAGAGAGAGTAAATACAGGTGAGTTTGAGCAGCAGATGGCCTGCGTGACCCTCTGAACTCAGCACTCAGGTCCTTATCAGTGAGTGTCAATTTCTCTCACTTCTCTTTTAATAACCGAGTTCAATACAGTCTGTAAACATTACAGAACATGTCATCCACTCTCCACTCTATATGGTCCAAATATGGACACTAATCTGCATAAAAAAAACAAACATATGCAATTACAAATATCCTGCGTAGCCTCCAAGGCAGTGGTGACCTAGTGGTTAGGATGCTGCCTTTGAGACCTGAAGGTCACAGGTACAAGTCCTGGCCCAGGCACTACTAAAGTTTCCTTGAGCAATGTATTGTCCGCTACACTGCTCCCCGGGTGCTGTTAATAGTTGCCCGCTGCTCCATTTGTGATGGGTAAAATACAGGGGTCACATTTTGTTGTTGTGATTGTGTGTGCTCACAATGACATATGTTCATTTTCATTTTGTCCTACATCATTTTAGCCATGCATATTTACACTGAAGTTATAAGGAGTTTGAGTCATTTTGTCTATTATTTGAGTGCAACAAAAAACATGATAGCCAGTCAGGACAGACAGAGTTTGCATACATCAGCCTTAAAGGCACAGTAAAAAAAACAAAAACAATAAAAACAACAACCTGTTAAGCTTATAGGAAATAAAGGGAAGTTGGGGAAATGGATGCAAAAATGAATTATGTCAGTTTTTGGTACATAAACCTACATGAATGTCATAAGTGGGCTGAAGGGAGGAAGATAAAATACAAGAAAAATGTAGAATGGCTCCTATAAATCCTTCACAATGCAGAAGTGATAAGCTTTCTGTCATATCTGAGAAAAAGGTGTTTAGATTGAGATGTGTCAACACCACAAACCAACCTCTTCTACAAGTCCTCCTGTACACCATACACAAATACCACAAATACACCTTTCGCTGTACATCATGAACGCAAAGCAGGGGGTGCGTGTAATCTTCCCAGACTGGGACAAACTTACCTCATTGATATCAATGTCTTTATTACAGCAATAGAGCAATATGAGGGGGAGGCACAGGGAGATATCAGCTTACTCGGGGCTGAAAGGGAAATTTAAGATAAAGGATATTTAATATCCAGTTCACATTGGCTGGGGCCAAAGCTGTAATAGCGCATGGGGTTTCTGTAGGCAGGTGATGCCTTTGTCTTTGTCTAAACACACTTTTCCTGGACTTTAGCTGTAGTCACACAAAGTGCACGGGTCACTGATAAATGCGGCGTAATGGGCTCGACGCGGGAGATCACCCATTCATCCTGTCTGGTTATTAATGCACCTGGGCACTTCCTCTAAAGGTGTTATCTGTGGCAAAAAAATGAAGTGTTATATAATTAATTCACTCGCTCTCTTTTCTTCTCTTTAACTGTGCTCTTATACTTTGTCACATTGCATTAGAATCAATCGCAGTGCGATGGAGCCCACAGTAATCACCGCCTGAGACAAATATGCATGTACATTATTGGGAGTAACATTAGGCTGGTGGCTTGCATTCCAGCACACATTACTGTCCCTTATTTTGCATCTAAATGATAATGAGCATGAGAATGATAACCTATATCATTTAGAGTGAAATATGAATTTAAAACAGTGCCTACCATTTACAGAGAGGGAAATGTGTTGTGAAGATCACTCAGGTGTCTTCAGCATTCATTTAAAAAGAAAAGGGGGAAAAAAACAGGCAGAGTTTTCTTGAAGCGGTAAAAGACTATTGTTGTCCTAATTACGAGCTGGCTGATGCATTATTTAACAATCCTACATACATCGGCGAGGCTGGGTATGAGCAAAATAATTTATGACAAGAACTCTTTTTTTGCCCCTCACTTTAAATCAAACTTCAATAAATGTGCCACCTCTATCCATTTTACATGAGGCCTTGCTGAAAACAAGCAGGATGCAGGAGTGTGTTGTTTAAAATTCTTCTGACAGCGCAGGGTCAGAAAAACAGAACCACACCAAAGGAGAAGGAGCTTCACTAAGCTAGCTCACCTTGGGCTACATGAGAGTGAGAGAGAGAGAGAGAGAGAGAGAGAGAGAGAGTAAAAGAAACACTAAGCCAGAGGTAGTGCACTATAGAGGTAGAAGTAGTTTTCATAGTTTAACCAGTTGTTCCCTGACCACAAGGCTGCATGTTGTAACGTCAGTGATCTTTAGGCTGATTCTACTGGGCTGATGAAGAAGGCACATTTTGGTTTAAATCCTGTTCATTAAAATATTTGAAATATTTGAAATATTTGAACAAAATCATTATTTATTTATATATATTACACATATATAATATTCATGTCTCAACCCATCTGAAAATGATGTGAGTGTAAATATTACCGCTTACTGTATGGATGCAACAGACTGTGGGACTAGATGTAACATTCAGTTGAAAAAGCTGGAAAATAGATGCAAACATATTGAACTGGATACAATTTTTACAATATTGCTTATTCAGACAAGCTTTATAAATACATTAAAAATATGTTACGGCTGGCCCAAATAGTTTAAAGAGAGAGAAAAAAAAAAAAGTCCTCTTTTGACTATTCACAGAAATCTTTTTCACAAATCACAAAACTATAACCTATAGATACTGTTAACTATGTATGGGGCGATACTAAACCAGGGAGTTAGAGCCTTAGACTTGTTTGTTGTAGTGAATCCTTGTGTCTCACTCTAACCGTTGACCCTTTAGGTCATGGAAGATTGAATACGATTCTGTCAGCTCATGATTATGTCCTACTCTCACGGCTGCCTTTCAGTGATAAAAAAGTGGTAAACTATACAAAATAACTTTAAAAAGCTAAAACTAATTAAAACTATTATGGTGATGAATAAAATAATAACTGCAATTCATTAAACGCTTAGCACCTAGCTACAGCACATAAAACACTATAGAGATGATGCAACAGACTCACTAAAGCTGTATTTGAACAGAGGGCAACAATAGCACAGTCCATCATAGGAACAAATGACCTACAAGCAGCTAGTCTTCAGCTTGACTATTAGCATATTGTTGCTGCCTACTGTATATACAAACCAGAAAGTTAGAATACAATCTAAAACGCAATAAAAACAAGTTTTTTTAATAGTTTTACTGACTATTGTATCTTGTAAATACTGTTTACTTCACCTATCCTTTTAATAACACTTTTTACTTGAAGTGAGGATACCAACTGTAGCAGTTCTGCAATTGTAAATTTTGTCCATTCTTACTTGTTATAGACTTTAGCGGCTCAACAGTCCATGGTTGCTGTTGTCTGATTCTCCTCTTCATGTTGCACCATACATTTAGATCTGGACTGGTAGCAGGTCAGTCAAGCAAACGCACATGCTTTTGCACTTTTAGCTGATAACAGTCTAGATTGTCATTTTCACCTTTGCCACTGAGAAGTTAAATGTGGATTCATCTGACCACAGCACACAGTTTGAAATGAACTCAGGCCCAGGGAACTCAACAGCATTTCTGCACAGAATTGATGTACAGCCTTCTTCTTGCATAATACAGTTTCAAGCTGCATTTCTTGATGTAGAAAGGGGGTTTTAAGTGATGAGGGTTTTCTGAAGTACTCCTGAGTCCAGGTGGCTATATTTCTCACTGTAGCATTGTTTCTTAAGCAATACCACCTGAGGGCTTAAAGAGGTGGTGGTTTTCAACCTTGCCATTTAAGTACTGAAATTTCTCGACATTTTATAAATCTTTTCACAATATAATGTACCGTAGATGCTGACAGACCTAAATTCTCTGCAATCTTGCATTGAGAAAAATTCCCTTTGAACTGACTAACAGTTCTCTCATGAATTTTGGCACAAAGGGGTGAGCAATGATCTATCTTTTCTTGCAAAAGCAGAACATTTGATGGATGCTACTTTTAAACCAAATCACAATACCTCACCTGGTAACCACTGGCCTGCTTAATGTGGAATCTTCCACACTGGTGTTACTTGAATATTCTGTGCACTTTTCAATCTTATTTGAACTTTGTGCAGCTTTTTTTAGTTTTTTTTACAAACTATGATTAGGTGTGTCAGTAAAACTATTGAAAATCATTTCTTTGTATTTATATGAACTAAATAAAGGTTCACATGAAGTCGTTTATTGTTTTGTTTTTTTTGCATTTTGGAAAAAAATTTGAAAATGGGGTTGGTATTTTTAAAGGTATTACAAAATGATGGTTAATTTTGAAATAGAAATATTATTGATTTAGCTGTGATTTTAATAATGGGGTCGGCATGTGCATGTATATAAGAAACTTATCAAATGCTGTTTGAGCCAGCTCAAATAAGTGAGCAACAGAAAAGAAATTATTAGTGAAAATAATGATACATTTTGTGCATTGATTAAACTGCACGTATCGTCTAGTGGGTAACATCTCTGCCCCCCAATACACAAACACCCCTCCCCCCACCCAGTAATGTGGTGTTTGATTCCCAGGCATGCACATTTACATCTGTAACATGACTGCACTGTGAGTCATTCAGTAAACAACGGTCTATCAAATGCTGTAAATGTAATGCAGGTCAGCTTCTTGCATGTAAAAATGTATTTTAATTGCAGCTCCACGATGAATGAAAAAAACACTTATTGAACTTGGTTAAGGTTATATGTGTAGTACTAACACCTTGTTAAAATTAAAATGTTTGTACTTTTCCCCTAGCTAGCTCTCACTATGAGTTCATTATATGCTTCAAAATAGTGTTACATTACAGTCATGAGAGATTTAACAAAATACCATAGGTGGGAATTCTGTGACTAAAGCATTTGCCCATGTAAAACTAATCCTGTTCATCTAGTGCTTTATATACAATTCAGTAAACCAAGACAATTATGATGAAGAAAAAAAACATTCCATAATACAAAAACAGCCATCAGAGTGAATCTTGAGAAATGTCACATTTGCAGAATCCACAGATGTCAAAGCAATTGGAAAATGAAAAACAAATTAGACTTGAATCTGTTTAACTCCAGGAATATGCTTTTTGCATCTAGGCACTTTATTTTGGACAACCAAGTAAAAAAGGCATCTTTTCAGTAGGCCTGTTCTCATCACGGTGCCAACAGGGCTACCTTAAATGAGCACAGAGGCATCGGACTGACCTGTGGCTATCCATCATCGAGTGCATGTGGGGAAACATTGAAGCTTAAAAGCAGAAGCAGAGTAGACCCTGAGCAGGAGGAGAGCGGCCATAACCGAATTTATATTATATTACACATTGAAATGTGACCCCTTAATGACATCACTGAAATTCAATCAAGCCCTTGATTCGGTATTACTTAAGTTGAACTAGTGTCCTTCCTCATGCGAAATTAGAAAATTGAATATGGTTGCTGTTTTTGTTAGAGTGGGCCAAAGACTTGGTTTGATTTAGAGCCAAACATGGTTGATGTGTATTCGGGAAACAAGTTTGAGCTGCATATTTTGATAGCAAAATAACACAGGAGTGAGATTTTTTTTATTGATTATGGTTTACGTAAGCATTATCTATTCATATTTGACTCTGTTCAACCATGAGTGTCTTGTATTATGTTTCAGCGAAACTAATAAGCACTTTTAAAAGCCATCGAGAGCCTAAGGGGGTGCGGTGCGAGCGGGTTGTTGTGTTGTTGACACTGAGAGGGCTCTAAAAATGCTGGCTTGGAGAGTGATTGACACATTCATAATTCCTCTATTATGTACTTGACTGATCTGCTCCAATGCTGAAGTCAAAAACAACACACTCGACAGTACGGGATGCAGCCACGGCCACCGTAACATCACTCAATATCGAGACTATTTCTTAGCGACAGGCGCAAAACAAAGGAGACGAGAGAGAGCAATACATTTGCAATGATGCCTTACAAGATATGTTGAACTTTAAGATTCGCAGCAGGGTCTCGCATCCCACACTTTGAAGTCTGACTAGATTGGATGCTTTTGCTAAGGAGATGCAATTATGAAGTGTGCGATGCTAAGGTCAGATAGACGGTTGTCCCACCAGAAGAGAATAGTGCTTTTCTTCTTCCGACACAAACGCTCATTCTCCCAAAGCTGCAGGAAAAAAAGTGTCCAGTCTGCGGAGCCGATTGTGACGGGCGGGAAAAAAGGCAAGGAACATCAGAGCCTGTTGAATCAGGCGGCAACAAAATGAATATTCTTCACCTGTCTGCTTGTGTTGACTCCTCTTGTTTAGATTTCACAGTGGGGGGAAAAAAAAGAAAACCGCATATTTACTTTTAATTGAAAGGAAATTAAAGACGCATCCACATCCGCGAGTGACAAAGGAGGATCAGAAGGCTCGCGAGCAATGATAGCTTTTGTTTAAGACGGATTTCATAAAGAAAACCCCCCACTGATAATGATAAAGAGAAAAAAAAAGTCTTGGACATTTCTCCAAATACAATTACCTCTGCATCACCTGATTCAATCAAATAAATTTGCATTCTGTTTGCATCCAGTGTTCCGTGGCCCAGTAAACAAGACAGGGAGAATAAATCTGATGTGTTTTCATGGTTCTGCCTGCCCCCCCTGTTTGCTACATTTTATTTGGAATATTTGAATTCTCATGAATCTGTAAATACCTCGCCATGTGCGGATGAAATTAAAATGCTTTTGGAGCAAGGAGCGTCCTCTCGTGATGAGATGAGAAAGATGGCATGTTTGAAGAAGAAATGTTCGAGACTGTTTGGTGGAGATGTTGTCAGGCCAAGGAGAGATGGGTGATTGACGTACAACAAAGGGCTGCAAGGTGAAACAATGTCTGGCCTAATCAGCACACTGTAGCCTAGGCTGGCCTTGGATTGGTCTGATGGAGGCCCTTCTTCTGTCTTAAAAAGATGGTGGTTTGCTTACAATTTCAGAAAATATCTGTATGTATAATTTTTACGAAATACCTCCACAATATCTATTGCTCATGCCAGTAAATGTGCTCCCTGCACATTCACTAAATTAATGTACATTTTCTAGTCAGACACTGCTGTGAGACCAATTTTACAAAAGTTAAAAAAAAGTTACCCTGTAAGGCCATGTGCGGTGATTTTTACTGTGTTTATTAGACTATTTCATCTCCATAAGCCAACTAATTTTTCCCCACTGTTCTTGTAAGTCCAACATTATTTTAGGTGGTTATTCAGTAGCCGGTTTGCCTCATGTGAGAAAATATTTGGAAAGAAAATAAATATGTTTTCTATTTCTGATCCAGTGCAGAATAAAACAGCAATAACACAACAGTACAGATCAGACAATAAAATCATATTTGATATAAAGCTTCAGTTGGCTGTGAATATATGATGAACAATGCACTTTATCTGGACAAAGACAAGACACAAACATACACAAACTGTGACTAAAAAAGACTGAGGTGCTAAAGAAACATTGCTATAATGTTTTTATTGTTCTTGGGTAAAAATAATTTATCCAGTGCTTTTCTTACTTGAAAATATAATTCAGTTCATTTGTGTGAGGCTCCTGAGTGGCGCAACTCTCTACACATTGGCTCTATCATTGGTTTCATGATCATTTGAGTCTGATGCCCCATGGCACCACAGCTATCCATGACCAGGAGTCCAAGAGAGCAAAATGGTTACACTCTGGCTGGGTAGGATGGCACTCTCTTGTCAACACTCAGCATTTTCCTAGCTAGCACAGGCATCTGTCAGCTGACATAACAGTATTGGCAGTTTACGTTTTTCTTGTAAGTGTGTTATGCTGTCAAATGACGTTGCATTAGCTGCAGTTTTTGAAAAGATGTGGTGCTCCCTTACATAACTAAGAGGAAGCAGTTGTTAGCCTTCACCCTCTCAGTGTTGGTAGTAATTGGAGATGACTAAAATGGAAAAGAAAAGAAAGTTATTTGTATAGCCTGGGTACTTTAGTGATCATTTTGGTTTTTGTGGATCTAATAAGAAATATTGTCCAGATAATTTCTTCAATATTTCCCAACAATATGAATATTTTTGTATAATTGTTGTTTGTTGTGTAAATAAGTGTGTACATTTAAAACAGTCAACGTTACCTCTTTGGCCATTCTAATAGTTATGGAATTCCAGATTCTCTAATGGCAAATCCTTCCATTGTAAGTTTTTTAGGCAACCAAATATGGCTCTTCAGTGGCATCACTCAAAAGTATACTTTTTAGCATTTTTAAGAGTTCACTAAGATCAAAAGTGAAAAGAGAAAAGTGACAGGGAATCTTTGTCATTGTGAATACACCCCATCACACAAAATACATCACAACAAAATGTGACCTTTGCATTTAACCCATCCACACCTGGAGCAGTGGGCAGGTATCAACAGTGACCGGGGAGCAGTATAGTGGAATGTTACCTTGCTCAAGGCTACCTCAGTGATACAAGGGTTGGGACTGTCAGCCTCTGATCACATGGATAAGTTCCTAACCACTAGGCTACCACTAGTGAAAAGAGTATACTACCAGAGATCTCTACACTGCAAGCTTATTGCACACACCACAGCAAAAACAAAAGTCTGTAAGTGGAAGAGGACCTACCTTATAATAATTTACATCTGAGTTGCTGCTGTGCACAGAAAAGCCATCCTTTGCCTTTTTATATCATTGCCTAGAATGAAAACAAACACGAAAAAAAGAAATCTTTATTAAATGTAAATGTAATCTGTTATATAAATATGTAATTGCATTTATATTTTACTTATATTATACTTTTAATGACACTTATATCTCAACTTTTGTGGATTATTAATAATACTTATTACTCAGAAACTAGAACAAATTACTTTGTAATGACTATGAAACTAAAATGTAAGTTATGTAGTTATGAAAGTGAGAAATTTAAGTGTTGGCCCATTGCAGTTTAAAGGGCTAATAAACATCCAAATAGTTATAATGTATCCAAATCATTCAAAAATGTTCACTCTACATAACTACACAACGCACATACCACTGCATTCACTGCACTCAGAACTCTCCCTCGGCATGGCCATGCTGTGGTAAGAGGCCTCTATAGGGGACACGCACATACACACACACACAGGAAGGAGATGAGTCCATTGTTCTGCCAAATAAAAGGCGCTCTCCTATCCATCTTCCTGTTCGCTCCCCTCCCACTGTCTGAGGCCAGGCTCATCTTCACTCATCTTCATAGGCATCCACACACTATATGGGGTCAGGGGGTGCAGGGTCAGTCTGGCTAAAGATTGGCTAAACATCATGAAGATCATAGCCAGCTGTAAATGAGCATGCACTGATCTCTGTATACCACAGGGGCGTATAGCAATGATGAATAATACCATAAGGGTAATGGAGATACAAGCCAGATGAGTGCTGTATTCCCTCTTGATCCATTTGATATAGGAATACCTTGAATCCAAATCAGGTGGAATATGATTGAAAAAATGAACTTGTGATAGTAATTTAAACAACGAATAATGATAATAAAATGGCTGTACAGTGGGCAATATATACATACATACATCACACACTGAAAGGTCTTTTTCTAAGGCATCACTCTAAAGAACATCTCAGGGCATCTTTTTTTTACCACAGTTTTACAAAATCTCCATATAATGTAAGGGTTCTATACCTATTATAGCTTTCTCATAGAACCTTACATACAAGCGAAGAACCTCTGAGGAACATTTGCAATTTAATAGAAAACGTATTATTGGCTCCCTGAAGAACCTTTTAATGGATAGATGTTCAAACAGCCTCATAGTAAATGAGATGTGTTAGTATAAAGAAGCTTTATTATTTTTGAAAACTTTTAAATAATGCAATGATTCAATACAAATTATAGGTTTAATTTCAGAACCCTGTATCCAGGACCCTATCTCCAGGAAACTCTATCCAGAATAGGCTCACTAGAAAACTTTATCGTAGAAAATATGCAAGGAGGCACAAATAGCATTCTTAAGATATAAAGGAAAGGTTCTTTGGAGTGATGCCAAAGTAGATTCCCTTCTAGTAAAAGACTGGAAGCTGCAGTTGTCAGAACTTTACTTTCGAAAATATGGTGACAGTGTATAAGACATGACAATATGCTCTTTTGACAACTGTAAACATTATAGTTGAGAACTGCTGTTTGTTTGTGATCAGCTCATTAATTTATTTAGTATATGAGCCATTTAACATAGCCAGTTACATGTGGGGTTCTGAAGGCCATCCTAGTGATCATAGGACAAAAGGTGAAGAAACACCTTGGTCAGGTCTCCATTCAATGCAGGGCAGAAATACAGCCACACACAGGGGCAATTTAGCATCTCCAATTCACCTGACAAATACATTATTTGATTCCTGGGAGGGACCCTGGCTATCCTGGCCTGGAATCAAACCCAAAACTAAAAACACCTTAGCAGCCATCTAAAACACAACTACACCTTACAAATCCCAGCATCCTTAAATTGCCAGCTTTGCTGCACAATCGTTTGAGTTACTTCAACAAATGCTTCTTTAAATGCATCGTAATTGTTTTTATTTAAAACAGCACAATAAGTGTCAGATTAGACTCATATTTACAAGGACATTACATAAAATGATGGTAGATTACAGTTTTTTAAATTATCTATAAATATACTGTTAAATAATGTAATATATACTTAAGTTTGACTTTGAAATCAACATTATTTAACAAACAATTATTATATGATTATTATAATAACATTTTAAAATCTTGTTCCTGTAGAAATCAAGGTATGTTTTAACTAAAAGGTGAAAAGTTTTAAACTGTAAATTTAAATGTAAACATCAGCCAAATCTAAAATTTTGGCAGAATATTTTTTGGGTATTTATTTGTTTGAGACAGTATAGTATTATCTGATTCTTTTGACCAAAATTGAATATTTTAACAATTGTATATGTCTGCATATTATTAAAAGTATAATTCAATGGATCTACTATGACATATTTTATGGCCTTTTGTTGTTGCTATTTGACAGATTTTTTATGGAAATTACTACATAACTTAACAGTGCATCAATTAAAGGTTTTTCCTAGAACCCTACAGTAATGCCAAGAACCACTAAAGAACCTTTTAGCTTTAGCATATACAATAATGCTTTAGAGTCTATATACAAAGTTCCAAGTAGCAATCCTCAAGAGAGTACATCTGATCATATAAGTGTATCTGTGTGTGGCCTGTGTAGGTTGCCCTATAAGCCTCCCAGCTGCTTCTTGTTGGATGCCAAAGTATCAGAGTGCTTTAGAGGAGCTCTGTCGCTTAAACATTTCAGCCGGGGCATATCCTCCAACTGCTCTATTAACACAGATTTTAGGGCAGGCTTTAGCCTCTTATACAGTTCCAGTCCTTTGTTCCTCTCACCACAGCATGCCTCTGCATTCCCAGCAAAAAAAAAAATCACCTTTCAGTTAATCATGCAACAATTGAACAATTGGGCAAGCATAAAATCCATAAAAGATTGTTTGTGCTGGAAGATGAAAAGTTTCCTTTGTGTTTGTCCCCTCTTGGCCCCTATCTGCCCCCTCATTTTTATATAAGCACTCATGAATAATCATATAGGCCACGATAACGTAACTCAAAGTATGCGGCTGTGTGGTAAATACCTCTACTTTCTGTATGAGAGTACAGAAAAAGTGGTAATGTAGGGGGGGAGGGTTACAGGACTCTTTAATGGCAGGCCAACCACTGCGTGGTGGCATAATAACTACGGAGACTATTTATTTTTAATTGATATGCCCTTTCTTAGTATGAAAAGAACAATTATTCCATGCGCCGCACGCCTCTCATATGCACAGTATGCTGTCGAAACAAAAGGAGCCCTGTGCAAAACGAGTGAACGAAGTCGTATTTCTGCCAGAATCCTTTTTTATGTCAATTTTTATATCAAAGAACAATAATTCTGGCATTAAAACTATTCTATGCACCAGTGTAATATCAGATTTTGATGATTTGCTAGATTGATAGGGTATTAAAGGCAATGATACGAGATAGGCGCCAGTAAAAAAGAGAGAGGCTTCATGTTAAGTGCATATTACATTCATGGTGTGCTGCATAATTTGATATGAGAATATTCCTCATGGATTGTGTAATAAGAAGGGAACTGTTAAATATTTCCGAAAGTTTTGCTTTCAGAACGATTTTTTCAGAAGCTGTGTCGTGGCGCTAAATGGAGTTTCAAAAATGTCCACTAGTCTCATGTTTCTGATCTCCAGCTATTGCTACTGGAGCACTAAATCCATTTGTGTTCAAAGCTTTTTCAAGGTCCCCCTCATTAATGTTTGCCTATAACTTTAATCACTGAAATGGGGAAACTGTGGAAAAATATGACTTGAGCTGAACTGCACGGTAACTCTGTAAGCCCTTGGTAATGCGTTTCTTTTTCTTCAAACAGAAACAAACTGAAGAGCGCTGTACGCCGGTGATTTTATTACAATAGAAATTGTCCCTCATCATTAGCTTCTCTACCCATCTGTGTGTGGCTGTTGCTTATTTAAGCGGTTATTTATTTAAGGTGAAATAGGATGATGTGGTAAAACATGAAAAGTAATCAGGTGCTGAGACTTAACAAGAACCTGGTCCCATTAAATGAACTCTAAAGCCATCAGTCGGGAAACAGCACTGCACGTCAGCAATTTTCTGAAGGGTTTCTTGAGGGAAGACAATGCTTGGCTTTGAAATTTTCTAGCGACGGCATAATAGTGTGTTATCCTCGACATGGCCAATGGAGAAACAATTAAATCCAATCGATGAATCTAAAGATGAGAAAGGGTGGGGTGCGTGTGTGGGGAGGGGGCTGCTGGAGGCTAGCTGAACGCAGGCCGATCCCCTGTTTGCCTACCTCCTGGAGACACAAATGTCAGCTTTGAGCAGTTTGCAGACTCCCTGCTATGCACTTGGCCCGTGCCGAACCAAACTGGTTTCATCTTCTGGACTCTTGGCATTCCCCACAAAT
Source organism: Arnoldichthys spilopterus (assembly GCA_037974385.1). Classification (NCBI taxonomy): domain Eukaryota; kingdom Metazoa; phylum Chordata; class Actinopteri; order Characiformes; family Lepidarchidae; genus Arnoldichthys; species Arnoldichthys spilopterus. The sequence goes on along the minus strand of JBBPDA010000041.1, from coordinate 21,182,018 downwards.
GTGACGGCCATCGATGTGTTATATGACGGCCCAATCTTCAGAACTACTTCCATCCCTTCAAAACAAAACAAAATCTTTTCCTCTCTGTACTTTACAAAAGGGAGCTTTAAGAATACCTCAGTAAAGACAATGGTTAAGCAACAGACCTATAAAAATTCAAAGAACCATTTTAGTACTTTTGCAATGCTTCTATTCAGAAAAAAAATGCTGCCAAAGTAATGATGGTGAGCTGTTTAGTTATAATTAATATATGATTATAATTAGTATCATTATAATTATTATTCAAGTTCTCAAGACAATTTGATTTATTTAGAGCTTTTAACAAGTGAATGTTGCAAAGCAGCTTTACAGAATCTGGGTCCAAGCCCCTAGTGAGCAAGCCAAGGGTGACAGGGGCAAGGAAAAACTCCCCAATGTTACAGTAAGACACCTTGAGAGAAACCAAGGCTCAAAAGGGGGACCCTTCCTCCTCTGGTGTACAACAAGACAGAATAAAAAAATAAAATTATGGCGACAACTATGTCCTGCGGAATTAAAATGCTTGATTGTTTCTGTAGCTGGATAAAAGCGTCAACCAAATGAATAAATGTAAATGTAAAAGGCAGAAGCATGCAGACATAACCACTGATGAGCATTAGAGATTAAAGTGAACAGATATCTACAAGAAGAGTCCCAGTGTTGGTAAAAAAAAAAAAAAAAAACAGGATCAATTAGTGTTTATATTTTGTGGCTACAGCTTCTGGTGAAATCCCTGTGAGTTGTAGTTTTTGGTTAGGGTGACAGGCAGTACATACACGTATATTTTGCTTGATCTGATCCCTTAGCAACAATAAAGTTTCAGCTGGTACAAATTAGAAACCTCATAGCTCAACATAGCTCTCATGCTTACAAGCTTGCATGGCCTATGCAGGTGCTGCATATGACCCTCTTTTGCACATTTGATAAAATATTTGGTTTTCCTTCAACTTAGCAGAACATTAGTATCAGTATTCAGTATAGGTTGATACCTTAATACTTGTATTAAGCAAAACCCTACTATGTGTAAACTTTTACAGATTCATACTTTTTTCTGCAACCAATTATGTAGCTAGTCATTCAGAGAATGGTCAGATTTGACCTTGTGTGCCCATGTCATTTTCTGTATTGACAGTCTTGACCTCAGAGAAAGCCCAGTTTTGTAGTGAGGGGAAATTCTGTGCTGTGGGATTAGTTCTTAGTCACCTCATTTTACTGAAGTACTAAGCATAAAAAAGTGCCATCACATGAAAGCCAAGAATGGGGGGTGGGGGTGGGGGTGGGGGGGTGGCACTGTAGACGTAAACCCTTCTAAAAAGTGCTGCCATTGTAAAAGTGCAGGTATTGTTTTAAGAGAAAGATGTCACATGGGAACCAGTGGCACAGTGAGGGATGACAATGCTGCTAAACTGCTTTGGCAAGAGATGACAGGCACATTCCAAAGAAATAAACAGTGCACACAGTAGGCGCAACTTTGTCCCTGCTACTTAAAAATATCCTGTTTCAGTTCAATCCTGAAACATTCCATAATTGGGCTGCAGATGAAGGGTGCAGAATGAAGGGGGGGCTCTTTTTTCCCCCGCTCTCTGTCTCTCACTCTCTTCATGTTCCTCTTTTTTGAAAGCTATTACTACCATTACAATATGAATCTCCAGCCCCTGTGGATTTACTTTGTGTGTTGTGCCAGCACTAGCTAAAGAAAACTCCACGTGGAATAAGCTAATCCTTTTCAAACGGGACACAGCCGACGCGGACATGACTTTGCAGGGGGGTGGGGGGTGGAGGGTGGGAATGATGTCACTTGCTCAAAGTTTGGACTCTAAACACATGCCCACCCTCTCGTCACCCCCACCCCCACCCCCATCTGTACCCTGCCCCCCCAACCCCTCCACCCCCACCCCCAATGGCCATTTCTGCGGCCTTCCCTTTGATAGGAGCAGCCAACTACAATAATCAGCTTCCCCTCAAAAGTATTTATCAAATGGAAGTGAAGGCAAGATTACATAGAGCACAAATATGTGTCCCTATTACTGTTCCGGCGAGTGACACTGGAGGTGACATGGGGAAAAAAAGAGAGAGGGGCGGGGGGAGGGGTATATATATATATAAAAAAATAAACTATTTGATAGAAGGAGAGGTAGAGGGGAGAATAAACTTAGTCTAGGAAAAAGGGGAGGGGGGCACGAGCTGTCACTCTCATTATCCTCTCATTATCCCACAGCCAAAACAGCCTTTTTTCTTACACTCGCTCTTTTTTCCCCATGCACCACTTTTGTTTATGCTCTCACTTCTCTTTTTTGTCGTTTTTGGTAACTTATTCATGAGAAGGTAGAGTGAATATGCAGCGCTGTGCAGTTTATGTCTAATTTAGTAAATATCCTGGCACCAGCCAAGGCCCGTCAACAGCTCCTACATTCACCCTAGCTGCTGCTTTTTCTTTATTAGGTGGCATTAGGCTGGGAAAATGGCTAGAAAATAAAAATATCTACATCCAAACACCTTTCCCTCAGATGTGACAGACAGCTCATCTCCTTCAGCACTGTGAATGGCTTAAAGAGCCTATATCATACATTTGTACTGTTTTTTTCCCCTGAGGTCATAACATTTGTGTGGATTTAAGTACCAAAAACAGTTTAAAATTCATTTTTACATGTCCATTTTGCAACTTCTCTTTGTCCTATTAATTAAATGGGCTGTATTGTTACTTTAAAGGCCACATATTCTGCATGTGTCTAGTATTTTATCTTTTCCCCTGAGGTCTCCTTATGATATTTGTATGTTTTATGTACTAATAATAGTAATGAATTATTTCACATATGGTTTTTTAACCCATCTTTTCCTATTATAGTTTAATAGGCTATTTGTACTATACATTTTTAGATATTTTAAATTATATTTGTTCTGTGATGCTGACGAGTACTGTCAGAAAGCAGTCCTGACAACTTCTTATCACTTCAGTGTGAGAAGGCTAAACAGCTATATACTGAATAGGTGAATATATGTAAAGGTAATGGTTTTTGTGACATTTTTGTAGCCTAGTTTCTACATTATGTTCTTTTATTTTAAAAAAATCTTTCCCATGACCCGAAATGGAAAAAACATATTGTTCATTATATTAGCCCTTTGAGTCATATATCGTGGATGTTGGTCCAAAACCTTGTATCTAATTTTTATATGATTTTTTTTTTTACATTTAAATATGAAAGAAAAAAACTGCTAACATTTGCATTGTGGCAAAGTTTTATGATCAATGAGGGAAAATAGTTCTAAATTACTTTTTAAAAGTATATTTTCCATTAACCTCCATTATGAGTTAAGAAGGTTTTGTGCTTGCCCAGCCATTTACATTTTGAAGATATAACATTTTTGTCTGACAGCAACAATATGTAAATGATTTTTGTTTTGATTGGCTCTGCACTGTGGTTCATGCCAAGAAGCAGTCTTGGCTAAAACACTCATAACTTCAATACATTGGCATGGCTAAACTGCTGTAGGCTGAATTTTCTGATATGTGTAAATGTGACATCACAATTCAAAATAGGCTGTTTTCGCAGCTTAGCCTATTTAAAAAATGCTGGGAAATTTGAGTTTTGGGTCTTTAAGACTGGAGTGAAATATTACAGATCCCTTTTCATACATGATACTCATCATTGTTCATTGTTGTAACTGGGCTAAAACTAGTCACAAGTCAAATACTTACTTTACTTTACCTCCCGCCGTCTTTTTCTGCCTTTCATTGCCCGTTTACTGATGTCTTCACTGGCCGAGCAGCTAACAAAAGGAGAAGGGGAGAGAGATGAAATATATTTTGACTGTTTTATGGAAAAACAATCTGACACAAAGTAATATTCATCTCCAATGAATCCAATATTCTTTTTGGAATGATATTAGACGGTATCTATTATATCTTCCATTGTGTTCCCATCTGCCCTTTTCAGGATCTAAATTATGTGCATTAGTACGTAAATGGGCTAATGCCTGTCTGTATTTAGCAGGCTACATGCCGTGAATATATTCTCTGCTTCAAGAAGTAATTGGTAATTACAGTGGTCATTTAGGCAATCACTGTCTCTCCCAGATTCATGTCATTCTTAAAAATAACTAGCTCTTAACCTTTGACAGAATTCTACAGAAACGGTTCATCATCGCCCCCGCTTTGATTAATTTTGTGCACACACATTCTCTCTCACTTTACAAGTGCAAGCACACACACATATACACACAGACACACACACCTGTATAACATCCCAATAACAGTGACGCTTTTGCATTTGTTAACTGTGGCACTTTGCCTCCTGCGTCAAAGAGATGGGAGAAGAAATGTAGAGTTAGCTGAAGGGCAGGTATAGCTGCAGCTCTGAAGCCATTAGTTCCATTTACTAAACAATTAGACAACAGGATATACAGGTCATTTCGTCTTATCACAGCCTCCTACTCACTCTTACGTTTTCCCTCTCACTCTCTCTTTTTCTCTCTCTCTCCCTCTGTCTCTCTTTTGCTCGCACGCTCCCTGACACAAGAACAAATTCAGCACTTTAACTGTGATAATCTTTTGTCTGGGTTATCTGCTTGCTCTCTTTATTTCACTCTCTCTCTCCCTTCCCTTTGTTTCTGCACTCTCGCTCACACATTAGTCATCGCTCCATGCATAATGGAGCACTGTAAAGAGGACCTTATACTCTGCGGATATTGTCTTTGAAAAATAACAAGGTCGACAGCATTAGCTCCAAAACACTTGGCCCATGTGTACTTAAGATCTCCATTATGTTGATCCGAGCCTCTAAAGCATCTCCTGCAGTGACTCCCCAACACCAAATGTGAAATCATTGCTAGGTTAGCACATAACTTATAGTCACTAGAAGAAGGAGAGTTTTCATACCAAGTCAAAATGCTAATATTCAGCATTTACAGTTTATAATGGCAGCACAGGGACTATTTCTGGGTTTCAGAGGCGGAGTGGTGAAAGACAGAGCTAACAAATCAAAAGTTTCCTCATGATGACTGTTGTTTATTCATATTTAAAAGACAAAAGTCAATATTACAGGAGGGGTGAAAAAAAAAACCTGTATGTGGATATTAAGGCTAGTTACTGCATTTTAGGTGAGCAGTTTGACAATGTAGATATAGATGTGCATGAAACTATGGAACACACAAGAAGGTAAAACAGTTTAAAATCAAATATTTGAGGACTCATATGTTGAAAAAAAGGGGTTAATGTAATTTAACAGCCTCCCAGAACACTGAACCTTAAAATATGATTTGCACACCTCGTAATTCCTTACTCTTGCAATGATTGACTTAGCTCAAATAGGGAAATGAAATGAAATTAAGTCAAAGAATGGTCCCTGTAATATTAATGAGAGTTTGTAAGGTGTCATTTAAGCTGCCTTTTATGCCTGAGTTGCAAAGCCTTGAATTATCTACTCTGACAAATATAAAACTTTCCTTTATGCAAAACTTAAATGACTGTTTCTCCTGACCCAAGCTAGTCCTGAAAAGGTGATAGTGCCCTGTTATTCAGTAATATGCCACACAAGAACAAGGAGTGGGCAAAAAAGGGCACAGAAAGGGCAAGAAGTCCTCATAGCACACAGTAAAGAATAGGGCTTTGATATATTTGACGTCTTTAGCCTGTATAAGCACAAATGTTTTTATGGTCTTGTCTCAGCTTCTAGAAGTACATCATGGCCCTATTACAGTGACCTTTATTCTGTAGTTCCTGGTAATATTTTGATAGTCTACTGTAGATGATTCTTCTTTTGCTTATAAATGTCTTTAACATGTTTGTAGATACTAAAAGGGACTATCAAAATTAAGCGTGAACGGGGCCGTTGTCTCTTGCTCTACAAAAATGTTCTACATTTTAGTAGTCGGTTACACCATTATATGAGATTCCAGTGTCATCAGAAAGAACTCACGGCACAACAATACTTTCTCTTTAATTCTGTGTGCCAATGACAGCAGAGACCTCACAACCCAACTCATGTAACAGACTCTGAGCAATCCACATTTGAAAGTACTTCAGGTTTTGATCAGTAGATGGCAATATTATGGAACCTAGGGATAAAGTTGTAAGTTAGCTATGTAAACTACAGGTAGCTATCATGCCTATAATGAACAAAATGTGCACAAACAGATATTTAAATGGTTTTAATCTATGTGTTTCTTTAAAAATAATAATCAAATATCATTCTGACAGTACTACTGTGCTTTAATGTTTCCATGCAAGACAAAAGTAACAAAGCATGTTTAAATGTCAGTAATTGTAACAAATGTTATTTCATTTGCCAAAATAACATTTGTTACAATTACTGACATTTAAACATGCTTTGTTACTTTTGTCTTTTTATAGAAATTTGTTACTTACAATACAACCTGGAATTGTCTTTAGGGTGTCCAAATTGATAAAAAGCTGTTTAGACAGCTAACTAAATCTCAGTCCCTAACCCTAACTCTGATCCTTATCCTAACACTAAGTAAAACATGAGTTTCATTAGTGATTAAATAGATAAAAAGCTAGTTAGACAGCTCACTAGCTATCAAACCTTAACCCAAACACTGATTCTTATCCTAAAAATAACCCATACTCTAGTTTCATTAGTTTTTGAGCAAGTGGTTTATATAATTTGAGTATTTCTACTAAGCTACAGGATCAATTGAAACAAAGTGGGATTTTTTTTAAATCAGATGGTAATCCAAACCATTCTTAGATAATTTGTTCTCTTGGTGTAAAACAGCAGCTCTTAATGGTACCCCTCGCTATCTGGAGCCCCAGTGTGCATTTCAGCAGGCCTGTCAGTTTTCTAGTCTCTGCAAGTCTGCTTAAAGTGGATTAGCAGTGATGAATGTGGCAGGCAGGTGAGCGATGTGGAGCCAGTTTAGCTGAAACATTTATATGCATCACTATTCACCCTGGCACTTTCAACATACAATAATTCTTATCACACTGACCACAAGTGGAGATGAGCAGTAACCAGTGTGGCAGACATGTTTGTGTTGACTTCAGTCTGGCACACCAGACTAACCTAGTGGTTAGGGACTTGCCCATGTGGTTAAAGTTCCAGCCCAGGTGCCACTGAGCAATGTACCATCCGGTTGCACTGCTCCCCGGGTGCTTCTCATAACTGCCCGCTACTCCAGGTGTGGGTAAGGTTAAATGCAGAGGTCACATTTCGTTGTGGTCCACTTTGTGCGATGGGGTGTGTTAATAATTAAAATGGCCACTTTCAATATTCACTTTCTTTAGAGCAGTGTTTCTCAACCTGTTCCAGCATTTTAAGGCCAGTCTCAAACCCTAGACTACAAAAAATTCTGATGGTGATTCATCAGCATCTGTGGCCAGTTGTGCCAGAAGGGCTTATGTCCTCAATACTTTCTGGGTATAACTGAAAGACTGTTGCACCAGCTGGATGAGAAATGAATTTTCACATAACCTGAATTTCAAGACCAGGCACAACTTTTACACCTAAGTGGGAGCAGACATAAAGTCAAATTCAAGACCTTTCCTTGGCTGGTAAACACTTTAAAAGAGCTTGAACTTTGCTTGTCAATGTGCTGCATCACACTGCACAGTTAGACATTTTGCTGCTACAGCTTGAGTCTCTAAGCAACTAACAGCAATAACTAATATAAGACATGTATCAACAGCAGATAATTAGCTAACTCCACAACAAAGTGTGTAAAAAGCTGATATACTGCTATATTCAGGATGACTGAATCTAGTAAGAGCTGTCAGATATCTACACATATTCTCCAGTTAAAAGAAAAATGTTTTTGTTGATTTATGGTCAGAAGTGTCATTTTCTCATATTCTTCAGTGTGGTAGCCATGTCATGTGATAAAAACCTTGTCTTGGAACGCACTATGCAGAGGAGCAGACAGCATAGCCATTTTTCCAAAGATAAAGTCCACATCCCCTGCATGGAGAAGAATAAAGAGCTGTGGTGATTTTTTGGGGTGAGTCAAGAGGGAGGGAGTCACGAACCTCAAAATATTTCTGTAGATCCATCCATCCATCCATTTCCAACCGCTTCTTCCATTTCCGGGTCACGGGGAAGCTGGAGCCAATCCCAGCTGACT
>JBBPDA010000041.1:21150256-21163535 GCA_037974385.1 Arnoldichthys spilopterus | reverse complement strand
TCAAGTACCACAATACGTAGTTACATCCACAAATGCCAGTTAAAACTGTACTGTGCCAAAAGGAAGCCCTATGTTAATAGTGTCCAGAAGCGCCGTCGACTTCCCTTGGCTCGTAGGCGTCTGGGACGGACCATTACACAATGGAAACGTGTACTGTGGTCAGATGAATCAGTATTTCAGATATTTTTTGGTAGAAATGGAGGTCGTGTGTTTTGGACCAAAGAACAAAAAGATCATCCAGACTGTTACCAGCAACAAGTCCAAAAGCCAGGGTCTGTCGTTGTACTGGGTTGTGTCAGTTGTTGTTGTTGGCAAAGGTAACTTGCACTTCTGTGATGGCACCATTAATACTAAAAAGTACATAGAGATTTTAGAGCACAATATGCCTTCAAGAAGACATCTTTTCCAGGGACGCCCATGCATATTTCAAGACAATGCAAAACCACATTCTGCACACATTACAAAGTTCTGGCTGCAGAGGAAGAGGGTACGGGATGCATTTTGAAGTCCAAAATGCGACAATGAAGACCCCCTACTGTTGCCCATCTTAAGACTTGTTTGCAGGAAGAATGAGACAAAAGTACACCTGAAACACTTCATCACTTGGTGTCTTCAGTCCCTAAACAACTTTTAAGTGTTGTGAAAAGGAATGGCAACATTACAAAGTGGTAAATGCTTTAATGTGCCAACTTTTTTTGGAATGTGTCGCAGGTCTGAATGACAGGAAAGGATGTATATATACAAATGAAATGAAGTTGACCAGACAAAACATGACATATTTTGTGTTCACATTGTCTGCAGTGAAATACAAGTCAAAGTAAGTTTAGAAATCACTAATTTCTTTTTGTATTTGCATTTTCCATACCGTCCCAACTTTTTCTGATTTTGGGGATTGTATTTATTTTTTAATAAAAAGGATAACACCATCCATTTTTGTTTTGCTGACATTAAAGGTTATTGGTAAAAGAAACAGGAAAACTTTACTGAAGAGCTGTGTGACACCTGCACACTGTGAAAACTGATATGGACCTATATAGATATTTATAAAAGCTCATTTCAACAAGCAGCAGTTGTCATAGCACTTTCTGAGGTGAAATCTCATCACAAATAACAAAACAGCCAACTGGTGGTTGTTGGAATATTAAATGTTTCTTTAGGTTTATGCCAGTTGTTATTAAAGGCTTATGTAGTAAGTATGTGTCAAAGTACAAAGTGTTACTGAAAATACATAGATGTATTTGTAAGTGCACTGAAATTACTTTTTTACATGCTGCCCTTTAGAGAGGATATAAAGTGTACCTAAAGGGAAAGTTACTATTTGTCACTATGAACTCCCACCCATCACACAAAGTACGTCACAAAGAAATGTGACCTATGCATTTAACCCATCCATAGGTGGAGCAGCGGGCAGCTATCAACATTGACCAGGGAGCAGTGCAGTGGAACAGTATCTTGGTCAAGGGTACCACATTGGTACCTGGACCTGGGCTTGAATCTGCGGCCCTCTGATCACATGGGCAAGTCCCTAACCACTAGTATTCACTTACTGAAAAAAAGTATATATATATGCCATTTCAGAAAAGGGGGGTGTTTATAACTTTTGTATATGACTAAACATACACTGATCAGCCTTAACAATAAACCCACTGACAGGTAAAGTGAATAACATTAGCTTTCTAGTTATTTAATTACAATGGCACCTGTCAAGGGTGTTGTATATATTAGGCAGAAAGTGAACAGTCAGTTCTAAAAGCTGATTTGCTGGAAGCAGGAAAATGCATAGCGAGCAGTGTGAGCATCAGAGTGTCTCCAAAAAAAACAGGTCTTGTGGAGTTTTCCACAATATGCACTTGTTAGTACCTAACAAAAGTAATCCAAGGAAGGACAAGTGGTGATTTGGTGACAGCACCATGGGCACCCAAGGCTCATTGATGCATTTGGAGTGTGAAGGGTAGTTCGTCTGGTCTGAAAAAATCCAGTCTGTAACTGAAAAACAAATCCCTCATCAAGAAATAATCACTTTTAACTTTTTTTGCCACCACTTCCTTTACAACTTTCTACAATCTCCCTTTGCTAATAAAACAGCACTGAGTCTTCTCCTATAAGATTTTATAAGGTTGGAGAATACAGAGCATAGCATCCATAACCATTCATCTTTACAGAATCTCGCCAGATCTTGCAGGGTCCGAGGCCCTCTCTTGTGCACTCTTCTTTTTAGCTGTCAGAACCTTGATTTTGTGGTCAGTTAACCTTTTTTAATCTATAGTGTATATATAGTTAACTTTATATGGTATATTGTTTACTGTGAATATTGAATAGTACTGACTGTAAGTAATATGTGATTGTATATTTATTTTCAGCATTACCAAAGAGACATCATCAGGTAGAACAAAATCCATTTATGTGCTAAAATATTTGGCCAATAAATCTGATTCTGATTTAGACATATGCTTCAGATCACAGACTTGCTAGAAGATCCAGTTATCCACTGTTAGTTTCCTGGCTGGGCAGGCAGTTTTGATTTAAATGTCCTGGTATTTCTTGGAATCCATTATGCCATGTACCTAAACAAGGTATCCAGGGCATTTGGAAGAAAACTAGCCCTTCAACATCACAGAACCTTTAACATATTTTGCAGTTCAGATAAGGTTCTTTACATTTTAGCCATCCTTCTTTTTATACCAAACCCACTTTCATTGTGTCAGTAAACTGTTGGCATGGAGTCTGATAATGGTAACCCCAACATTTAACTTTTTCTTGTAATTCACCTGCAGAGGTCCAGCTTTTTTTAACATTTTTCCTCACTGGGTCCTCTTGCAAGCAACTGTGTAACAGTTCCAGTTAATGTCCATATTTTCTTTATTGCTCTGACAGGAGAACTGGCCATTTTGAGGAGCTATTGTTTAGCCATTCCAAGATTTAAGAAGGTCAACAAATTGCTCAGATTTCTCATTGATTTGTGCTATCTATGTTGATGGATGACCAAGGGATTTTGACTACCATGCCACCTCATATTTGTACCCCAGTTAATCAGGAAGTCATGGATTACAGCTCAAGTTTCCTACACATTCCAATTACATTAAACATGTACAATTTCAGTGGAAAAGATGCTTCATTTACAATGTGTTCACAATCATTTCCTGGGATGCCAATAACTGTGGTATAGGTGTTTTGGTTAAAAACAATTATTTCTTGAAGAAGGATTTGTGTTTCTACAATTTCAATTTTCTCTTTTTTCCAGTGTGAGATGACGCTACTTCACCAAAAGGTGGATTTTTTCTTACCCCTTTTACTTGAAGTGCCCTATAATACATATGTCCTGACATTGTATAAAACGCAGTAATGAATGTGTGCATGTGCTCTTGGAATAGCTTAGAAGTGTAAAGGCACTTGCTGGTATCTTTCCTGATCTAAACCTGCCGACATTTATTCTCACCAAGTCACAGTATGCAGGTTCTCCTAATGCAGATTCATCTGGTGCAGAAAACCTGGCAAAGAAAAGGTTAAGTCCTCTAAATCGCTTTGGGGCAAAGTAGCTTCACCGTCCCAGTTTACTTCCTCACCTATTCATGTCCTTCTTTGTTCCTTAAGTTCTTTTTCTACACTCCAATCCGTGTCTAACAAACTCTCTTTTTTGTTTTTGTCTTTGCTGTGGCTCTTAAGTTGCTTGTTTCTCCATTGCTCCAAGCGCTTGTGCTGCCTGCTTGTTTGGGCGATTAGTGCGTGGCTGCTGCTGCTGTGTGAGCTGTGCTGTCTGTTTGTGTGTGTGTGTGTGTTAGTGTGTGTGTGTGTGTGTGTGTGTGTGTGTTTGTGGGCTCCTCAGGGCCCCGGGGGTGATGTGCTCAGCGTAAAATGGCCCTCCATTCTGCCCACCTATCTCTCCCAAGACGAGGCCACAGCCTCCCTGTGGAAAATCCCCGTCCCCGAGCAGTGGGCGAGGACGGGAGGGGATTAGGTGTTCCGCCTGAAAAGCACGCTAAATTAAGTCTTCACTGTTTATTTTTATACTTTGTATTGTAAATTAAAATGGTGGAAATTCATCTTATTGTACTTTTCTTTGCTTTTTTTTCTTTTTTTCTTTGCTTTTTAATTTTGTTACTCTCATTTCCCGTAAATCAGATTGTTCTCTGTGCAAGAGAGTGTGACATGCTTTCGGCACAAGGAGGACGACAATGAGAGAGAGAGAAAAAAAGGCATCAGAATACATACATATACACACATATACACACACACACACACACAGACACACACCTTGGGATCTGTTTACAGGAATCACATACACTAAGGAGTCTTATCTCAATGAACGTGTCTTCCCTCAATATTCAGTTCAATTCAACTTTATTTATATAGTGCTTTGCACAGTAAACTTTGCCACAGAGCTGATTTACTGGAGCCTGAGATTGGAACCCCCATTGAGCAATACAAAAGTAACAGCAAGCAAGAAGTCCCAAGGAGGTCTTCCTCTAAAGGGAAACCATATTTTCCAGAATTCCAAATAGGTATATTGCAATATGAAGATTTGTGTCTTCTGGCTAAATTGCAATGAAGCTATATAGTATAAGACATTAGGTTAAGATATAAAGAAACAAAACAGGTACATGCCTGCACATGAAATAACAACAGAGAAAACGTAAGTAAATGAAGACATCAATTTTTAACATGTTTATGCAGGTTCCCTAGTGGTTGTTCTGCCCACAGCATTAAAATAGATGTGTATATTTTTAATCAATATGAAAAAATATTTTACTTAACTAGAACACTGGCTCCCTGTAGCTGAAATGTTGTAACTGTGTTGAGCTGCTAGGGAGCAATAAGTGATGAAAGGGGGGGCAACCTCTTGCTGTAAATCACACCTCTTCATAAAGATAGCTGTGATCAAATGGACAGTGGGGCTGAGGTCCCCCAAAAAATCTTTCACAAAAAAAATAGCACTAAAACAGAATAAAAAGATTTATAAATGCTGGCTTTCTTGCTCATTTTTTCAATCACACACAATTTTTTTTTTTAATCATACCAATTTTTCTATTCACATTAAAGCAAATTTAAGCAAAATCTCTAAAGGGATCTCTAAAAAGGGAAATTGCATTGCATGGCTTTTGTGAAAAAAAGGGATAAAGGGTTCATATTCTACATAGTTACGGTATTATTCATTTTCCATGAATCCCACTTCAAACCTCTCTTCCCCCCCTAACACGCTGTTTTTGAAACTGTCCTTTTAAGACTGATATAGGCTTATGTCAGTTTGGGCACCTCTGATAAAATGTGTTAAGTGATTTATGATTAGGAAATCAACAGAATCTGATTTAACCTGAAGTGTTCATTATTTTGCAAACAATTGTACATGTGAATGACATCTGTTGTTTTGCTAGCACTGAGCATAGTTCAAAAAGCAGTCTATAACAGAACAAACTCTACATTCGGACTAAAACCCTAAATTCAAATTTAGCTAGGTTACTTGCGCCAAGGGTCGTCCAGTGTTTAAACTGTCCACAGCACTAACACTTCTAATCTCTTCAATGTAAATCAGTTTCTTTAGACTGTGGTAGGCTGAATGTTCAGTCAAACGCAAATGTGCTCAAGGTTGTGACATCACAACTGTGATGAATTTAGAGCTGGCTGTTTTAGTCCCAGACTGTGGACTGTGAAAGGAATGGCACTTATTGAACCTCCAACAGTATTAAGTCATAAAAAAAAAGAAAAAAGAGAAGTATTCAAGATTCCAGCACAACACAGGGGTCATAAGGTCATCCTGCATGTTCTGGGTGAGTATACAGAATTTGTGGGCCTACAGTTTCACGAACCATTTCGTGATTGCAAGTGAATCGTAAATGGTGCTTGAAAAGTAAATCTGGCAGCTCATGTGACGACATATCGGAGCAATAAAAGAAGTCAGTGATTGTGCACTCAAAATCAACCGTCTCATTAAGGGTGAGCCAGAAAAGTGGTAAAATCAGGTCAGATCATCTAATCAACATTCTTTATAAAGGGTCCTACTAAAAGTTGCTCTTTGTGAACGTGCTCTTTAGGGCTGCCTTAAAGTGACATCCATACTCCATCCCTCATTCCCTGCACCCTCCCCGCCGTCATACGTCAGGAAACTAATAAAATAAATCAATAATGATTCTCATATGAATAAATGACTGCATGCTGAATGTATTCGACCCTCAGCCCTCACTTTGATTTGAGAGCTGAATTACATGCACAGTAAATTACACTCCGGCTGCAACTTGGTTGCACACAAACCAGCATCCCTCAGCAAGACAAGACAGCAGTATGAGGACAGTGGGGAAAGATGGAACAACAAATGCTAGAGAACTCATTCCAGCTGATTCAGAGCTGTACCATGGTGCAAAACAATACTGAGAAGGAAAAATGACTGAAGCACTATTTCCCCCATTGTAATTCATAATTGATATTTTGCATAGGTGAACATTAAAAGCCACTCGTCTGAATTGAGCGCCATTGTGCTGGCAAACATCTCCGTATTCTTTAAGATAAATAAAGGGATGCCTCATTGACTTGTCTAAAGATTTTTTCTCCTCTTTTCTCTTTCTCTTGCCTTGAAGGATAAATTTGCCATTAACTCCCTGTAGCCATGGTGGAACTGCACAGGAAGCCAGACAGCAAAAGAGAAGGAATGAGAATTATTTACAACTGGAGGAAAACTTACATGTTTACAGCTGAGCAGCTCTCTCACCGTGAAACATTACTGAGTGACAAGCACTAAACAAGCGATCAAAAAAAAACAAAAAATGACTTCAGAGTTACAGATACAGCAGATTCTAAATATCTTTGCCCCATATAGTGTTCTTTTTGTACACACATACACACACAGACACATGCTAGCAGGCTCCCCAAAATGAAGGATTCCTTAATGTATTCTAGTATATTACTCTAAATGGTTTCATCAGTCTTTGAAAAGTGAGAATATGTGCCATTTTATCATGTCTCCATAATGGAGGCTGGGTCTTTGCCAAAGGCCTCCAAAGCCATACAGGGGAAAGGGGTGGGTGAGTGGAGGGGGAATGTGGGTTGTGGGGGGGTCGTTGGAGGGAGTCAATCAGTGCCAATGAAGGAGAGAAGTGGGAGAACGTAGGGGAGAGAAATAGAGAGAGAGAGAGAGAGAGAGAGAGAGAGAAAGAGAGAGAGAAAGTGATAGAGATAGATAGAGATAGATAGAGAGAGAGAGAGAGAGAGAGAGAGAGAGAGAGAGAGAGAGAGAGAGAAAGCAAGAGAGAGAGAGCAAGAGAGAAAGAGAGAGAGAGAAAGAGAGCAAGAGCAACCTTTTCCCCCCAACCAGCCTGCCATTTTCCCCAAGTTATTTGTTCGAATGCACTGCATCACTCTTTAAAACTCCTCATTAATCAATCCAGTCTTCTTATTATTTCTGTAAATGCAGCTGAGATTGCTAAATAAAAAGAGATTTCTCGTTCAGGGGAAGAAAAAAAAGAACACTGAAATGAAACCGCATTCATTGGACCTTAAAATGTTTTGATGGCTTTTCAGAGGCACATTATATTTACATAGGAATGTGTCATTAACGTCAACGGCGAACCAGAAACTATTAAACTAATACAATGCTAAACTGAACAACCTTGAGAATTTGATTAGAGCCATTGTGAGTTTTAAAAATGCTCCATTCTTGGGTTAAAACAAAAGACTGATGCTTTCAGCTATGCTAATAATTCAGCTGTCAACTTTCATTGATGTATCTGACTGCTGCAGCTAGCATTTACATACTTTATATATAGCAAAGGGGGGAGGGAGGGACGGGGGAGTGGGGGGCTATGTGCGATCTATGCACAGAATCATAATAGAGGTTTGAAACAAACACGCAACTGTTTGTGTTTCATTTCAAATTAGCCGCTGTAATTTTCAAGAAGACTGCAGGCATTGTTTGCTTGGCAAAGTCATGTGTTTTGGAGCATTTTTAATTCTCCTATTATTGCGCTTGCTGGAGACACAGCATATCTCTGTGCCGGTTTTCAGCCATGCCAAGTGCTCTTAAACGGCAGCGAATAATCTTTGCTCTGAGCTCATCTCTGAATATCAAATTCTCAATGATCTTCTTATGCTGTTTATTAACTGTTGTTGTGTGTGCGTGTGTGTGTGCGTGTGTGTGTGTGTGTGTGTGAATAAATTTGACACTGAGGTGTGTAAGAACATGGAACCATACCAGTATATCACCATTATCATATCCAGACCAGGTCCATTTCTTTTTTCTGCAGTTTTTAAATGTTCTACATGTAAACAAAGCAGCAGCCCTGTACATTATGTGATGAACCAAAATGAAAATTATTGGCCAGATTCAAACACACAAAATGTACTTCTGCTGATAAAATCTGCTTTCAATTGAAAAACTTATTTGTGTTTTTCTGTCTTTTTAATGCTGTGGTTACAGACTGAATTAAGGGGCTAGCAAGGACTCTCCTATCTGCTCCAGTCATGTTAGTGAATCCTGTGTTTCAAGCATGTAGCAAAGTTTTCCATCGTTTACCAAAACTGTAGGGGCATTGTACCCCTTTTTGATATTCCACATTATATGTTGTCACAAATTGCTTGTCTTATGTCCTTCAAGAAAACAGTGAAATAGTTCCATGCTGCTGATTTTTCATCAAACAATCTGCTGCCATTTAAACATGCCTGGACTGAACAGAGATTTTTTTAATCACTGTTTCTTATTCTCGGGACCATTCAAATAAGTTAGCTTTCGATTTGATGCTTTACTATAAACTTTTTTTAACGTGCATCACTAATGCAAATATTTCATTAGGAATGGACCAATACAAATGGTCCATAAGTACTTGGAAGGTTTGTTACATGCAAAACAACTTAAGTTAATATTTTAGAGATGGCTTTGTTAGGACATGTTTACTTGTTGTATATTTTTAAACAACCATATAATTTGAGATCTGTATCAATGGGTTTGTCACAAACCATGAGAACATTTTAAAGTGTATGTTGTACTGGCTAGTTCCAGCATCCAAACCAATATCTGGGGGCCAATTCTGTAGTGTAGGCAGTGTATGACTTTCATTCTAATATTAATGTATTTTAGTCATTAAGTCTTCTAGCTTCGTACAATGCAATGTTCATCAACCCAACAATATGCAGAGGGTTCACAAACAAAATGAGTCATTTAAATGAGTAACATCAGCCATAACTTTAAAACTACTGACAGGTAAAATGGATAATATTGAAAGTTTAGTTATTTCATTACAATGGCACCTGTCAGGGGGGTGGGATATATTAGACAGCAAGTAAAGTCAGTTCTTGATGTTGATGTGCTGAAAGCAGGAAAAATGGGCAACATAAGGAGTCACTTACACTAGTTAGAACCAAATAAGAGTGATCCAAGGAAGGACAACTGATGAATCAATGACGAACCATGGGCCCTCAAAGCTCACTCATGCATGGGAGAGTGAAGGCTACCCCACTATCGTTAGCTCCCACAGAAAAGCTACTGTGGTTTTAAAAGTGAATGCTGATTATGATAGAAAAGCATCAAAACACATATTGCACCACAGTGGAGGACCTACTCAATGTTAGGCACGAGGTTTTAATCAGTTGATTGGTGTATGCATACATATAGAAGTACACATTTATACTTGGGGAAAAAAACAGTGTTCTCACAGTTAGCATTTTAATATGTTGTCCCAAAATGCACTTCCAAATAAGCTTGTGGAATTCAATAAGTATTCAAGTACAAACAGTGTTTTTTTTATTTTCAGAAAAATCATGATGAAATAAAAGCCTATTTGTGTCTTTATCTGTTTAAACTAATATTACATTCTTTGTGAAATATTTAACATTGTTTTATCATACCCTGGAGATATTTTACACAGTGATCTAATTAAAGTCACTATTTTGCCTACTATCCTATTTAAAAAATCTATATATTCTATATAATTATGAAATGCTGCATTATTTAATATATAAACCCCACAGCTCCATGCGTGTGGCTATAATTTTAATCAAAAAGAAAATGAATAGACTTCCATTTCTTTGGTCCTGTTTAGAGGCTTAATTGTAGAAAGAAGTAAATCTGGATTGTTCTCCGAGTGTGTGCATCTAAAATGGAAAAAAATGAGAATGAATTAGTATGAAAGCATGCATGAAATCTAGTTTTAAATCATTTACGAACCGTGTAACAAAGTGACTGTGATTATGCCGACTAAGGCCATCACTTAACAACAAACTGAAGGATGTGTGTGTGTGTGTGTGTGTATGCGTGTGTGCGTGCATGTCTGTTTGGACGCATGTGTGTGCATGAAAGAAGGAGAAATAGCGACGAGGAGCTGCTAGTCTGAGCATGTTGGCCTGCAAAAGATTCTGGATCATCATTTTGCTCAGAATATTACACTGCATCATATTGTTGTCTGCCGCATTGTTGCTAAAGTAGCCCATTAAAATGCAAGCATGTATATTAAAAGCAGCACCGCTTTTTGATGGATAGTCGTCAGTTTATGAATAAGCGTGCATATTGATTGGCAAAAGGTGAAAAGCAGTTTGACACAATTATTTCTGAAAGGGGCCCCACTCTCCCACATGATTTAAAAGCCATTTTAAATGCCCGTCACTTACATTTCCTTATAGAAGACCCCAATGACTCTCCTGGAAATAATAATTATGAAAATGTGAAAATGGTTATAGTGTATATTGCATCCCCAGCAGACAGTATACGAGTCACTGCTGTAGATACTGATAGACATCAGATAGGAAGGATGGGAAGCACAAGCCTGGTCAACAGGCCTAGTGCTGTTTTCTCTCCTTCTTCTTTCTATCTCTTTCTTCTTCATTTTTTTCGCATTCCTGTCTTTCACTCAGTTCATCGTTTTTTTTTTTATTTGCTCTCCCTTAGAGAGTCTTATATCTGTCCAGAGACTTTCTGTAGATGCAGATATGAATGCAGAATTTGATTAACCTGAGGCTGCTCTTTGTTGTTCTCACCAAAGAGAAAGTGGTGGAGACCACGTCAATGTACTGTGCCCTGGACGACATATGGCAGATATGTGTGCTTGGAACTATTGACCCAGAGAGTTATTGCAATACCTGGACGAAATATATATTGAACATTAACTGTATGTGGCAGTATTCCTCGGAGAGTGGGTGGACGTGTGTTAAACTGTGTCTTGAAACCTATGTTCGAAGGGCAGTGTCTTTCTGATAATCACATTCATGGTACATACCTGAATAATATTGGTGAATTTATACACAGCGCCACTGTCTGTGAAAACAGGAAGTGAGCTTGCACTATAGTAGAAGTGTTTATCATTTACACATGATAATTAACATTAAATTACTAAATTCTATTCTAATTAGATTCAGTTGTGTTCTTATCACTTCTCTCTTCACAACACTTTTTAGTAACCCCAACAGGGATGTGTTTAAGAGGCTCATTTAAACAGGTTAACAGGTTAATGTTAAACTAATATTGTATTAAACTCAGAGAGTAGCATACTCAACAAGATTCTTTTTTTTTTAGCATTTTCTTATATATGTTTTAATAGGTCGGTACTCACCAGTAGAAACACCTGGCACTTCTGCACTTTAATGCCCTCTCTATATCAGGTTCTAGAGGAGTCATGATGACCTTTATATACACACTATACTTCCCACAGGACAATATGTAACACTCATCTGTTCCTGTTCTCCTGACAAGTCAAGGCCGTATCTGAATAGTCAAATAACGCTTCCTTTTCTATCCAGTTTCTATATGTTTTGACTAATCTAGTATTTAAACCCACATGCTGGTCAGACTAACTGGACGATGGGCTACATGTTTGGTGACATCAGGGCAAGCAGATAGGAAAGGAAGCTTCATTTTACTATTCGGATGCAGCCTTAATACCATTAATGATAAGTAACATCAATGTCAATTGGATGCATTTCAGTTCATGTTCATTTTTATAGTACTTCTCACAACTGACATCATCGCAAAGCAGCTTTACAGAATCCGGGTCTGAGGCCCCAGTGAGCAAGCCATAAACAGGCTAAGTGTATAAACTATTTCATTGCCATTGACATTGCAAAATCTAGATGCAGTGTATAAGTTTACATTTTGTGGTACTCTTTGCACTGAGCCCTTATGGCTGCTTCATAGTTTCATATTAAATTATATTTTACTTGCTTTTATATTGTGTTTAATAGAATTTAAACTCTTTATGGTGATGTTTGCACTTCACAATCATAATTTCTCCATACTGTCTTTCATAGTTTCATACTTCATACTATGGAAATAGTGCACTTAAACTTTATGCTTCAAGCTTTCATATTATATTTCATAGTTTAACACTCTCTTTAAGGTGATTAACATGTTTCATAGGCTTCAGACTTCAGCTATGTCATTCTTTCCATAATCTCATTTAGCAAAATCATGCAACTTCAAATGTAATGTAGGGAATTCACTTTAAATGTAAGCAGGCATCACAGAGTAAAGCCCAGGGAACACCCAGTGAGGTCTGGCAACATCAAAACACAGATAGCCTAGAACCACCTGTACTATAATACAAAAGCTATTGCTTGGGATTAAAGCATTGGCAGACAACCTATGTGCAGAATTAAGCTTGCCGTGTATTTTCTCCAGACATTCCACAAATTAAAAACATACATATATATATTTAGATTGTTGTTTTTTTTCTTTTTTTTACCAGTGTGCCTTATTTTGATCACATAATTTGTAGTTTACCCATCTCCTTTATACCATTACATAAGTATGTGAACATCTATTTATTACTACAGAATAACAGTGTCATTTGTTCTCCCAAAAATGTCCTGTGTTTGGCAAATTTATCCTACCATCAAATTTTCCACCAGATAATACAACCTACTGTTTCTTTAGAATAGCCAGTTAGGGTAATCTAACACAGAAATATATCTCTTGGCTGAATTCATTGCCACCTGCAAAGCTAACTACTCTCTAATTTTCTCCTGGCTTACCCCCTCTTCTATCTGTATCTGTCCCTGTTGTGTGTATCCATAGGGAACATGGAGTTCTAGTTTTATAGTAAGAGACTACCACATGCCTCCTCTGATAGTTGTGGAGTAACCTTGTTTTCATCGGCCCCTTGCAGAGTTCTCTATTGCAGGCCTGATGACTTCTATTACTCTAACAACTGAAATCAAGTTCAAGTTAGTTTTTGTATGTGCAGTGACTACACCACAGGTAACAAGAAGTATAAAATCACAATATGCACGCACGCATGCGTGCACACACACACACACACACACACACACACACACACACACACACACACACACACACACACACACACACACA
>JBBPDA010000041.1:21123235-21137191 GCA_037974385.1 Arnoldichthys spilopterus | reverse complement strand
CATGTGATATTTCAGTTTTTCTTTTTTAATAAATCTGCAACAATTTCAAAAATTCTTTTTTTTCTGTCAATATGGGGAGCTGTGTGTACATTAATGAGGGAAAAATATATTTAAATGATTTTAGCAAATGGCTGCAATATGACAAAAAGTGAAAAATGTTTTGAAAATTCCTATGTTTAAACTCATTTTGCAATTTTTTTTTATTAAAACATAAAAGAAGAGTTTGTTTTCCAACATATATGGGCTCTTTAATCAATTTGTTACCTTTGGCAATTTTAGTTTATAGTTTATAATGCTTTAATTCAGTTGTTAATTTTGTTTCAGGATGTAAGATTCTATATGTTAAAATCCTGTATTCACGTTTTCTTCAAGTATTTAGAGAAAGGTGAACATATTTCAAGAAATCCAATTTAGTACCTGTTGCTTACCCAATGTCTAAGCTGAGTGCAGAGCAGCCTAGTGCATATGTAGTTTCAAAAGGCTAACTAAAGTGTGGTTGTATCCATTGTTGTAGCTAATAGTCCAAACCTCTTGTTTTTGGCAATTAAGCCCAATCTGTGTCAAGTGTGTGAGATCTACAAAGCTGACCAGTTATGACCAGTTATGGTTCCGCATATGGAACAGAACATTGCAGTGGCACAAATTTAGGTGGAACGGATAAATTAAAATGTGAAGCTAACTATAGCCTTGTCTAAAGTCAGTCAAAATAAGACATGAGAGAGATTATTGATAGAAAGGGTACTCTACGTAAGTAAACTAGATGTTTAGGTTGAAAGAAGTGAAAGCGACTCTGTCATTGTGAACATACGAAATGTGACCTCTGCATTTAACTCATCACAGGTGCACACGTAGAGCAGCGGGCGGCTATCAACAGCGCCCAGGGAGCAGCATAGTGGGTACCTTGCTCAAGGGTACTTCAGTAGTGCCCGAGCCAGGACTCAAACCTGCAACCTTCAGGTCCCAAAGGCAGCGTCCTAACCACTAGGCCACCACTGCCCACAAGAAAGGAGTTTTATGTCAAACATCAGAACATGTTGTTGCTGATAAATAACATTGTTGTCTCCCCCTCACCCCAAACTCTCAAACATACTTTTTAACCCTTATTGGTGATGAAAATCCATTTTCCATTAGCTTTTGGGACCTGCATGAGTGTTTAGACCTGGAAATGGCTGTGTGATCTCAGACTTAACAAGCAGATGATGCCAGTGTAGGTTGAGTTTCTTTTCTTCTGGTACAGAAATATATATTTTAAGCACTGGAGGACAAAATTCACAGAACTACTAAAACATGGAATTTTCCCTTGTTACAACAGAACTGATGACAATTTGAATTGGATTGATCCCTTTAAAACCACCAGGCCACTGTGTGTGTGTTTGTGTGTGTGGCATTTTGATCTTTCTGAGTGTGTGTGTTTGTGTGTATGTGTGTGTGGCTGCTGCTGCTGCTGTCAGCGCTGGATGGTATATGTCAGCCTTGACTAGGCTCTGGCTCCAGTATATCACCAACAGCAGGCAGCTCACTGCAGATGCAACTAAACTGTTTCACTCCCAATAAACCTGTGTCTCCATTAGAGCATCTGCCTCCCAGTCTTCACTGCAAACAAACATTTAAACATTGCTGTCGATTTATATCAGTAATTTTCTTCAGGTATGACTTGTGTGTATGTGTGTGTAGGTTTCTTATGTACAGTGTGTGACAGATTTAATTTAGGAAAGCTTAGGAAGTTGCATGGCATGAAAAGTGAAGTTAATTTTCTCTTTAACTAGTTTTTAATTATTTAAAAAAAAATCTATGCTATAGATTATTCAGGAACACATATTCTTACTATATACTAAATATATCACGATACTTCAAGATATTTTCACAATAAACAGTGTCACAACATGTGCTTGTTCTAACATCTGACATATATATCACAGATGTCAGATGTGCCAGTGGACTGTAAGAGTTTAAGAGGTACATTAAACTTCACACCTGCGTGCCCTATACAGGTGAAGCACCTCTGGACACCTTTGGGCTACAGGGCCTCTGAACCTCAGCTCTCCATCTCTTTGTATTCTTTCTCTTTCTCTCTCACTCTTTCTCTGGGCAAGGTCAGCCTTCTGTAATGTGTTCACCTCCACGCCTTGCTCATTATCCTCAGTAGCAAGTGATGGATCTGCTGGAGAGGCGAGAGAGAGAGAGAGAGAGAGAGAGAGAGAGAGAGAGAGAGAGAGAGAGAGAGAAAAGCGTCACTGACATTTATCTCTACTTGTAGCCACCCGAGCTTAAATCAACCTATCACTCCATCCCAGAACACTTAGTGCAGGGGCACAAACCTCAGGCTGCTGCCTCTGCTAGCAGCCCAATCTGTCCGGCTGGATTTTTATTGATCATCGTATTAAGGGGGAACTGGATAGATGCCTCACCGTGCACAAACACACACTGGCGTGGACATAAACGATACTTAAACATTTCACTTTGCTGCTTTGCTGGCATTCTTGCAGCCCCCCCCCAACACACATTCATACACAAACACACAAACACAGACACAAACACACACACACACACACGTCATGGTCTCCACTAAATTATTCAGATGGCACAGTATTTGATTTAGCATGCTGCCTGTCTGCTGAGCCCCCCACCCCCACCTCTTTTTTAGACATTTCATTATGTTGTATGACTTTAGGCCCACTGGCTGGAAAATGACAATTATTTTGCTCCAGCAGCTTGCTATTAAGAGACCCGAAGAATACGTCGAGTGGCGTGCGGAGGGGCCACTTTGGTGCACGGTGAGGACTGCACACACAGAAAACACACACACACACACATTCACACACACACACTCACACATAAGCCAGTACAACAAATGCGCTGGACTGTGGCCGGGGCACGTGACAAATGGTCCTTTGGAAAGAGCTCAGAAAAATATCAGTCAGAGCAAACTAATGCCTTTTAAATGTACCCGGCTACCTTTAGCAGTCCAGCTTAGTGAATTAAGGCAATAACTAATGGCGGTTTGTTTGGCCTTTCCATAAATTCCAGATAAATACATATGAGGGAAAAAAGAGAAACATACAACAGGCTAATAGAAATGAATGAACTAGTCAACCATAAATTTGCTGTGAGAGATATGCTTTTTCTGATTGGAAAGGGCATCCGCTATCTGCAATATTGATAATAGTTTTCAAATTTCATCTGCTTTTGTTTGCATTCTGGGCTGCCTGTTTAAACACACAGGGAATTATAATGAGACCAAACATTATCTCCCAGTTGTTCAAGGCTGAACATATAACTTTATCAGAGGAACGATTCCCGCTCTTTGGCTGGGTTGTATCTTTTCCATTAAAGCCTGGCTATCAGCCGGTGACAGTGAGGCAGCCAATCGGCACTGGGCTGTCCACATTCACTGGCCAAGCGGTGCAGAGGGTTCCATTTTTTGTTTTACTGAGTACTTTTGTGTATGAGAATGTCTGTGTGTGTGAGAGAGAAAGAGAGTGAGACTGAGAACTATGAAGGAAGAACACTGAGAACTGTGCACATTTTAGTTTTTTTGTCATTTGTACTTTCTTCACATAGGTACATACTAGTAGACACGAGAAGACAAAAGGAAAATGTTTCAAATATTTAAATTCATATCAATAATTGGGATTTACTGTGATAAACAATCATCCAAAAAACAAACATGGCAATATGTGCACATGAGCATTTGAGTGAATACCGATCATGTTGTACATATATCGTATATATAGCATTAATATTCAAAAGTGCAAACATCCAGCTGCATCACTGGCCCAGTGAGGAAAAGAGCCATGAGCACAAATGCATTGGCCTTCCTCTACATTGGACACACAGTGCTTAAAGCAGCACAGAACAAGAGCACTCCTTTATAGCAAGCTGTCCAGTCAAGCTTAGCCCTACCACAGTCATTCTTTAATGCACACACCGACTCTCAGATCTTTCTCTTGCTCCATGACTGAGGAATAAGATTTTACATGTGTAAAAGGACAAGAGGTACTACGGCAACCTCCACTCCTCACGTAACAGTGCTTTAGCTCTTCTTGTGAAGCTGCAAACTATGTCATTGAAAACTAGTTTCTTTACTCTTTCTAAATAAAATAATTTATACTATGTAAACACTGCCAAAGTTTTACATGCTTCAAAAAGAAAATAACCCATTCTCTACAAGGAAAATGTGCATTTAAATGTGCAGACATCTGTAGAGGATGTTTACTTATTTTTTTAAAAATCAGAAAAGCATGACCAGGAATGCCAAACATTTTGGTTAAAACTATAGTCCATATAAAGAATCCATATATAAAAAAACCAGCTAATTTCAATTTAAGATTATTGTAATATCAGAACTACACAGATCAGCCATAATATTAACACCACTGAGAGGTAATGTGTATAACATTGATTATCTAGTTATTTCATTGCAGTATCACCGGTCAGAGGTGGTATATATTAGACAGCAAGTGAACAGTCAGTTCTTGAACTTGATGTGCTGAAAGCAGGAAAAATGGATGAGCATATGGATGTGAGCCACTTTGACAAGGGCCTTATTGTGATGGCTAAGACGTCTGAGTCAGAGTCTCTACAAAACAGCAGGCCTTGTGGAGTGTTCCAGACATGCAGTAGTTAGTCCCTACAAAAAGTGATCCAAGGAATGACAACTGGGGAATCGTCAACAGGGTCATGGGCACCATGGCTCACTGATGTATGTGGGAGTGAAGACTAGCCTGTCTGGTCTAATCCCTCTGCACAAATAATTAATGCTGGCTATGACGGAAAGATCACATGTCACCAAAATTAGAGCCATTTCAGCAGCATGAGGTGGACATTTTTATGAGGGGGAAGTTTTTTTTCTATGACCCTGAGGATCAATAGTCTATTTTGAATGCATCCTAACCAAACCTTTTAGCATTAAGGTAATGTTATAAAACAAATTTTATTTCTTATAACTGATGAAAAAAATGGAGCTAATTAACAGAAAACAACAAACTGCAAGGTTTGCTGGTTTTCTGTGTAATAATATTCCCCATGTTGGGGAATTTGGCCCCTGTGTCACTTCATATTTATATCACATTGATGGCATCTTATTCAGTTCAACACTCAGCTCAGATATCATGAAATGAAAGAAGTTTTTGAAGAAAGTATTAAAGCTTTTTCATATTACTATAATCAAAGGTTACATTTGAT
This sequence comes from Arnoldichthys spilopterus, assembly GCA_037974385.1. Taxonomy (NCBI): domain Eukaryota; kingdom Metazoa; phylum Chordata; class Actinopteri; order Characiformes; family Lepidarchidae; genus Arnoldichthys; species Arnoldichthys spilopterus. The sequence continues at coordinate 21,132,007 of JBBPDA010000041.1, read as the reverse complement.
CTGATTTTCAGCGTAAAATCTAGTTAACCACAAATACATTTTTTATGACCTTTTTTACCCATGTTTGCCAAGGGTACCAATAATTATGGAGATATCAATGTTTAGTATCAGGCACGGCAAAATAAGCAGCCTGTTTGCTTCTAATGAATAATAAAAATGAAAATGCTCATATTAAAATGTATACCGCCTGTTTATCATGCATACAACTACACAAATATTATAAACTGACTTCAGATGAAAATATAATATAAGCTATAGAATATGAGCTTCTTTAAAGACAAAGCCAGAGAGAGTGTGGCACACTCAGACGCTCAGTCTCCAGCCCAGCCCTGCCGTAGGCCCATTAGATCAGGCCTGCGGCAGAGCCCCTGGAGGTCGGGTTATCTGGAGCTGTCGGCGCCTAAGTGGATGCCACACAGCCTGGGGCGATAGCAGCTCCTCTCAGGCTAAACTGTACATGCAGGCTCTTAAAAAAGCAGAGGGATCAGTCGTGCCTCAGTGGCTTTCCCAGTAGCGGGGCTGGATGAGTTAGGATAGCAGGGTTAAAGTGCGCAGAAATCACACGGCTGATATCACAGGGAAAGGCTCGTCATGCGTATCCGCAATGACAGCGGTATCATGAGGGCTCCACCGAGACGGAGGCTTCGTTGCCTTTAATGTTCACAGTGTTACCGCAGTGAGGCTGTGACCAGGAGTGACTTACTCCAAGAGCAGAAAACAAAAAGACCCTCCTACATCCCCTGCTGTCTTTCTTCAAGTCCCATTTCTATATTTTATTTATCAGTCATTATGAAATACTACAAAAAGTGTAGCTTAAAATAATCATTCAATCATCAAGCCTCATTTAAATAAAAAAGTATCAAAAAACAGATCTGGAACTTTCAAACAACACTATATTTAGACTTTTCTATGATTTGAATTTGATGGAAAGCAATTGTTGCTCATTTAGTCTTGTTTTGGGCAAAGGAAAAACATCCCTTGGCACATGTGTCACATGTTAACATAAAAATCAATAGAAAAAAGCCACAAGCTTTATCAAAGAAAGTAAACAATCCATAACTTTGTAATTCATTATGCATGTAATGTTTAAATATTTAATATTAAAGTTTGTCAAAAGGACAAAACTGTAGACTTAATTATCTCACATATCCACTAAAACAAGTTAAAAAAAAATCTACCAAAGCACAGATTCTAACTGATACTACAACAGTATTACATTGTATTAATAGAGGTACTCAAAGACGCTTTGATCTATCTATAAGAATATTTAAAAATAACCAGTTCATTCTCTCTTTTTTTTTTAAAGTGACTTTGTTCTGATGAAAAGTCCCTTAGCTGTTGCCCATGTTTGACACAGTGGTTAGGACATTGCCCTTGTCAGTCAGAGCAAGTCCCCGGCCCAGGCACCACTGAGGTACCCTTGAGCAATGCACCGTCCCACTGCACTGCTCCCCAGGCACTGTTGTGTGCACGCGTGATGGGTTAAATGCAGAGGTCACATTTCGTTGCGGTGCTTGAGTGTGTTCACAATGACTAATAGTCACTTTCACTCCTTTCACTTCTGAAACAAAGTTGGAAATGCTGACTCAGTACAGAATGTAATTTAAATGTAAGTGTACTCCACTAAGAGCTTTAATTACATAAGTATGCAATAATTTATAGACAATGATGTTATATGAATTGAAGCTATAGCCGAATGACAAATCCTTCATTCTTCTGAGGCTAGATACAGAAGCAATCTCATCATGAAAATCTTGTTTATAAAACTGTGGTTGGTATCATCTTCCAAATAGGAAAATCAACAGTAGCAAAAGAAGTGCAAACGAACAGAAAGAATTTTCTTCAATTCACGTAAACAACTACAACTGCATTTTTTACTGAGCATCACTCTATTCTAGCCACAGACTGCGATGCGGGAGATTGGGAAGCAAACTTTGCTGAGCTTAGTGCAAACACACGTGGCTCCAGCTCTGGATACGTAGCAGCAGCTTCTTTTGATTCCAGCAGCTTTATCCTGGCCCTGGCAAACAGGGCAGTGCCCACGGCCAGAAGAACCCAGCCAGGATCTTCTCTGTTTACCCATGACTCTCACAAGAGTCCTCCTGCCATAGCCATCACCATCTCAACCAGCTGGGGCTTCAGATGATAGACCGTATCACCACTGTGTGTTTGTGTTTGTGTGTGTGTGTGTGTGTGTGTGTGTGCATATTCAAAGTTGATTTCAACAGTAAATTGGTTAATGATTTCTGGGAAAACTATAAATTGGGGTCCCAAATAAAGGCCATTATAGCAATATGATTACAGCCCAATTGAATTACAGTGTAATCACCATTCCTATATATCATTATATTGAAATATGATCCAGAAGTAGTTCATGCCTTTGGCTATGAGCATAAAATGACATTCCCTGAAAAAGGTACAACAGGAAATCTTTAGTTTCCCAGCCTTCAGTTCCTTGTAGAAACTGAATCAAACCTTTCAGAAGGCTTTCAGAAGTACTTAACTCCGGTGTTCTCGACATGAATCTAGCAAAGTTTTCTAAATGGAAAGCAAGTGAATATGGTGTGCTGGTAGGAATGCTTCCATTTCACTATAGGCTTGTGAACTGATTGTCTTTAAATGTTCTCCACAGTGCAAGAACGTATGAAGAACCCTACAGTGTCATTCTACATGGCAAGATAGCCACATTTACTACATGGAAAGCAACAGGAAATGGTCTGTTGGTGATAGCCCTGATTCCATTTCACTATAAACTCTTAAATGTTCTTCAGTTCATAGTGCACAAACCTGATCAGAACACAAGAATGGCATACTCTGTGACAAGCTAGTACACCTTAAAACACAGAAAGCAACACGATTTGTTCTGCTGGTAGGGATGCTTCCTTCGTGCATGTCGATGCTCACCTAACATTCAAACTCACGCAAGAGTGGCTTCCCATTTGCTTCCTTCCAATGCCCATGGGAGATGTCAGCTATCAGAGACCGTGACGTCCATGACAATCGTCCAGATGTCTTTGTCATGTGATGATGGGAGTTGAAGTCTGGAGTGTCCATCCCTAGTGATGTGTGTCATGTGGGATTGTGAAGTATGTGTGCTGACAAGTGGTGCTTGAATGAGGGACTGAGTGTTGTAAGGGTGGGGAGAGAGGTGGACATGGGGCTCCAGCTATGTACCATAACAAGGAAAAGTACCACAACAGGGAGAAAGGGTCAACCCATCCATGCTTAACTGAATTGAAGCTTTCTGAATGCCACAAACAAGAAAGGTGTTCCACAGTCTGTTGTTGCTGGAGCAAGTCCACACGAATGTAAGAAAGAGAGCATTACTCCCTATTAATCTAAAAAATCTTTCAGCTGGTCTAGATATCAGATCTTCAACAGGCCTCTATTTATGACTGCTTGGTAATGAATCACTTATGCAGTCCATCATTGGTCACTGATGGCAAGTTTCATTAGATTGCTGATCATGCAACCTATATTTGTAAAGGAAATGGATGAAAAATAAATTAAAGATCTGTATACACAGATTACAAATCCACTAACTACTTATTAATTTACTAAATGAGGCTGAAATTGTAGTTTATAATACAGTTACACTACATATAAACTGTACTCATTCTGACATTCAGTATTTGATTATCCTGTGTCACCTTAATAAAGGCATCACTTAAGTGGAAAATTGTGTCATTTCCATTTTTCACGAAATTATTCCTTTAAGATCAATAACCAAACAATATGCCCAGAGCTAAAGGAGTTGAAAAAAATCAAGCATTACGCTCAGCATGCTTACCACATAAATAACACCTGTAGGAAATGCCATTGTTGAGATGTTTCCCTGAACTAAATCAAGGCACTGCTTTGACCTTATTTCCATTAATCTACACTATATTCATCGTAGGGCACTGCTCTTGAAACACCCCAATCCTGCTAGTGCTCTAAGTATGTCGTGGTTTGCTTAAGCACACAGGACCAATCAAGCCTCTGATTACCTCAATGGGCTAATTAAGGCTCATTAGGCCCTAAGCCCCAACACCTGCATGCCCTCCACAACCTAAGCACAAGGCCAGTGCCTCTCTCTCACTCTCTATTTCTCCCTCCATCTCTCTCTTTACTGTCTCTTGGAGTCAGCACAGGCTCCAGCCTTATGGCAAAAAAGACAAAACCACCCCATCTGCTTTTGTTTTCTGCCCTTCACACTCCAACATAAGAATCTCTTCAATTACACAGAGGGCTAAGGACTGGTGGAGTGGCCGGCGAAAATGAATGTGCTACACTAAACAGGCTTTATGAGGGCTGCAGATTTTAGAAAAGTCTTGGTGCTGCTGACGCCACCAGCAGTACTGAGACGACAGCTTCTGAAACATCACTGACCTGCTACTGACAAACACACACAAGCTTTATAAGTATAGTATAAGTACTTCAGCCTTCTGGAATGAGCAGGATTGAGGTTGCAAGCTAAATACGCATTTGAGTCAACAGATGAAATATGAAGTATGAAACTTACTTCCAAAATAAATTATATTTCATTATGATAATGTACATTACATTTTAGAACCCTTTTAATTCTCATATATAAAGTTATCATTTTGCTGATATGATCAAGATATTTTAAAAGCTTCATCAGTATTTATAACTTTGATACTGAAGACCATGCATCATTTCTAGGAAATATTTGAATGCCTTCAAACTAAAATGATTTTTTCTGATTATTTCCCAAATCTCCTCCTAATAAGAAATATGTGAAAGAATTTAAGTACATTGAATTAAGGATGTAAACATGGAATCAGAGTGCATCAAATGAACCGTTCTAGAGAAACTGAACAAGAAAGAATTGTTCCTGGTAGTGGTGAAAGGAACCAAATGTAAGGTTAGGCCCATGATATGGGCTTCTGTTTCTTTTCTTTTAGCCATTTTCCCTGCCTGTTGTCACCTCTCTGTTCCATATCTTTGTTTTGGTTTGCCATGTGGTCATGTTTGCATTTTGGTTTGCCATGTGCTTTGTAGCCAGGCCTTTGCCCCACCCTGATTGTTAGTCTCATCAGCTGTGCCTTGTCTCCTTGCTTCTCCCTCTCAAAGGTGTCGGCCATCTTGTTTTGGGTATTTATACCCCTGCACTTGGCCTCGTCTTTTGTCTGGTATCTGTTATATGTGTTGTTGTCAACACTGTTATTTTGGCTCTTGTAGATCTGGTTGGATTCTTGGTCCATGGTCTTTGTTGCCCTGTCTTTTGAGTGTAAGTCTTGATTGTTTGTTTGTTCATGGATTTAGATCTTGATAGTTTCATTGCCTAACAAATGAATCTGTTCATCAGTTCACTTTGCATCGACTTCCTAAACCGAAACCTGACACCAGACGTCTGAAAAACTCCTCAATCTCATTGGTGATACATTCAGATGTTACAGAAGTTAGTGTGTGTGCATGCCCATGCTGGCCAAAGTAAAATGTTTCATAGTGTAGATTCTGAGCTTTATCACTATATAAAGGAGGCACAAGACTTCCTTTCAAGGTTAAAGGTTGCTTTATTGTCATCAACAGCTCTGTACACATACACAGTGAGATTGACAACATTTCTCCATGGGCCACGCTTCAACATATAGAACATACAACAAATTGCATTATGTGACAGAACAATACAATAAATAGACAATGTAACACTGCAACAATATAAAAAGAATGGGACGTAAACCATGATATTGCACCACTAATCCATGATGAGACCACTAAACCAAACACAAGAACATTTAAAGTAACACATGACAAGGCACATCCAGACAGAGAAGGAGACAAGAAACAATGGCCAGGTGAACAAGGCAGGGCAAAGGCAGGGCCTAGACATAAACAAAACACCAGACATGAGGACAGGAGCAAACCAAAAAAAAACTAGTCAGATACGGCATGAGTAATCATGGCAGTGGTAAGTTATTGCATGACAAAAGTATGCCAGTTGGGGCATTAAACATCAGATAAAGTAAAATAAAGTAAAATAGAAGTATGTAAGACATAATGGGAGGTATTGCAGTTTTCTAATGACCCTTGATTGAGTAGGGACTAAATTATGTTCATTCAGAGTTTTGATGGCCAGGAGTTTGAATGCTGATGTTGGCAGCGCCCGAAGAGCAGTGCTTTGGCACGGTACCTTGCTCACATTTACTTCAGTCCAGGATGGTCCAGGCATTGAACCGGCAACCTTCATATCACAGGGGCAACTCCCTAACAATTACATCCCCACAATCCACAAATTATGCAGTCGAGATTCCCACATTTGGGTAAATCACAAGGGTCAGCATGAACCGAAGGGCAGTGGCTGAGCCTCACGATGGGTGAACCACCTTCATGATTATGGTGCCACCCCTGCCAGGTAAGTATTTCACAATGTAACTGGCTCTGTTATAGAAGGGAGTTTGGTAAATGTCTTTCAAGGAAGGTAGAGGAACACCAATGATCTTCTCAGCTGCTCCCACTTTCCACTGCAGTGTGTTAGTCAAAAACTTATACTTTATATAATAAAACATTATTGTTGAGTACTGGGAGTGTAGGATTGAACTCATTCAGTTTGCACCATTTTGTTTAATTACAGGAATGGTAATTTTATGTGTGACTTATATTCTTATTGTTTGCATAGGTGGTTTGTGACACAAACTGAATGAAAAAAAAAGTCAGCTTTGCAAGTTTTATATATACCAGATAAATGCAACACTATGATTATTAAAGGAAAAGAGCAGATTAAATGACAGAAATAGCAGCCTTAAAGGATTAGTGACTCTAAAAGCTACCTCTCGTAAAGCTATAATATGAAATGGTATAACAAATATGCTATCTGATGCCTGAGACAGTTTTGAAAAACAAATTAAAATGACATGAACCTTAGAATAGTACCTTAAGCTTATATTTTCAGATAAGCTTACATAAAAGCATGGTGGTATAGTGATGAGCACTCCTGCCTTCCAAGTGGCTGACTTGGGTTTGATTCCCAGCCAACACATTTCCTTGTGGCCTAGTGGTTAGGACACTGCTCTTGTAAACCAAAGGTCACAGGTTAAAGTCCTGGTCTGGGCACCACTTGGGTAACCTTGAGCAAGAAACCGTCCCACTACACTGCTCCCTGGGTGCTTTGATAGCTGCCCGCTTGTGCATGAGTGACTGCAGAAGTCACATTTTGTTGTGATGCTTGAGTGTGTAGTCACTCTCATAGTTACATTCACTACATCTACAAATGCATGAAGATTCTCTATTCATATTGGATAACAAATAAAACGGCTACATTTGCGCTGCGAACATCATGACCTCGATTCCATTCTTTGCAGTAAGTTTCTCTACAAATAGCATTTAGCTGTATAATATATTAATCGTGTATAGTCAATCTGAAACATGAAGCATTAAAACAGGACCTTGTTTGAGCCAATGGTAAAAAATGAACGGCACCTCAAAAACTCTTTTCCCTTCCACCCCACAGCCACTGGCATACCATCCACACAGAGCTGCTTTTCTAAAAATATTTTTCAACAGGGGGAAAACAAATAAAATATGAAATCTAAACCTCCTGCAATGAGGATAAGGCCCCCAAAAATGTTTATGAAAAATAATCACCAGGACAACACATGCATGCAGTGTTTACACTGACGCCAATGTCGGCGCTAGCCCTCTCTCTGACAAACACACGGAGGGGAGGGGGTGGGGGGCAGCATAAACAGGAAATATCTTTTGCATATTATTTTAAGTAACTGTTCAAATTTCATTTCAGAATGGTAATCCACAAAACAAATATGTAGCGGCACATTTAAAAAAAAAAAAAAAAAAAAGAAGAAGAAGAAGCTCTGCTTCAATTTCCTATTGTGGGGTACGACGTGTGTTTATTCTTTGTGTCTGTTTGAATTGATTTGCACAGCTCGGCAGACAGGGGCTGAATGCTGCAACCAAGAATCCATCATCTCATATGATCTGATAGTTCTGCAGTATTAGATTGATTTTTCTCTCTCCTCTCCTCTCCTCTTTCTTTTTCTCCCTCCCTTCCTCCAATTGTTAACAAACAAGGCTAGTTACCTGTTTCCCCGTCTCCTGAAAGAGAATATAACTCGCTACTGTTCAAAATGAATGTGGCAGTGCTGCTGAGAGGTCATTTGTTTTGTCTATTTATGTCCAACACCATACTGTATGGTGCAGTGTTTGGCAAATCTTGATTTTATTTACTGATTTATTTATTTATATCAATGGAAAAGAAAAACTGTCCATTACATTGTTTGAACTTCATTACGAATGGACAATTAAAATCATTTTTAAAATGACTCAAAGTAAAACTATTATCACATTAGGATTATTAACATTATGATTTTACAGCAATTGACAATGCCATGATGCCATAATGCAGTGAAACCTTTTTACAAGACTTTGCAGAAAATCTCAGATTGCTCTCACTCAGGTTGTATTGTTGCAAAATCATTGCAGATTTGTACTGTAACATGAAGATATATGATTAAAACATCTATGAGTGAGCTTACACAAATTGTTTATTTGTCACATAGTCTAGGTTGAGACAGATACAGCCCCATAGACCGTCACTCAAACTTTTGAGCTAGCTGAGCGGCTAACCGCTAATGTCATCCGATGGTCTTTCCATTTGGACTATAAATGAAAGTCATTGTGAACACACTCAAGCACCACAACGAAATGTGACCTCTGCATTCAACCCATCACACGGGCACACGTGGAGCAGCAGGCAGCTACCAACAGCGCCCGGGGAGCAGTGTAGTGGGACGGTACCTTGCTCAAGGGAAC
>JBBPDA010000041.1:21107089-21123135 GCA_037974385.1 Arnoldichthys spilopterus | reverse complement strand
CCCGGGCTGGGACTCGAACCTGCGACCTTCAGGTCCCAAAGGCAGTGTCCTAACCACTAGGCCACCACTGCCCACTATGTAGGCACCCTAGACTGTACTGGCAGCTCCTCTATGGGCTGAACAGATTGGAAAGCCGGCATATTTGCAGTGTGAAATTCGCAAGGGCTTCACTTCAGTGAAAGCTTAGGGTTAGGGTTACGCCTTCAGTATGGATTATAAATGTCAAAGTTTAGTCAAAAATAAGAAAAAAGGCCACTTTTCGAATAAAAGCAATTTTCTACTACTAAAATATTCTACTATTTTCTACTAGCTCCCAAATGGATTTCTAACAGTGTTAAGCAATGAGGTAATGCTAATGAATTCTAGTAAATACAGAGAAGAGAGGTGTTACACTTATGTTAAAATGAAAGCAGTCATGCGATAACACATAACATGTTTGTGTTATCTGGTCTACACCGCTAATTTTGAACATCATTTAAAAGTTGCTGTAAAATACATTGGGTTGAGTGGTTGGGTTAGGATTTATTGATTATGTGAATTTATTGACTGTATTGTATTTAAGTTTATATATTTTGGAATTTCAAATGTGCCTTTGAAATAAAAAAGCTGTTATTAAATGTTGCCAACCAGTCATCACTCTTTTGAAGCACCATTATTATTATTATTATTATTATTATTATTATATATTATTTTTAATTAATATTTTTTAAATATATAGCCTTCTCAAATCCAAGATCGCTTTACAGAGGCAATCAATAAGAAAGAACACTAGCAATAACAAAAAACACTAAATCAACATTTGACAAAACACAAAAGACAAACCAGGAGTAGGAAGAAGAGGCATAGTACTGGAAAGAAAAGATTTATAAAGAGGCTTTTAATTGTGTTTTGAAAGATGGCAGAGAGAAGACATTGGGAAGGTTTCGGGGGAGAGAATTCCAGAGTTCAGAGTCAAGAACACAATTCTTTGGCAATGAACTCAAACTCTGGCAATAAAAATGGGCTTATATTGAATATGATATGATATTGGTAGCCAGTGAAGTGTATGAAAAATAGGAGAAATATGTACAGATGTTCAGTGAAAGTGATGACACAGGCAGAAGAATTTTGAACTTACTGAAGCCAGGCTATAGTTTTTGTAGGGAGGCCAGAGAAAACAGAGTTGCAGAAGTCCAGACATGACAAAAAAAATGCACTTTTAACTAACAAACTGATATGAGAACTGAAGGTCAATGAAGAACAACAAGGTTCCAAACAGAAAGGAGAAGGAACAGTACCTATGTTCAGACTAAAATCTGGAATCACACGATGACAGCCCGTTTGACCAGCAAGATTTTAGTTTTTTCTGTGTTGGGCTTGAGAAAGTTTGATATCAGTGAGGTTGTTATGTCCTGAAAGTAAGCTGCAAAAGAACGAGGCACAGTGGCAGACGTGAGGGTGGTAAAATAAATGTGTGTCATCCGTGTAGCAGTAAAAACTGAGCTCATGACGTCTAATAATATGACCAAGGGGAAGCCTGTAAATTATGAAAAGCTGAGGTCCAAGGACTGATCCCTGGGAAACACCCTGCGTAATGTAGGCTGTATATACCTAAATACCTTAAGGGAGAAAAAAATCTTCCATTCTTCCAAAATATTACATTCTTAACCCTTTTCTTTATTAACTAAAGTTAACAATGAAATAAGAGTAAAAGTAATACAGCTTTTAAATATAATAAGCAGTATGATTCTATTAAATAAACAATAATGCAATGTAACAATAATGGCTTCACAATTCAATATTCACATTTTTAACAAAATGTGAGTGAAGAAAAGTGACAATTGTTTTTTAGCATAATCTGCTAATGAGACTTAAGCTGGGGGGACAAAAGGGGAATGGACCTGTAGAAGCAGGTGTGGGGCCTCACAAGCCAAACTGGGCTGCATGCAGGGGCCTCTATAGCCACGGAGGCCTTCCCAGTGGCTGTGGTACTCCAGGCATGCAGCCAGCGTGCTTGCTACTAACCAAAAGAATCCTAACTCAAGGAAAGCTCTAGGTGCAGGAAATCCACATCTCTACCAGCCTCTATTAGCGTCTAAAGTCCTAACCAAGAGAAGAGGGAGAACTTGCTTGTCTGTATACTGTATACCTAAATACCTTGGGGGAGAAAAAAACCTGGTTGGACAATTTTACACTGGGTGATGAACTTAATCCTTTTTTTTAAATTAGGCTAAATAGACTAAAGCTGGGGGACAAAAGGAGTGCATTACATGACATGAATGTTTCAGTCAATTCTTCATTTACACTTTTGAGCTCACAGCTTAACCTGAAGAGGAAAAAAAATCTGTAGGGTCATACTTACAGTATGTAGCAGGTAGCAAAACAAAAATAAGTCTCTCAGCATTTCCCCAAACCAAAATAACATAAAATAACAGTAAAATAGAAAAAAACATAAAACAAAAACTGTCATATACAACATATGAAAGTCTGACTTAGCTCTCCAAATTAGCCCAAACATTCAACCACATAAAAATAAATAATATTGTAGTGTTGATGTTGAAGTGGCAGAATGGTCAATTATATGCAGCTTTATCTTCATACAGGTGTTTTGACAAAGTGAATTACAGAGCTCTCTTATACTCACTATTTTACTGCAATAAGGCTAGGTCACTGGAATATTCTAAGACATGTCAGTTCTGTTTATTAGGAGTGTTTAGTATATGCTTCAAAAATGACTGAACATTTGATTGCTGTGCAAAACTTCTTAATTAGTTTAAGTACAAATCAATCTTTAAACATTTCTCATGAAAAATCATCAGCTCACCCAGTTCACACAAAGTCTGTCTAGGGTAAAAGAAAAATACCATCAGGTAAACGATGCTGTAGTCTAAAGACATATGGTAATATTATTATATCACTTATTTGAGCTATTGCTTATCTTTTACTGTAGTTCAGAACCATGTGTGCATGCTTTTTTTTCACATTGGTATAACTGAGCTCCTTGTGAAGAGTACATGCTCTGCCACTGAACTGACATTTTAAATAAAAATAAAAATATATGTATTAAAAATTATAATTATATATATTTTTTCTCAGAAATCTAGAGCTAAAGTCAATATAGTAACAATATCGTAAAAAAAAAATATTCTAGATTGTATGCTGAAAAACACAAAATGTCTAATTTATTTTGTTATGTTTTGTTTGTCTGTCTACACTATGTTCCCTTCTACTGAGCATGGAAAAAGTCCATATCTAAGCAGTCAGTATGATCAGCATCAGTGAGCCAATACACATGCACATTGTAAAATCTAGCCTGATGATTGGCCATCTAAATTACATGCATTACAGTGCATGTAAACATGTTATTCAGCAGGGCTTCTTAAATGTTGTATGCTGTTCCATCGATTACTCTTTAGGCTACTCCAATATATATATATAAAGTCATAACTCAACAGTTATGTGTTTGAAAGGTGTTCAGAAATCCAGTCGTAGTTATGAAGGTGACAATATGCACATGACTGTAAAAATCCACCATTCTAGTTCATCTTAACAGATGGTGGCATATTGAATGGCAATGGCAAATGAAGGCACCGTGTGCAGTTGTATTTAACTCAGCAATCGTTAAACTTTCTTTGCTCAAAAGAAAAGTCTCCTGCTTAATAGGAAGCAAATGGCCCGCTCAGAATGACTGCACTTAATACATCCAGTTCATCTGCATATTCCTGCTGGATTTGGTGAGATGAGAGGTTGAACTGCTGAGAGAATGGAGATGAGAGGAGGCTTAAGTTTACGGAGAGTCATCCTAAGACTCTTCATCACCTCCTCAGAGCAAGAGCGCGATCTCCATCTTTCTCTCTCTCTATCTCTCTCTCTCTCCTTCTCCCTCTCTCACTCTCTCTCTCTCTCTCTCTCTCTCTCTGCAAGGCAAACTTTAAAAACACCTGTCACGGATTCAAAGCAGATACTTAGCCGGTAGCCAGGCAGACGATCACTCCTTTGGCAGGACTATAGGAAGAGGAACGAGAAAAGAGGAGATTTTTTAAAGCTCAAAAAGATCCTCTCATCGTTCTTCCTTAACCGTCTGCAAAAGCGGCAGAGTCGAAACGCAGGTATAAGCCCCATTCCCACGTACCTGGGGCTTCTATTTTAAGCCCTCCCTTCCACACGGCATGTCAGACAAGCCTGAAATCCCTGCTAATACTAGTTACCTCTGAAACATAGATCTTACTGTTTGGCTTTTAGCTCAGACAAGTTATTTCCTACTCCCTTTGAAATAAAAAAAAATGTGGAGTGTTCTGACACAGACTTTACGTTTTGAGCTCATTAAAGCCGGGGATCTGTCTCAATGCTACCTGGATATTTTTTTTCCCTTATACGAGCGATAAGCCAAATTAATATGAACTCACTAGGGCCAGTTTAAATGCTTCTTGTTATCCAAAGCCCTGAGCTCTCGCAACTTATCAAGCAGCCACTGATAGCCTTTAAACTACCAAGGTGCAGTCCTTTAATTAAAACTAGTAACATTCCCTTGGAAGAATGAGGGAGGGAAGTTGAGATGGACGGACTCCATAAATTATCATCCATGCATAAGACTGAACACAGAGAGAGAGAGAGAGAGAGAGAGAGAGAGAGAGAGAGAGAGAGAGAGAGAGAGAGAGAGAGAGAGAGAGAGAAAGAAAGAGTGTGTGTGTGTGGGGGGGGATTTTATTACCTAAAGTAGTGGCTAATACTTAATCTTAATCTTAAACTGATGTTCTGATGTTTGTCAAACATTTTTTTTAAATGTGCATGGAGAGTAACACAGGATCAGTGGATCATGCATATAATCTAGCTTGCAATAAGTGAATAAAAGTGAAAGTTAAGTGACAGTAATTATTTGTCACTGTGAACACATCCCATCACACAAAGTGCACCACAACAAACTGTGATCTTTACAGTGCAGTGTACTAGGACAGTACATTGCTCAAGAATGCCTTATTGGTACCAGAGCAGGGACTTGAACCTATGATGCTCCGAATACATGGACATTACCACTAGGACACCACTGCCCAAAGTAATTCTTGGCTTTTTTCTAGATGGTTTTAGACTTTAATCAGTAGTGCTTTCACATTACAAACAGTAATCAGTAGTGCCTTTACATAAACTTTTAAACTTCAGTATATATATAAAGACTTAGGCATAAGGTGTTTGTTTGTACAGTTTAATATAAACTTTTGAAATAAATGGATGAAGAATACTTTCCAATTTTGCATACAAAAAAATGTCCACTCCTACGGTCCACTACTACTTATGACTCCCAGATCTACAGAAATAGCCTTATTATACATCTCATTTACAAAAAATTGTTCTTTAAGAATCACTTATTTACAGGTTCTTTAGGGGAACAAAAGTTACTATGTAAAGGTTATTCAATCTACCAAAAGTAGTAAAAAATACTACTTTAAAGAACCACCCACTGACTGTTTATTAGAGAACCAAAGGTGATACAGAATATCTATATTACGTGTAGATTCAATCATCTTTAAAAAAAATCTTTTAAAAAGTTCTTTAGGGAACCAAAAGTCGATTACATGAAGGTCCTTTACACTTTAAAAAGATTCTTTACAGTCACACGCAGGGCTGTTTTTTTTTTATGGAGCCAAAAGTGGTTCTGCCATGGCTTTGCTCCAAAGGACCCCTTTATTTTTAAGAGTGTATATCCTGTTTTTTTTTTTTATCAAAGTTTATTTTGCAACGTGACCGAGGCTCCTCTTAAAATCTGACATCAAATTAAAATTGATGTGTACTCTTCTTTTGTGCTTTTGAATGCAGAGATATATCTTTATAATATCTTCCATATTTTATTGATAATAAAAAGCAGCCCACCACATTCACACTGGAACACTTAGCTAACACGCCGAACAGGCTGCCACAGCAAGCCAAGTAAATCAATCTGAGTTATATTGCTTTAAACTTAATGCAATGTACTCGCTGCCTCCATAGCTATTCTAATGTTCATTTGCATACTGGGGACACAGACACACACTTGCACATGCATAAGTACATATCCCTAGACGTACACACATCTATAAACACACAGCCACACTTAAACACGCAGACATAAAGGCACACGCCCAGACACACACACACACACATAGCAAAAGTCTATTGAGTATTTTTCCTTGCCAAGGCACTTTTTTTCCTCAGTCGGAGGATAATACAATTCCTTTTTTTCTTATTTCCTTACAATACATCATTCAGTTCTGCCTTTTGCCTGCCTGAAATTCATTTTCTAATGGAAATATTTGTTTTGTAAATCAAATATGTATTATGCACAGAATGCAAAGCACAAATTAAATTATGTTAATGAAATGAAAGAGATATGAAATGCATATTTCATGGACAAAACATAACCCCAGCGAACAGCCATTTCTTGATAAAATCTTTAAACACAATCTCATTCGGAGAAAGACATATTGCTAAGGCAGATAGCACCTCATTAAAATGGTCTCCTTTAATATCAGTGCTTAGTATATATAGGATTGTAAATAACCACTGGGGACGAGGAACCAATAATGAAATACTGTCTTTAATAGCTTGCCATTGATGTCAGCATAAAAAGTGTGGTAGAGGAATATTGAAAATTGGGTGCGCACACACATATAGTCAAAAGCTGTAAATGATTGCATATTTAAATAGAGCTGACTAAGCCAAAGATGATATAGATATTAGTAATAGGCAGAAAATTATGCTGACCTTACATAATTTGACAAAAAAAATGCAGTTTTAAATTTTATATTGGTTACACTTAATGAATAATAGATTCTGTGGCTGTTGTTGTGCAGACCATGATGTTAATAAAAGCGTAAGAGAAGCCGGCCTTTCTGCCCAGCTGCCTAGCAAATGAACTAGACTGGCTTTTCAGCAGAAATAAATATAGCAATAAATACAAAAGGAGAGAGAGAGAGAGAGAGAGAGGGAGACAGACAGTTAGACAGAGACAGACAGACAGACAGAAAGTGACAGAAAGAGAAAGACAGGGAGAGTGTGAGAGAGAAAAAGAGAAATGGCAGCCAGGCTGATTTGATGGCAATGGGAGAGAGGGCAAGAGTGCTTGACCTGGCTTATTCTCGTTGATGCTAAATATCTTAATTGTTCCATAATACGCAATTACCAGCTGCTCCAAATAAAGCATGGATTTAAACCCAAATAGATCCAGCTGAGGTCTGGGACTTTTTTTTTCTCTCTACCCCCTGTGAGAAAGACTGACAGCATATGAGTGTGTTCCAGCTTGCTTCTATGACAATAAAAGTCCGTTTCTTTAGGTGTTTGGGTAGATAACATAACTTGCACTTGCCTTAAGTAACAATTTAAAGCAAAATACAAGTGATATACACATAGCCATGTTGCGTTCAGGGTGGTACTACATCAGCATGGCTACCACCAATTAGTCAAGGTCCCACAAGGTTCAGTACTTAGTCCTGTAGATTCTGAACTGTGTTTTTCTATCTCGATTTATATTTGCATATCCTGATTCATTCAAGCATTAGCATGACTATATATTATATTCAACATATTTTAAATCTTTGCAGAGACAAGGGCATGGGGAGGAAGCTTTCAATGTCATCCTAAAGGCTTTATCCAGTCCAAATAATCTGATTAACAGATTTTAATTGTGTTTTCAATAATTGTCATTCTGCATCTCTTTAGCCAGGGGGGTAGGCAGGCTTGTGGGGAGCTGAGACAGATTGAGATTGGAACAATGTGTGTATGAAAGAGAGAGAGAGAGAGAGAGTGGGGGGGGTAAACAGACAGTTTTTAGGGCTGAAGTCTGGGTCACTGCAAGAAAAGAGACCTGAAAAGGAGGTATTTACATAATCTCATCACATCAAGTCCATATTACACACCTAATTTCCCCCACAAATCACCTTCACCCTACCATAGCCATGTCCTCCATCCCAACACATCTCACTGGAATGTTCAGGAGACAGGTCAGTGTATGCATCTGGAAACAACATGGCTGAAGTCTGGACAACAATAATCAATAGTGCTATTAGACTCCAGATCCATCTCACAATAGCATTAGGCATATTGCTTTTCAATCCAGACATCTGACATGGGCTGCTGCCTTAAAAAAGCACAACCTTTCTAATGCAAATCAAATTGGCTTAGATATTGTGCAGAGAATCAAATGCATGTTCTCAAGGATATAGATGTGGCTGTCAAAGGTTCAGTGGAAAGGTCATATTTATCAGGGTCACACTGTGAATTCTGGTGCACTTCATAGAGGCATTACACCAACTTCATGTATCATCTTACAACATAATTCATGGAACATAATGAGGTTTCAAAAAACGGCCATTGTTACTGGTAAAACAAAAAATGCAAGTCTGTGTAAATGAACGTTGCTGCTTCTGTTACAGGTACAATGACATACTGAGGCAGCTGATGTTATGAGCTGATATTTAACTTGGCTAGTAAGTTAGTTAGCTAGAATAGTGGTGGGTTTTTATACTGATGCATCTGCTATACCAGTTGAAATTTGCCTTTATACTGTTAAGCCACAAAGGAGCACAAATTATGCATCATACAATGCAGTGCAAACCATGCTAAGGTTACTCCATTTAGCTAATGGCTGAGTCAGGGATGTTTCAGTCACATTTGTTAATTTGTTAAATTAAAATGGAGCAGTTACTCGATCACCTCCCGGCAGTGTAGTCAGTAGCAGTCTATGGTAGTCCACTTTGTCCACATGACAGTAGGAGGAAAGAAAACATGAGTCTCTTGGGGTTAGCTTTAAGTGTAGGTTTTTCCTGTGCCATTTTTAAAACCTATAATTTTGGTGGTATTGTGTGACTGGCAAGTGAGGGGAATCTGTAAGGATTAAACTGGGGAGAAAAATCAGAAAAAAAACAAACTTCACAGCTACAGGCAGCAATTTTATGCAACACCAGGGCTGCTATTAACAAAGCAGTTATAATTTCTAAACAAAATCCACAAGTCTGCTTCACCTTAATGAAGTTCTGGGAGTGGTTTGAGGATAACAGACCTTTGGTGTTTTATTAGCAACATTAATCTCAATAGTTAAATGAAAGCAGAAATATTTATATACCTAACATATTTTCGCATGGCTGAACACTACAACCCCAAATCAGAAAGTTGGGATGGTATGGAAAACACAAATAAAAAACAGAATTTTATAGAATTCTACATTTACTTTGACTTGTATTTTATTGCAGATTTATTTCATGAGATTTCATGTTTTCTGGTCAACTTCATTTCATTTGTAATTATACATAATTTCCTGTCATTCAGACCTGCAACACATTCCAAAAAAAGTTGGGACAGTAAAGCATTTACCACTTTGTAAGGTGGTTTTGCGTTGTCTTGTTGAAATATACATGGGCATCCCTGGAAAAGATGTCTTCTTGAAGGCATATTGTGCTCCAAAATCTCTATGTACTTTTCAGCATTAATGGTGCCATCACAGAGGTGCAAGTTATCTTTGCCAAGGGCACTGACAACCCCGTACCATGACAGACCCTGGCTTTTGGACTTGTTGCTGGTAACAGTCTGGATGATGCTTTTCTTCTTTGGTCCAGAGCACACGATGTCCATTTCTCCCAAAAAGACCTAAAATATTGATTCAACTGACCACAGTACACGTTTCCACTGTGTGATGGTCCATCCCAGATGCCTCAGAGCCCAGAGAAGTCGATGATGCTTTTGGACACTGTTAACATTTGTGGATGTACCAACGTATTGCGGTACTTGACAAAGGTTTGCCAAAGTAGTGCTGAGCCCATGTGCTGATATCGCTTATAGATGAATGATGATTCTTGATGCTGTGCCGCCTGAGGGAATCGGAGATCACAGTTGTTCAGCTTAGGTTTGCGCCATTGTAGTAGTAGTAGTAGTAGTATTAGTAGTAGTAGTAGGTTTATTGTCATTTTCACAGTATACACAGTACACAGTAAAAACGAAACAACGTTCCTCCAGGTCCAAGGTGCAACACAAAAGCAAGACAGACAGGAGCACAAGTGCAAACATGACAGAACACAAGAGCAACAGTACAGCTAGATTCAAACTAAACTTAACAACTACACTAAAACTAAACTAGACAAGAATACAAGACAACATTGTCCTTTATGCACTGAAATTCCTCCAGATTCCTTAAATCTTTTAATTATGTTATGCACTGTTGAAAGTGAAATACCCAAATCTCTTCCAATCTTTCTATGAGGAACATTGTTTTTAATCATTTCAATATCACCTGTTGATATCACCTGTTTAAAATTACATCATTATTTAAGCAATTTACCTCATTACTAGCCCTAATTTGCTCCTGTCCCAATTTTTTTTGGAATGTGTTGCAGGTCTGAATGACAGGAAAGGATGTATACTTACAAAGGAAATGAAGTTGACCAGACAAAACATGACATATTTTGTGTTCATAATGTCTGCAATGAAATACAAGTCAAAATTAATTTAGGAATTACTACTTTATTTTTTTATTTGCGTTTTCCATACCGTCACAACTTTTTCTTATTTGGGGTTGTATGATGTGGAAAATTGTGCAAGTTGGGTTCTTTCATCAGACTATTCCTTTAAGAAAGATATTGTAGTCTCAGATTTATGCTCCAAAACCCTTAAATAGTGAGTAGCATGATCCCTAACTTAACATTTATATAGCTACCAGCCAATAGGCCAATGGTCACATTTATTAAAAACACACACACACACACACAAAAAAAACTTTGGCATATTCAGTCACATTCTGCATGAAAGCAGGGCCAACTATTGTAATAGCGGCAACTAGAAGACAATATTTGAAATTCACATCCATCTTTAAAAAAAATGTTCTTTGTCATGATTGTCAAAACTAGATCTAGTTAGCAAATCTTACCCTTATTTAACACATCTGGGTCTAATATTTAGATGCTTCTAGGCACCATGATTAGTTGGATATTTCATTGAGACTGAAAATAAATTCTGTAGAGTAAAAAAGTGGGTTTGACCACTTTTGTTTCAAAAGCATTTGAGTTACAATAATATCCATTCATTGCAGCCAGCAACTCTTTACACTATACAGACCCCATGATAGGAAGACCTGACATGGAATTCCTAAGCTGATGGAGGATTTAGTTAAATGCCATGTGCTTGCTTCATCTATATTTGCAAGGCATGGCCTAATTCAGTGTAAAATAATTCATCTAACTCATTGGACCAAAGTAAAATATGTTTTATGCCAATATCAATCAAATTTGCAATTGCCCCATCAAGCCCCTGTAACCCCTAGTACATACACTTTGGTTCTCCCCTACCCTGTATTTATATTGATACTGTACAAGGTCTTTGAGACTAGTGGGTGTTGGGACAAGCGATATAACCCTTTGTCTTTACTGCTTTGTTATCTAGTTTTATAAATTAGGTTCTGTATGTTTGAAAAAAAGTGATAAACCAACTGGTTGGGTTATTCTTGCTGGAACCCAACTAAAATAAATTTAAAAATGAATAAACACTAAATTCTCTTGTTTGGATATACAAACAATGAAACCTAGATGAATAACTAAAAATAAAACTAAAAGATTTAATTGATTTTAAGTAGATTTTAGAAACATTTTCCAATGTTAGAGACCAAAACCTTACTAATAAAACTAAATCTGTAAATGTTTTTGCTTAAATATATATAATAAAACATAGTATTTTTTTTCCTGGTCATACAACCTTTTGTTGGTTCACTTCCATAGAGCTTACAAAGAAAATACTAGCAAAGTTTAAATAATGAAAATTAAATTATATTAAAAATTATTGGTAATAAAAAAAACAGATGAAAAAATTCAAAACATTTTTTTAAATAGACAAATGAATGATTTTAGTTTTTAACTTAATTTTATTGCATCCTCTGATTCTGATTGGCATACAAAACTATATGAATGAATGCTTATCTATGTGCTGACTATGGTTGGTGTTTCATGAATAAGACCCAGTTATAATAAGAAAAGTACTATGACTTCCCTCTGATAACATTATTAACATTATTTTTCTGCATAAAAAACAGATGTCTCTAACAAGCCAGACAGCTAGCTAGTCATGTGATAAGCATCCATAACATAATTACACATTAAAAACAATCATATGATGAACTCTGATGTGATTTGTGAGGTAGTGTAGTAGCTAACACTGCTGTCCTTCATGTAGTAAACTGGGCTTATCCTCCCCAAGCACCCCATGCAAGACTAATAAGAGTCCTTGGGCAAGACTCCTAATAGTACTTTTTTAAGGGTCTGTAACATGATAAAAAAAAAGGTAAGAAGTGCAAAATAAGAACATACACAAGCATGAAAATTGCTTTCTCAGTAGGATATCCCAAGTTACGAGCCTCAGTTGAGCACAGTGTAAGTCAAAGAAATATGCTGTTATGGCATATGTGGAGTAAATGATGAACCTAAAACAAACCATACTTGATATCTACTTAAAGTAAAACAATGAAGAATATAGCTACTAGCTTTCACTACTTTTCTCCTCAAATTTAAGACTAAACATTATTGTCATGACAGCTTCTTTTGTTTTTTTTGTAATTTTAGAAAGTCAGGTGTGAGTTAATTATTCCCTGTCATAAAGGTACTATCACTATAGAGTTCTTAACATTCTCCCTCCCCCTTTCTCTTTTCAACAAAAGGCCTTTTGTGATGACTGGACATCTGTTAGACAGAAGAGTTGAGAACAGCGAAATGCCACAATCATCTCTCCACAACAGCTAAAAATGGAACTTGAAGAATAAGATGCTAAAGTTAAAATGGGATAGAGGATAGGCAATTAACACCACTCTTCAACTCTGCTTTAGAGTGTGGAAATGAGAGGAGAAAACAGTACAGGAGAGCAACAGTAAATTTGGTGATAGAAAGAGGTGACCTTGTTAGGTAATTAACATTTTCTTCCAAGTTTAATTAGAAAAGTTACATCAATTCAAAATAAGCATAAAAGGAGGACGGTGATCAAAAAAGAAAAAGGCAAAATGTCTGTGTGAAGGTAAAAATCTGCTGTAATTGTATGAAAGCATTAAAAAATGCACCTGTTCATGAGTAAATTGCCTCGCTCGCTGAAAGTCCTCAGGGATCGAGTGTTATTCAAAATAGCATCAAGTATTAAGATAGCTATTTATGTCCTTAGTTACATAGGATTCAAAAAAAGAAAAAAAAAAAACAAGCGAAATTATTTTCCATGTCTCAGTCCCCTTGTTAAGCTTCAAAACAATGCTTCAGAAACTTTTCTTATTTGGAGCTGCATGTCTCTGTTGGCCTCTTCTTTCCCTGCCAATCCCTGCTTTAACCCCCTCCGGTGCCAAGCGAACATCTTCCTCCAGCTCGTAATCACTGCAAAGGAAGATGTTTTGCTTTAAATCCCAAAGCCATCATTTGCATCCGGTCCAAAAATAAAAGCGGGTTCTTGTCAGAAGCTGACTGACGGCCTGGTGACAGTCCGTACAGTTGAATCATACACTCATTAGAGATTTGAAATGGGGTGTAGAGGTCACAGAGATAAGTTAGCTTGCAGGCAAGACGCCCATAGAAAAACATAGTATACTGAAAATACATCATTATAAATTACGTTTACACTTTAGAATATACTCCCAATACATTATATATTACATTTTCATTTGAATGCCCCTAATAACATCAGTTGTACCATCTGATATCTCTTGATATATGCCCTGACCTTTAGGTAAGAATGGCCGCTATGGAACCTGAATTATGCTGAAAATTTAAAGATGCAACTAACCAAAACCTTTATAGGATTTGGGATGTTTAACACTTTTTTACTTTGTATGTTGCTGTTTTACAGTTCATGAACCAATATTATGGGAGGAGCTTATGTATTCTGTCTGGTCAAACAAAACATTGTATTTAATATATGCACAATTGGTAATAGCAAGCTCTCCCTGTGTTCATGTAGGTCTCCTCCGAGTGCTCCGGTTTCCTCCCGCTGTCCAAAGGCCTGTGGTAGGTTGACTGGATATACTAAATTGCCTGTAGGTGTGAGTGTGTGTGTGTGAGATTGTTTGTCTGTCTATGTGTTGCCCTATGATGGGTAGGCCTTCTGTCCTGGATGTATCTTGCCTTGGGCCCTTAATCAGCTGGGATTGGCTCCAGCTTCCTCTCGACCCGAAATGAAAGAAGCGATTTAGAAAGATGAATGGTAATAGCAAGTATTAATTTTACTTTTTATATACTAAATTTTTATCTACAAACATACACAGAATTGTGAGATCTTGCTGTGTGTTTCCTTTTTTTTTCAGTATTGCTCACAAAAGCTAACAGAGGGTTCTTTGAGGAGAACCTTCAGACTGCTAGACATGGCTTTATAATGACCTGTTGAAAACCTGTTTGTCATTCTCAGTGCTAATTACTAAGCTGATCAAGAATGTAAAATTTAACTGATTATTCTCGTATCAAGTAATCAAACTGAATCCTGACATTTAGAATAATTTCATTGATAAGCAATTTTTCATTGGTTTCAGACACTACTGCACCATCAAAAATGAATTTATCAGGCCCCATTCGTTCCCACAATGACACTGTAGTGGGTCTACATGTCTTTGTAGAAATCAAGACAGCCAGAATTAAGACTAATGTATCAGGGATGCAGCAGGATTTATAATGATGATTGATGACAGTGTGTGACGATGTGACAGTGGCAGTCTGGCGATGGGTCCAGCAGTGTGGATGGACAAGGCAAACGCCCACAATAATGTCCAAGGTCGCTCCTGTCCACCAATCACCTCATTCCTAGTTGCTAACAGGACAAGTTTAACCTCTGGATCAGCTTTGATATACAGCTAACAAATGAGGGCAGGAAGGCTCGAGTGGACAGGGAGAACTTCGCCTCGCAAGATCTTCAAAATATCCTCAATGTGACGCTACTGTTAATCTTGAGTGTGATGATGATGCAGAGATGAAGCAGCAGGAGAGCCGAGAGAGAGCCATGGGGGAAACACTTGATAGAGCTAAACAAACAAACAAACAACATATCAAAGTACGGTGGTGGTGAAAAAAAAAGGCTCGGTCATGCCGGCACTTGTCCCTCATAAAGTGAAGCTTGCAGCAGGTACAGAGATATCGAGGGGTTTGTAATTGTCTACAAGTGATGCTCTAATAACGCGCAAGTAACCTCCAGACCTCTTGAGAGGGCCCTTTTCTCTCCATCTCCAAAAAAGGATGAAAAAATATGGCAGGAATGAGAGATACTGAGAGGACGGAAAAGACTAAGAAGAAACGAGAGACGGAAGGAAAAAAAAAACACAGAGGCTGTCGATGAAAAGAGAGGGAGAGAACAAAACCACTCCACCTTGCATGAGCCCGGGTCCGATTGGCGGCGCTTCATCCGGCGGCAATTATATCGACTAATTAGAGTTGGACAATTTCTTGTTTGAAGTATAAAGAAATGACAATGGAGGGCATGTGAAAAGCTATAATTCAGAGTGAAGCAGCGTTAAAAATCCAGGCTAATCCCACACTAGCATGTGCTCCTATGATAACATACAGCGCAGGCTATGTCCTCGATTCTTTCTCTCTTTTTTTTTTTGTGTGCTTTTTTTGCCTTTTTTTTATTTTATACCATCTGGCCCTCTCATCTCCTACATAAAAAAAGAAAACTAATTCATGTTCCGAGTCATCCGCATGATGAATAGTGTAGGTCCAGGTGCTATGAGTGTGAAAAAGGAGAGAGAGAGTGGGAGAGAGAAAGGCAATGCGAGAGAGAGGAAGAGAGAGAGAGAGAGAGAGAGAGAGAGAGAGAGAATAATATATGTATATCATCTCCCATTGTAAACAAGCTGCTTTTAAACTCTGGTTGGTGATTAATGCAGCGGCTTATTCAACAATTCTTCCTTCTCTGTTCAGTGTTAATAATTAGAGATTTAATTCGTTATTCAAAAACCGCCTGTGATGCAAAAAAGTGACAAAAAATGGTGGGAGATGAAGGGGAGGGTCAGGAAGGGATAGAAGGAGTGAAGGAGGGAGAGAGAGAGAGAGAGAGAGAGAGAGAGAGAGAGAGAGAGAGAGAGAGAGAGAGAGAGAGAGAGAGAG
>JBBPDA010000041.1:21074566-21085233 GCA_037974385.1 Arnoldichthys spilopterus | reverse complement strand
CATGTACATCTCACTCCACTTTACCAATACACGCACACACACACACACACACACACACACACACACACACACACAGCTCTAAAACACACTCGAGTGCCACCTGCAAGCTTATTAACCCAGCATGCCCAGCAACAGCGCAGATGTCTTATTGTCTAGCATACAAAACTCTCCATTAGGTTCATGTGGCATTTGCATTCAAAATCTGACACATGAAAAAAGAAACTGAAGTCGCGTTAGCCACAAGACCAAGCTGCAGGCATTATTAATAACCACTCCATAGTGGTAAGGACAGGTCTGAGATCAGTTTTGCTAGTGAGTAATTAACACTAACATTCGTGCTAAAATGGTGGCCCCAAAGGCCAGTGCACTTGAGATTGCCAAATGTACTGACCACCAGTGAAAAGAGTCACAGTGGAGCTTTTGTAAGGTGAACCTCTCACATCCCAGCTTATCTCACCCCACCCGCCCTCTCTCCATCCTTTGCTTTATTTTTACGTTCCCTTGGTGCCTGGAGATAACGTGTCGTCAATATTTAATGGACATGCTCCAACGAGAGCATGGTGGCGACAGAGAATGAATGATATTTTGCTGTCAGCAGCCTATCTGATCAGTGAACAGCCACAGGGACATGAGCCTAGTGGACCCAGGCAGCCCAGCTAATTCTTTTAAAAGGAAGAGGAGGACCTACAGAGCCTGTCGTCTCCAGTGGTGGTAACCCTCAAGCACCCCACGAATCAGCACGACTGCGCAGACTTAAACTAAGATTGGGCTAATGAAAACAAATGGCTTATCAAGCTGTAGACAAACCAATTTTAGACATTCATCATGGTCCTCATAGGTTTGTGCAATCCCATCAAGTCGGTCCCTCTCGTCCCCGCTCCCACGCACAGGATGCTGCTCTCCTCCCCGGCCCTCCGCTTCTCCGTTTCAGCTTTATAAAGGCTAGCTCATCTGATAGACAGGCCTCCACGCTGATGAGACCAACACCCAATGCAATACTGGCTCGATGCAATTTAACAATATGGTCACAAAGTTTGCCCAAACATGGAGGACACATTATTTTGTAGGATGACAGGATGGTAAATGTTGCACCCTGAAGATCAGCTATGAGATTGCATCAAGCAGAGTCTCTGTTCTGGTGTTTAATGGTTTATGGTGCATTGTGGACTAACTTTTGCTGCGGTAATGTTGAACAGAGCTGCTGTTTACTGTAGTTACCCTCTGTGGTTGGGAAAGCTCATAAGCAAAGGAGCAAGCAGCTGACATGGGAAAGTGATTGACAGACAGGTGACAGGTTGAGATGGAGAGGTGGGAATGAATGATGGACTGCTGCCAGATTAAAGGGGGAAGGAAGAAAGAGCGAGAGATGAGAGAGAGAGAGAGAGAGAGAGAAAGAGAGAGAGAGAGAGAGAGAGAGAGACACTACACACTACAACACATGCAGGTAGACATCAAAAATAACATCCTCAATTTGAAAACCAGCTTAGAAGCAAATAATATTACAACCAAATGCACAGAGTTTAACCCTTATTTCAAATGTAAGTGATCAGTCATGAAATGTCTGATGTCTGAAGTTGTAATAGAAGCTGAAACCCCTCTGGTAAGAACTGTGTAAACTGTCACAGACTTTTAAAATCGACTGGCTTCAGACTGCAGACTGAGTTGTTAAAGAAAGGGGCATTCGAGCCTGCATGTAACCACAGCTTCATCTTTTGTAAAGATGTACATTCACCATGCCTACAGCAATGTTGTTGCTTAAAGGTTAGCAAAACCCCTTTCTGATATATATATATATATATTGATGGCACCAATGTAACTACAACTATAGCTGTGTTGTGGAATTTTAGGGGGAATTTTTTCTGGTAACTGGATAAATGGCACCTGGTGGGATATATTGGGCAGCAAGTGAACAGTAAGTTGATATGCTTATCTAGGAAAAACGGCCTACATAAGGATCTGAGCCACTTTGACAAGGACCTTATTGTGATGACAAGATGACTGAGCCATAGCACCTCCAAAATGGCAGGTCTTATGGAATGATCAAAAGTGATCCAAGGAAGGACAACTTGTGAATCGACAACGGACACCCAAGGCCCATTGATAAATGCAGGGAGTGAAGGCCAGCTTGTTCCAATCTGCTCAAATTGCAAAGACGACCTCCTGTTGTAAAAAGTGTCTATGACAGAACACACAGAGAACCACAGTCACCTGCTTTGGTGACATGAGGGGGATTTACACAATATTAGGCAGGTGGTGTTACCGTTATGGCTGATCAATGTATAAAACAATATATTATTATATGTTATTTTAGGCCAGAATGCTTCTTAAAGTAAACTCAAGCAGACATTCTACTGACACTCTATGACAGTGCTACAGTAATGATGGATAAAAGAAAAGACAAAATGCAAGCTTCAAGCTGGATCCTGTTATACAATTTACTGTTGCCCAGTATGGCATGTGGTGTCTGAAAGCACATAAGCAAGTCTATCTGCCTAGTTCGCATCAGCCTAATTTGTGGGGTATATGCTTCCATTACTTGTTAGCTGCAGTAGCCATTTAACTCCACTATAAAACTAAAGAAGCACACTTGTCTTGGCTGATCAATTACATTTGAAGAAAGGGTCAAAAGCACTTTTTCAACAAATTATCATTTTAAGTACCAAAAACTGTTGCTGAAACTATAGCATTGCTGCAGCTCTTTCTAGGTCAGCTGGACGCAGAACTCCTTTCTAACTCGGCAGCCCCAGAGAGAGGAAACAGACATTTGGGTGCTCTCATCCATCATCATTAAGCTGGACTGACTGCCACTGCTGCCTCTGGATCATACAGACCCACCACAGAGAGATCACCCATAGATCTCACACAGAGGAACCCAGAAAGACCCTGTAACTGGCCTGTGACAAACCCACCAACTTAGAAACAGAAGATGTTTTGCAGCAGGTCCTGGAAAACCCCTCAGTTAGAGAGTGTCCTTACAGCACAATTTGCCTAAAATGTCACATTTTGTGCTTTAAGTCAGAAACCAGGCTATGGGATAGACCTGTAGCTGTGATGGAGCAGCTGTTTGTGTGGAGTGTTGGGGCAAGCAGAGGTGTGCTACTGCATGACCTGTAAGCCGGTAGTGGGCTTGGGAGCTGTGTTCTTTAATAGGTTTCCCCCCACTCCCCCTCCCATCTGGTCTGAGTGTTAAGAGGAAACAATGGCTAATTACAGAATAAGGTTAGTGAGAATGGGACAAGTGGGACCCCCCCTCCTTCCCTGTTCTTAATGAGCTCTGGGTCTGACCTTGTACAGCAGACGGTCCCTGGCACAACCCTGAGCTCCCCATGTATCAGCGCAACACACACACTCACTCAGTCACACACACACACACACACACACACACACCACCTACTCATATGCACTAGGGTCAGTGCAAAATAATAATAAAAAAATATATGTATTACAATATTTTGAAAATATGTCTGTCGTAGTACAATATATGGGTTGGGAACAAATTAATATGTTAACAATGGCCATCAATTCACATTATATTATTATTGTTATTATTATTATTATTAATGTAAAATTTTGCCATGTCCAGTATTTGCATATATGTGGTCAAAAGCAGGAACAGCTAGACTTACAGTTCTACTTAGATTGCCTTAAACTAAGGTTATGGATAACAATTTACATCCATTAATATTTTACTGTTATTACACTTTTGAAATGTAGTAGACTTTAAAAATCACTCTTCATTTATAAACACCAACTCTAGGCATATAGCCCCACTTTGGCAGCCTCGTACAGGGACAACTTTCTTACTCTCTCACTACACACTGCATGGTAACTATTTGAATTTGACAAAAATACTGTGTCATTATCACAGAACAGATCTTTCAGATGATTAACCATCTGATTTATTCTCACCTTATGATTTTTTGTATTATTATTTTTACATTTCTGAAATATACTACACTTTAAAATTAACATTGTTTATGTGTTTAAACTCAATATACGCAATCATCCAGAATATTAAAACTACGTGCCAAATATTGCATATGTCCCCCTTATGCCACCAAAACTGCTTTCACCTGTCAAGGCATGGACTCAGCAAGGCTCCTGAGGTTGTGCTGTGGTATCAGGCACCCCTAAAGTTCTAGTTTTGAAGTGGGGCCTTCATGGATTAGATTTATCTGTGAGATATAGTGAGAGACCAAGCTAATACCTTTGTCAGTACTCTTTGTCATGTTCCCCAAACCATACAGCGTTTTTTGTGCAGTGTGGAAGAGTGGATTACCCCACTTTCATCACAGAACATCATTGCCATGAAGCAGTGTACTGTGTCCGCAACAATGTTTTGGTAGGTGCTACCTGTCAAAGCATCATACACATGAATGCAAGAACCATGATTTGCAAGCAGTACATTGCCGCCATTCTTCCCATAGTGGATCCTGATGTCAACTTTTCCCCAGGTCAGCAATCCAGCCGTCCATTTGATGTAAAGGAAAATGTGATTCATCAGTACAGGCCACCTTCTTTCATAGCTCCATCTTTCAGTTCTGTGTCCACTGTCGGTGTCTTCAGTGGTGGGCACTCTGAGTGGTCAGCTTTATTGAGTGTGATTAAAATGACAAATAAGTCACGTTCATGCAAGAGAAAAGCAAATCTAAAAAGAATTAGTGGATTTTTTAAACAATGATCAATGGAAAACACCAGAAAAACAGAAACTATTTAATTGCTTTAAAAGATTTCCTGTTAACAGCATGAAGTGAATGCCAAACTGATGAAGATCAATGAAAAACACCTATTTTGCATCCAGTTACACTTTTCCTACTAATAAACATACTGCATTCTGCATTATTCGTACACAACATAAAATAAGCCCTATATTGTAGGGAGAGTACAAGTATCCCTCTGTGTATATGTGAAATAAGGGTGTCTCAGTAAAATACCACAAGCCCCTACACGGAGGATTCAGACACATCTATTTGCAAAAAATGTAGCAGAAATATAACATCAAAATAGCAATTTTACACTTAAATTAATCTGTTTTCTCTGTATCAGGCCTGCAATGTGTTCAATTTGCGTCTCGCTCGTTTCCCCTGGTCTCTCTGTGCCTGGATGTGTATGTGTGGAGGTAAAGAAATAAAAAAAATACGAGCAGAACTGCCGAACAGTTAATAGTAGCACTGCAATAACAATAAAATGTCATCAATCTGCAGTGCCTCCTGCTTCTGTCACACCAAGTTTGTACAGATTAATGACATTAGGCCCTAGTAGCAGGCAGCGCTCTTAAAGGCACAGTGTCCCTCACAAACAAACAATGCCAACGGGGAGGGAGGGAAAGAGTACTGGATAAAAGAAGAGAGGGAAAGAGAGAGAGAGGGGGAGGGAGGGATGGCACAGCTCTCGCCAGTCGATGGGCTAGAAGCAGATGGCATGATGGAGGGGAGAGAGAGAGAGAGAGTAAGAGAGAGAGAGAGAGAGAGAGAGAGAGAGAGAGAGAGAGAGAGAGAGAGAGAGAGGCCTGGAGCCATCTGATGGACTGATATCAGGGAGTGGTGGCGGCAAGAGAAGAAAACAGCCGACAGATGACTGTTCAATTAAAGAGGGCACTTCAGGGTGGAGAGAGGCGAAAGAAAAGAGAGCGTAGGAGAGGAAAACAGAAAGAGAGAGAGTGGAGAGAGCAAGGGAAAGGGATGGTGGATGGGAAGAGAAGACACTTGAGGATTGCGTGTAACAGATTACTGGAAAAAGTGTGGACAAAACACACCACGCCACTGCATCCAGAGGTCGTCATGTTTGCACAATATGCATAGAAAACATACACGCAAGCAAACCCACACATACAGCATCTATGCAAAGGTGTTTCACGGCTCTGCCGTGTGTTTGTGCTTTCATCCATCTGTGTGCCAGGTGCTGACATATCAGCCAAGCGCCTCAATCAATGACAGACTCTGGGGGCACAGAGAGCCCGCCCCAGCAGCTTTTTAACCCTGCGCAAGTCGCCCCGATCCCATTTCTAATTCAGTCCCAGCGGCGCTAATGCCAGCCACCACCACCACCACACAATCTGCTCTGGGACACAACAGAGCCCAAAGCCCTCCCTGCTGCCACTGCTGGCCTCTACAGTGCTCTTAGTGCTGCTAGCTCAGGCACCTCCATCCCTGCAACAGAAGGGGCAGGACATAGCAACAGGGTCTCTCTTTTTCACATTATTTATTTACTTATTTATTATCAGGCTGCTGCAGTTTGCCATCACCTGTCATGAGTCCACATCATGCCAAAGTAAACTTTACTATTTCTTCATTAAATAAGAGTTTAAGGTTGCATGTAAGCACTGTAAAGTTTCAGAACCAATCAAAACCATGAACACAGTTGGTATACACAGAAACTACACTACTCACTGGGAATTTATTGTTTTGTGATGTCACAAAAACAAGACATTTAAATCACATTTAAATGAATAATTAAAAATACATTTAAATAATAATACAGTGTTTAACACTGGACTGTTTTTAAACTGCTGAGGCAAAATACAGCACAGCCAATCAGAACACAGACTATTTCCATATATGTGTCTTAAAACAACAGTAAGGAAGAAAAAAAAAACAGCAGCTTTAAATTCAGCAGGATTTGTTAAAGTTGGCAAATAGTGCCATAAAATGGAATGTCGACTCCTTTGGTGGATGAACCCTTACAGATATTGCAAGTGAACCTCATAGAAAAGATAAAGCAATTACAAATGTAAGATATGGCTTCTTTAAAAGAGAATTGCACCAATTTTGCTAAATTTCTGCAAAATGTAATCATTAAGACATAAATAGGTAAGACCTATAAATAGGTAAGATGTTATTTGAAATTGTCCTGAATAGGTTGCCTAATTCCTGATCATTGTGTAATTCTTGCTATATTGTAATAATGCTTTTTGGCTTAAAACTTATTTTTCAAATTTACCCACTCAGAGGTATAAAGAAGACACTGTACGGCAAAACAAAACGACAAAAAGTGTGTGTGTTTTTATATGTGAACTATGAATTCCACAGAAAGTTTGAAAAAAAAAAAAAGTTGGAATTTCCCTTTAAAGATTCTCTTAGAATAAACACTTCTTTTTTAATTTTAGTTCTCATTGAATAACTGTAATTGAAATTAAGCAAACCTATTCACTGGTGCTTGCCTGGCGATGCTAACTCTTCATTGTTTCGCTGGTGGTAAGTGCTCACAATAGGTCTCCTGTGGGAGCAGTGTTAGTTTAGAGGCAGCCTTCCAAATATCTCTGTCTCAGTAGGATCACGGGAAAAACAGATCTCCTGTTGTCTTGCTGTTCTGCTTAACCAAAGTTGTGGTTATGGCTGTAACAGGTCTCCATAGTGCTCGTAATCAGCAGTGAAAATAAAATCACAAGTTCATGCTGAAGGTGACTAACTTTCACACTGTTTTTCTCTCTCTCTCTCTCTCGCTCACCCACCCGCTCACTGCCTCTCTCCGTACAGCAGAAGCCCAATGTGGCCGAATTAAGGGAACGCATCAGCGTTAGCATGCTGAGTTTAATGGCACAGACCAGAGTGCAATCTCCCACCGGTTGCCCTCAACACGGCTATTTCTCCAACATTAGATTTTTATGATAAGGAATTAGGGCCGTCCTGTAATTGCACAAGGGGGGTTTGTGTAGGACCAGGGAGGAAGCAGTAGATGAGGTGAAAAGGCAGCTTACACTCCAGCTACTGCCAATTCACAACACACAGAAAAACATGACAGCACTTCACACCCTCCCCAGTCACACAGCCTATAGAAATGTGTGACAAACATGGCATGACACCAGTTTATTAGGTATTTACAGTAAGGTCTGAGGATATTTTTATGTAGAAATTCAGTAGTGGTGCTAACAGTTGGACACATATGATTATACTTCATATGCCTGAGGTCCCAGCAGCAGGTAGCAAAAGTTGGAACTTGCTACTTGACTGTGCAACCTGAACGCATATGTAGTTGTGCAAATCCTCTATTAATACTACATCAGGTCTACAACACTACAACAAGGAAAGTGAGAAAAAATGTTGAATGAATGCTGCCAAAAATTTGGAAAAAAAAATTCTAAAAAAAAAGTCAATATGCCAATGTGTAAAAGTCAGTGTGTGGTCCAGTGTGTGTCTGTACTGTACTGTAGGAAGCTGTGACTAGGCTAGCCTTAGAAATGCAGGAGCACAAGGCCATGGCTTCTCTCTCCTAGCCATGTCATGCAACACAGCCGCTCTCTCTCCCCCCTGCACCCGCATGAATGGAGGGAAAAAAGACCCTGGTTGCCAAGGAAACACTTCAGTCCTGATAATTATTACTGTAACTATCTCCGCACACCCCACCTATAATAGAAATGGATCATAAATTATAATCACTGGCTGGCAGAGCTGCGTGGAGGAGGCTGCTCACTGCCGCCACCCTCTGGCACAGGAGCAGGCTTCCTCTCTCCGAATCCTCCCACAGTCCTGTTCTAATCCGTTCCGTCGCCTGCATGGGAATTCAAATATTTACCCATTTGATGCTTTTTAGACTGTTTTCAGAAAATGATAATTATTGAGGGAGAGAGAGAGTGAGAGAAAAAATGTACTCCATGGTAAATGGAAATATGGTTTCATTCTGGATTGCGTGTCTTTAAATATTTAAGACTTGGAATTCCCATGGTCATATCCTAAGTAATCAAAAAACAATTAAATATTCTTCCAGTTGAGAGATGCTTTTTTGTGTTTGTTTATTTTTAAAATAATTCTGTGTCTTTAAGGGGGGGAAGAAAGCAAATAAACAAAACAAAACCGGAAAAAAAGTAGTTTGGGGCTGTGCAATAATTGCTAAGTGAGCGCCCTACTTTTCCTTCTTCCCAAGAACTAGGAGGCAAAAAGCAAATAAATAGATAAATAAAAAATATAAACTAAAAAAAGGCCTCCAACAGCACCATCATTAAAAACGCAAAACTAGCAGCCAAAGGAAATAAGATAATTATCAGCATGTGGATGGTCTTCATTTTTTTTTTTTTCTTGTGAGGAACTTCTTCCAGGAACTCCATTCTCGGTCCAATTCTGATATACAGTGAGACAGCTCTTCTGCTGGCGCGGAGACGTTTTAAATAGTTCACTCTTTTAAAATGATTTAGTGGATGGGACTTGGACAGCAGCGCGAGGACTGGCAGGCAGACGCTCGCTGGTGAGGCTACAGACGCCTTATATGTGGTTCCATGAAACAGAAAAACTGCCTTAAATCAACCAAATACAGCTGATTTCAATTCCGCTCCCCTTTTGTGGGGTGGAAAAGTGGTTTTGATGCGAGGCGAGTGTGCAACAAAAGGTCCTCGTCGCTGTGCCAGCTTACCCAATTACTGGCAAACTGCTGGGTCTTAAACCAGCTATCACATGTAAACATTTCCTGCAGCCACCTCCCCCTCGGCTTTTAGCAGGGCATGTGGAGTTCAGAGGTGGCGGGGTTTGGCTCGGTTGTGCGGCACCGTGCCTACTGCCTTTTAAACACATATGGTGTGGAGGTCTGGCACCCACTCAAGGAAGAAAAAAGTTTGCCCAAACTGTCCTTTCTGGAGCAGTGAATTAACGAACACCTTGTTTTGAGCGATCAGCTTTTGCAGGGAGAAGTAAGAGAAAGTGCCTTTTGTGTTGTGCACAACTGCAGGAACATGTTTAATCAATTAGAAGTTTTTGTGTCATGTTCGCCCATTATCCTGTGTGAATCATGAAGTTTCCTCACTTGTGCGACAGCCTGGGCGTTCTTCTGTACTGCTGAATGAGGCCTCTGCGGTGAACGAACATCAGTTTCAAATCACACAATCGCAAGGTCATCAGGTAGAGCTTCGCCGACTGAGTGTGCATCAACCCTGTGCTGCACAGTACGTTGAAGAACTTTAAGGCAGAAGGGAAACTTTCAGATCCCGAACAATAGAAGTGCTGTTCCGACCCAACCTGAGCAAAGTTTTGAGAGGGGAAAAAAACCCTCAATCCTCACCACAGGTCTGACACCCTCCCAAAAGCCCGAGCTCAAGCGCTTTCAAGAGGCGCTGTTCTAAGAACTTTACAGCATGTTCGCAATACGTTGGGGCTCATGCTACACAATGCAAATCACAGCGAAGATTCTCATTAGTAGGTATTGACAAGCCACATAAAACGAGCCTCCTTGTGCACTCTCTTCTTCACGTCAGCATCTCATCTCATCTCTTCTCCTCCTCCTTCTCCTTCTCCTTCTCCGCGTCTCGCCTCGCCTCCTGAGCTGTAGCCGTGCATATTTCAAATCAGCATGACAGACAGTGGAAATTATTTATCTCGGGTTCGGAGCTCGTGGCGGCCTGTTTAAGCATTCACACTAACAAAGGGCAGCGGAGTCACGACAAGGCTGACAAGGCCTCTCTAACACACACAAACACACGCGCGCACGCTCACACTCTAATGTACAGACACACTGCAGCACTTTTCAAAAAGCATCTCTTTTTTTTGAATCTCTGACCTTTGAAGCAGCTTAGGTTCACAAAACACTTCCAAACAGTTCTCTCTAATGGCCCCCTACTCAAACAATCGGCAGAATGCTCGGACCAAGATGATTGATCTCCGACAAGCAGCTCGATGCAGCTCCATGAATCATTAGATCAGTTCAGATAGAGAAGGGGGGGGGGGGGGGGGGCAAACTAGCGGTAA
>JBBPDA010000041.1:21016163-21034440 GCA_037974385.1 Arnoldichthys spilopterus | reverse complement strand
TTTTGGTTTGTAGAGAATAAAAAACAGCCTGTAACAGCTTGTTTTTAGCTACAAGTCAGTTAAGTGCTGATCTGAAGACCCTAATGTGACTTAAGTCAGTGAATAAAGTTCATATTTAGTCTTAAAGGCACTAAAGTGTGTTGGTCTGAGCGTTTACACTCAGTTTATTATTCATTTTATCATGAGAATTTTAATGTGAAGTTCTGAAGATTTTTTGTAGCAGCTGAGCTGTGTATAATGTGAGCTGTACTGAACAGAAGGTTGTGTGTGTATATGTGTGTGTATGTGTGTGTGTGTGTGTGTGTGTGTGTGTGTGTGTATGTGTATGTATATGTGTGTGTGTGTGTGTGTGTGTGTGTGTGTGTGTGTGTGTGTGTGTAATGAATTGTAGTTAAATACATACACAAGCTCCCCTTAAAAGAGTGAAAGTTCCAGACAGACCTGGCCCATTTTTACCTCTGGCCTTACATGGCCTTACATTGATTTAAAAAAATAATATTTTAAGTCACATAAACTGGCCTTCAGCAAGTGAAGCGCTAAGGCTAATCTTGGTTAATTTAGGTTGGAAACATTTTTTATAGTTTCTAATGATAAAATTGCCTAATAATGTTAAGTCCGCTAACGTTAGCTTTTCTTACCTGAGCTTCTGATAGTTATCAATAATAATGTGCTCATCAATGTACACTATCATTTATGTTGTTTCCTTGAAGTTTGCTTAGAGACCTCAGTATATGGACTCCAAAGTTAAATTTAGCATTAACTTTAGCCATAGCCTATATGAAGGGGTAGCCTTCAAAGGGTATAAATTTAACCAGCAACCAGGGGAGAAGAGAAAAACTTCTTCATATTCATTTGTCTCTTTTGAAAGTAAGGACCCTGCTGTTCTGGTTACGAGTGCTTTTGCATGTGTGTCTGTGTGTGAGTGCTGTGTGTATGGTGGGGGGGGGTCATTTGCCTTCATTTGGCACCACATTTATCTTCATTGCCATTAGTGGAATAAAAGATGACTATTGGGAGAGAATGCCCTGACTTTGGAAGCAATGGATGTTCACACAATGGAGTTGTGAGGGCAAAGGATAAAAAAGAGGTCTCAAAGTGTCCACTCGACCTTTGTCAATAAAAGGTATGTTTAATAAAAGTTTGCTGGGTATTCATGTTTAAAAAAATGTGTGAGAATGACAATAGCTGGTGAGAGAGGAGATAAGATGCTGCACACCTTGACAAATTATATAACTTAACATCTCTGTCTCTACATGTTAGGGTTAGCTTTTCCTTTGAAGCCACTGACAGTGAATATGATAAGATGGGAAAAAGATTCTCTTTGGAGCTCTGGTCATTACCCCAAATGTTCAAAGATGTACCTTATGGGGCTGGGCAGAGAGCCATTGGTGAAGCACTGCAAAGTCAACCATTAATCTTCAATACCTGTTACACGGTGCTTTACCACTCCCTGCGTAGTTGGTTCTCCATTATAGAGCTGTGATTTATCGTAGGATGGGTTGGAGGGGTGCACTTGGGGGGGTCATTTCCAGGGGCAAGGATTTATGATTTCAGAGACATCGTAGCGCAGGCCTTACTCATGGGAGGGCTACGGGCAGAGGAGCCTCCCTGGTGGCCCTCGCTAAAGTCCCTAAGGAAATTCAACCCAAAAGGAGACCACAGCTCAACCGTGTCAAGTTCACTGCACTTTTATTTGATAGTACCCTTCTTAATAAATTCAGAGCTAATTAGCTCACACTACAGCATAACAAAGGTGCTGTTCAAAGGCCTTGTTCAGACAGGCACCTCAAATCTTGTTTTTCAGCATATCTTTTTTTTTGCTGGCTGAATGGAAAAATTAGATTAAATCTTACCTGTTCCAGTCAGATTCAAGCCAAAGTTTGATTTGATTTCTGGACGGGAAACTTGTCATCAAATTCATTCTGCTTTCATCTGTTTATGTCTGAATATGCAGCAAGAAAGTCAGCTGCACTCACATATACATATATACCCCATTGCATCAGCTGACAAATGACTAGCATCAGAGTGGAGGGGGCAAAGAGATGGCCATCTTACCCGCCCAAAGAGAGCAAAGTCACATGTGCTCTCTTAAACTCTCGTCCATGGATGGTTATGGCATCACTGGGCGTCGAGCTTACAATCTCCTGATGATAAGGCCAAGACATAGACAGATATATTTTAGCATAAAAATGGAGTTTAAGCTGTTGACTGACATAGGTAAATTTCACTACATTTTGCCCCTCCCCAGTCATCGTACTCATTGCTCATTACTGTGGCCACCAATGTGGACATGCAAACAAATGCAACTACAGACCATACAAGTCAGATGTGGTCACTTGTAACTTGAAGTCTATTAATGAGATGAATCTTAGGTTCACATCATATTCACTGTTAACTTTCTATGCTCTCTGGTTTTGTTACATAACCATATCTCCAATGCCTAAAGAATACTTTGTACAGGTATATAGAAGAAGCAGAGAACATAAAACATTTAATCATGGACAGTATCTACTGATGCATCATTTAAATGTAAAAAAAAAAGTAACAATATACTGTATATGCAGCTTGTCTTATGACACAT
Source organism: Arnoldichthys spilopterus (assembly GCA_037974385.1). NCBI lineage: Eukaryota > Metazoa > Chordata > Actinopteri > Characiformes > Lepidarchidae > Arnoldichthys > Arnoldichthys spilopterus. The sequence continues at coordinate 21,031,859 of JBBPDA010000041.1, read as the reverse complement.
CTTTGGTCAGTCCCATGAGCAATAAAGAAAAACAGCATTAGAGGAAACTGGCCTATTTAATGCCTCAGAATGGAGGGACTCATGGCCAGCACACCTGAGGGCTTAGTGCGACCAGCAGGAGCTTAACGAGAAACAGTATGGAGCAGAAGTAGACAGAGATGACAGGCAGGGTCAGAGGGGCTTGTAGGTATAGTGCAGGAGGATGGAAGGATTAGTTCGGGTGATTGACAACTTTTAATGCTGTTGTCATTAGTCTGCTGATGGTCCTGGGGTGTGCAGTGATGCCACTTTAACAGCCGTAACAATTGTATGCCTACCTCTGGCAGCTTTGTGTGGGCGATTTACTGCATACCTGCAAATGGCCCACATATTTACAGACATGGAGTAAATCAGGTTGGTCAGCTCTCTATATTCCATAGAAGAGGGAACCCACATCTTTGACAGTGAAACAAAGTCAACATATTAACCTGTAATTTAGTCATTTGTACTACATTCAAGCCCTAAAGAGGCCTTTAGAAAAGATCTGTGTTTTGTTAAAGACCTAATTATAAACATAAATATGGATTTGTGAAATAATTGTATAAATCATAGCACATATCAATTAATCATTTACAGTTATTTACAATTAATCTTATTACAGACATATTGGAGCTCTGAGGAATAAACAGGAAACAAAATGCAAGCCAGTCTTGTGTTAACCCTTTCAAAAAGGCTTTTTATGTCTATTGATGTTGCTTTTCTGCATGCTAATGGGTCTTCATGATTCCCAGAAGGGGATATTCCTTTAGCTTCTTCAGTTGATTGTTTTGTAGCAATTCAGTTCAGCAGGGGTATCACTAAAATATTGTGCCATGTGAAAGAATATTACATTGGATCCCAATATAATATTATATTATTTTTTAGACAGTATACTTTGAGGGCTCCCTGTCAGGACTGGGCTATTGGAATCATCCTGACCCCCACCCCCCTTCCCAAATGGGAAATGGGATAGTTCCTGGTTCCTGGTTCTAAAGCAATATTATGCTTTTAAAAAATCTAATGAACACAAATTTCCCCTTATTGCTTTAGTTTAGCTCAATTTACTCGGGTTAAAAGGATAGACAGACAGACCGACAGACACATGTAGCATGAATGACTAAATCCTGACATAGTCTGTGCCCCATACTCTGTAAAGTTAAGTCTTCTCAACTATACTAGTATATGTAGTTTACTATGTAGTTTACAACAATATATGGCATATTTCCTATAAAAAAGTATTACAGACTAGAACCGAAACTGATCTGATCCCCTCATGTGTGCTTTTTTTCTGCAAAAACAGGGCACAGATGCTGCAGCCGGTGCAGACTCATTGTGTCGCATACAGTAACCTGCATGGTGTGTTCCTACGAGTGAATAATTCCATTTACATGGAGATTGCGGTGTGGCTAATGGTCGGAATTAGGATTGAAAGGGGCAGGATGGCGCTGGGGGTGGAGAGGGGTGCTCAGCAGCAATTAGACCGACACCCCGTTTGAAACCTGAAAACGAGGACTGTCCTTTGTCGTGGCCTTTTGTTTTCTAATCTCAGCTCTCTACGATTCTGAGTACTGCTGCTGGCCCCCTGGGTATCCAGAGAGAGTTATTTATTATATCCTCACCCTTAAGTTCCTACACAGGCATGCATGCCCACCTCCTAATACAGTGTGTGTCTGAGTCTCCACTGCAGCATTGCCATGTCAGACACACCTTCATATTATTCTTTTAGAACAATTACTATCAATTATACTTTTAATTGAGTAACCTATTGATTACAGGGACAATCAAGCAAGAAAGGTTTTTAAAAACCATGCCCAAAACTTGCAAAGATTATTTTATGTGAGAAAGGATCCAGGAGGATGTCTTTAATAGACTAGGTATATAAAACTATCAGTTTGTTTATTGAAAAAATACATTTTTATTGATAATTTAAATTGGAATTGTGAATATCTACTATAAACCTGGGCTGCTGGCTTACACCCGCCTTGCTTATTTCTGAACATTTATATAATTCTATTACATTATTATAACATTAACATTTAAAAAGATTACTTTGATGATCATGAGGAAACCCTTCTATCAAGATGATACTGAACACCCTGAGAGTCTCTGGTCAGTTTATAGCTATTTTACTGAGTAAGTTGTAATTACAATGACCAAGATTTTCTCTTAGAAAATGTCAATTGTAGCAAGCTGTTGGCTTTATTTGTACAAGCTGGATAATACCAAACAGACATTTTGCTCTACATTTGTACGGTCTTTTAAACTTCTCCTGATTAAACATGCATTAGCCCTCAGTGAGAGCAGTCTGTGCTAAAAGGAGCATTTGCAAGGCCTTCAGACTTCCTATTCATTTTACCGTAATGACTGTAAGAGCAGTGAAGATGAATACTCACATGGTCTTTCTTTCAGTGTTCAGTTAACAAAGCCTTGATGCTGTAATACTTTGCTTCTGTGTTTTGGCTGAACATGCGGAACTAATTACAAACATATAAACTAATTTACGTTTAATAAAAATATTTGAATAGACCAAATAATGTTACTGCTTGATGATTTTCAGAGCTAAAAGGCATACTAAATGTTTTCCCTTTATTTGGCTCTTTCTTGCTATATTTTTCCTCTACATTTTTATGTTGCTTCTTCATGTAGAATTATCTATTTTAACCAAATATATCTGATTTTTTATACTTTATCTACATTAATATATTATTAGGCATAGTTTGCAGAAACAAGTGCTGGAACACAATCATTTAAAACACTATCTACATGCAGACATAAAATACAGATTTGTTATTTATTTTATAATGATTCAGAACTGCCATTGTGTTTTTAAATCCTAGATAAACTTTTACAATATTTTGTAACTCCCTTGTTACTACCATACTTAGTTACTGTGTGAAAAAATGGTATTTTCCAATTGTACAACTAGTCTCCTTTTCGCACTTTTACAGACACAGTTAATAATTTTTCTACTGTGAGTCTGTGTTTGACCCATTTCGTATAGGCTCTAACATTAATAGAAGATAGATGCTAATGTACAAAGCATCGGGCAACTTTTTTTTAAAACGCGTGTATATTGCGTATTATACGGTATTCGAAAGTGTCGAGGCAGGAATGTGAGGAATTTGAAAGGCTCCAATTCATCCTCCAGCGACAGCAGTGAGGTCTTTAAAGTGAGAGCGCCCCTATTTGAGCAAAACTGTTAACATCACGCACACGTTTGAGACTTCAGTCTACAAAGAAAGATGTGTCACCATTCAAACACATTAGTTTGAAAGAACCACGGATGACTACTTCTGCGATCACACGGACTAGAGACACATTCGCTGGATAAACACACTGTTTGATTCTCTCCACGTGTTCCTTTTCTGAAACTGTGCTACATGACAACATCTGTCTTCGGTAACACGGAGATCCTGAGCCCAGCGTTTCTTTTTTCTCGCTCTTTCCGCGATAAAACTCTCTTTGTGTTTGTGTGTCCTCTTTTTGTGAAGTTTTTCCCCCCACATTCCCACACACGTGTTCGCCCAATGAGAGGCTGACATGAAAAGCTCCGGTGCCGCAGTTCTGCCTGGCAACTCAGGTTTGCCCTCATTGGTCCACGCTAATTTCTGTTTCCTCCTCTTCCTCCATGTGGAACAAAGGATCGCAGCGTTAAAATACCAACTTTACACAAAAATCTACATTATAGTCTATGTTAAAGTGTTCAGAACAACTTAAGTTTGAAAAAAACGTACTGATGTACATTTTCACACACAACTATTTTATACTTTTATACTGTTGTGCAATTCATCCGTTTAGTCCAAGAAAAACACGTGGGGGTAGTATTCAACTTAAACATTCATAACTAGTGCAAAAAACATACATATATATATGTATATGTATGTTTTTTTATATATATATATTTATATATATATATTTACGCACACACACACACAGCAAAATTGGTAAAATCTTTAATGGTTTTGCTGCAAACAACTGTAGTTTAAAGCTATTTCCTGTGTACAATGTGAAAGCTGCATCAAGGGTTAAATTCCAAACCGACTGAATTTACTGGTGTCTTGGCATGGTTTCCCAGACAATAACTACATTTCCATAGCACAACAAAATGAAAGCAATAACTCTCAACTTCTAAGGGTTAATCAGTGTCTGGAAAACCGTGTCAGGATGTTAGAGCATTTAGTTTGGACTTTAACACATGGATGGGGGGCACAATGTGAAGGCTGCAGCAAATGTCATACTGATGTCAGGTTTCACTGATTCACTAAGGTGTTTCACCTTGTATTACTATTTATATGTAATCATAATATTGTATATTTAAGTACATTGCAGATTAAACACAAAACAATATTGACATTTATTTTACATTATTTTACAATACAGCAGTATTGACTGGTTGAAGTCTGCACATATTTATTTTGTTTTTAATTCTTTTGTTCTGTTTGTTTTGATGCAAAACAAGGCAACAATATTTTCTCTTCTGAGAAAGACTACTTCCAACTCCTAACAGCGTAGTTTTGTCCTACTCAAAACTTACCCACTTAGCTAAGTTAGCTCTTATCGTTTCCTCACTAACTCAGTGAGGCAGGGAGGCGAGCCAGCTGCAGGCTCTCGTCGGCAGTGGTGGCCTAGTGGTTAGGATGCTTCCTTTGAGACCTGAAGGTCACAGGTTTGAGTCCCAGCCTGGGCATTACTGAGGTACCCTTGAGCAAGGTACCGTCCCACTACACTGCTCGCTGGGCCCTGTTGGTAGCTGTCCGCTGCTCCACGTGTGCACGTGTGATGGGCTAAATGCAGAGGTTGCATTTCGTTGTGGTGCTTGAGTGTGTTCACAATGACAAATAGTCACTGTGTGTGGGTTTTTTTTTTTCATGTCTAGTTCACCGAGGTGTTGTACAATCTGATGGCTGATGGTAGGAAAAGACCTATTAAACTAAAGGCTATTGCTGGGTAATGATATTTTTTGGTATTGTGATAAATTGTGCCACAATATATTTTTCTGATTGATTGCAATATTTTATATTGTATTAATATTATACAGTATTTATAAAATTACATTTTTGCCATATAGACTACCCCTACGAAGACCTTTATTACTCTGTATCTTCAGGCTGACTGACCTTGAAGCCTTTTTATTCTTAAACAATATCTTAACAGTAAAATTTAACAAACTCAAAACCTAATTCACAGGTGAAGAATACAGTATAATTGATTTCTGTCTTGGGGTAACCAGGTCTGACCTGAATGTTTCTCAAGCAGTAAGAAGAATATAATAATTCATATGTTTAAGTTTGCCATCTGGTCTGAATTGTGTAGTTTCGCTTGGGTATGAAACTGTTGCTAAAAAAGAACCATCCCTCTTTATTTCTGACCTTATTTTCCAAAATGTTATTTTCAATATGTCAGGCTTAGCACACTGCATAAGATCTACACATCACCTTTCCTTGTGCTTCAGTGGATGCAGGTGTTCTCACAAAGGAACATTTTTTTAATAGTTTGTAGCTGAAATACAGAACAATGTGAATCATATTATTTAAAGGAAGCTGATTTTGAAGTGTTGTGGTGTGTATACTTATCATTTTTCTGATTAGCTGTGATTCATAAGTGTAATCAACAGTCTGGAAATGTAAGCTTTGCTTATTGACATGAGTTATGTGTCTGTTGAGAGTTGGTTTATTCATACACACAGCCAGTGCGTTTCATTCAATGGGTCAAATGTTCCTTCCAGCTACAGCGTGTGGCAATGAATGACCTGTCTCTTGATCTGCCTTATGTAGTTTATTGGGCAAAGGTAACAATCCACTGATAAGTTGTACAGGACATTGGACTTGAAAGGTGTAGTTGGGGTTATTTTAGGTTGATTTCAGTGTGTATTTGATGAGGGACCAATTCTGATGATCATTTTATGTGAATTTAGTGGAAGATATTGAAAGTTGTTCTACTTCTATAAATATGCAGTTGATCCTCACTGATTTATTGAAAACGACCTGTTGGGGATTCTTTTGGCATTAATAAACATTGTCTTATATTTCAACAGATCAACAAGAATATTCTAGTATGAACCCTTCAGACCCATAGGAAATCTGAAAATTAGTCATGTACTATAAAGCGATAGTTTTACACTTTTCTAATGCATTTCATGCATCAAGGCATGTCTGATTTTTCCTGTTTATTTTTTTCCTTGAGCAAGAATGCTAATGAAGCTTAAATGAGTGTAATTGAAGCTTACTACATAATACTAATTGGAGTGTAAGTTTCTATGTTTGTCTGTTTATTTATTTAAATTCTTTGCACAGCTGTTCCTTTTTTATGAGTCTGAGGCTGAAAAACGTCTTATCTCGGAGAACAAAGCTCATTTGCGAGTGTCCGTTCAAATGGTAATGTTGAAGTGCCATTTAAATTGTAACTGCTGTGTTGAAGTGCAGTGTGTGGCAGCTTCAGATAGTGACATAACCTGGACTTTGACCTGTTTGTAGCTGGTGGTGAAGGCATTCAGTGTGTGTGATGCAACGCAGGGCACAGCTGGAAGATGGAGCAAACGGAGAAACAGAACCGAACCGATGGAGGTTGAACACACTAGCATGTGTCTTTATTCCAGAGGATCAGTTACAGACCTGCCACAGCTGTTCGACTGAATCTTCAAGTTAAATGTATTTGTTAGCTTAAAATATCCAAATAGAGCTAATACCCATGTTGTGTTTTAGCACTTTAAAAAGCAGGTTAATATGCAAAAATTACATACAGTTTATGTTTATATCAGTGCCTTTTATCAGGTATTTGTCTCCTCTACAATGTTATTGTGCATAATTTGGACTGTTATTATAATTAAGGTAAATAACCTTATATGTTAAAAAGGTGCAAAATAGAAGATGATCATGATGATGATAATAATTATTTTTTAAATATTGAATTAAATTATTATAAAAAGGAATGTTAGAAAACTGAGACATCTGTGTATTTTGTCAGGTTTCTATTGGATCTTCCTAGTGAAACAGCTTATTAACCTTCATGTGGAGCAAATAAATAATAAATATTGATAAAATGATGAGAGAATAAAGCCTGACCAGTAAGGAAGAAGCAGAAGTTTACTGCTGTTTGAAATGTCTGTAATAAATGCAGTATTTTAATAAAGTAAAGTGATTGGTTGGTGAAACTGGCCTGAAATTACAATGAACTAATAAATAAATATTTTCTTTCTTTTAGTCTCTAAGATGTGTGTGAGAGGTAGTTTTGGTCACACTCTTGACAGGAAGAGGCAGCTTGTACACAGGGCCCTATAGGGATTTCACAGCCATGTCAACGACCGACAGTAACCTCTTATTCTCTCTCTCTCTCTCCCTCTCTCTCTCTTTCTCTCGCCTTCTTTCTCTCCTTCTCTCCATCTCTCTCTCACGCCCTCCCACTTACTTTCCTTCTCGCTCTTATTGTTTTACTCTCACAAGATCCTGCTGGAGCGTTGCTTTGACTCGTGACCCACACATATTAAAAAGGCAACTTGTTTTCTCTCCTTTCTTGCTTTCAGTTGTCTTTCTTTCTTTCGTTCTCTTGTTCTCCTCCTCTCTGTCTCTGGCTATTACTGTCCCTCTCTCTGTCCTCAATAGCTAGGACAGGGAAAGCTTTCTCAGGAGTGGAGTTTCCCCTGACAGTGTCCAGAGTGTTGGAGAGGATAAACAGCATGACTTGCTAGCTACATGCAGAGCAAGATGGACAAGCAATAACAAAGAATTACATCAGGGGTATGTGTCACTCTTACTCATAACTACATTAATCACTGAGGCTCACACAGTCATGCAGTTCACTTTCAGTGCTTTGCTGAATTTAAAGCAATGATTTGGCCAGAACATTTACACAGTTTTCCTTACTTGAAATGAATGTTTGGGGTCGGAAGTTTGTTTCTTTGGTTTTGAACCAGAAGTGTGCGGTTAATGTAGCTAACAAGTATTTTAAAATTATTGTCACTAAGCATTGAGCAGATTGAATAATCTGGATGTTACTTAATCATCACACATCATGTTCAGTTATTATCTCAGCAAGATTTGCTGGAAATTGTTTTTAATACTGTTTGACAAACTGTTAACTATAAAAACTGACAACAAATCTTCAAAAAAAACCCAAAAAACTCTTTTCCCCCCTTGTAACATTTTCTGAAATCACGCAAACAAGATTATTTCAGCCGAATTACTAACTTTGAGACACATTGAGGTGTGTGATGATTAAGAGATGTTGCTTGCTTGCCTGGTAGCTACAATAGTCTCATAGCCTCAGTGCAAATCCAAGGACAAGGCAAACTTGCAAAACTTAAGTTTTGGCTGATGACTTAAACCATTGGTCAGTTATTTTTTTGTGAGCAACCTATTTGCCATTTATTATCAATAGTATATTTTGTACATATGCAATATAATGTATGTATCTGCTACTTCATATGTATTGTAGAATATATAGTATCAGACCTTGCATTAGCCTAAATAAACTCCAGACTATGATGACTGTATTCACAAAAATCGTAATGGGAATATTGCTCTACAATCAGAAATTCATAGACTCTGCTATGGACTGTTGCAAATGTAGACAGTATAGTCAAACTGACTGTAAATCTTTGCACATGGAATATTATGGGGTGTGTTTGTTCTGTGTCAAGGCATTACATGTGTTTAAGATTTACCATGCACTTTGAAAATAAACCTCACACTTTGTTAGGCACATTATACACTAATGATAATAATAATAATAATAATAATAATAATAATTAATAAATAAATAAATAAATAAATAAAAATTGTAATAGAAAACTATAAACAGCTCAGGGGAAAAATAAATAAAACTTTGTGAATAGACTAGACTCTAGACTCCTGTATAGACTCATGTATTATAATTGACATTTCAAATGTGCAGCGATGTCAGCTTTAAAGTTCTGGTTAGGGATAACAACAGCATGGCTTTACTGGGACTGACTCAGAAAAATATGGTGTGAAATCAAAGTCTTACACCTTGAAGTCATTTTGAAATATGTATCGTTGTCCTAGTAACATCCAAGTGGGGGAAAAAGGGTTTAAAAAAGGTCAAAAGCTGTTTCATGAGCTCAGTAACAATAGCATTATAATAAAACATTAAAAATGTAATTGATGCAGTTTTTATAATCACTTTTATGTAATAAAAATAACTCTGCCTTTTAAATACCGTATCCTAACTTATGCATTCAGTGAATGCATTCCTAGCTGCTCTTAGAAGTTTACAAATGGAAAATGTTATTCATAGGCTTGTCATGATGATTAGTTAAGGATAAAATACCATAAAGAGAAAATTAACAGTATAACTTGAATAAAGTACAAGCCAAAAAAATTACTAAAAAAGTTAACAACGGTGAAGTAATTAAAGTGAGATTAAATAATTGTCATCAGCTCAAATTGCTGTGAACAGGTGATTATGTAATAATTCTGACAGACTGTACATCTTATCTTACAAAAGCTACATTATTATTGTTCTTTGCACTAGTACTAAAGTACTCAGTCAGTCGCAGTGTCTGTTGCACAGTCAGAAAAATTGAATTGAGGAAAAAGAAAAAGTCATGCTTATGTACTTCAGTTAATTATGAGCCGTGGCTGTATTTTAAATAAAAGAAAATCTTCAAGTCTTTAAATGAGATTTCTCCTGATTTGGCAAATAAAGGAAGTGATTATAGTGATTTGAAATGGAATGGTACATTTTAGAGAGTCAAGCTGACTGATTTTCTGTACAGTGGAAGGGAACGTGAGCAAATAAAGCCGAAATGACCAATAAACCTGCATGTGTCTTTAGAGAATTCATATTAAAATTTTAACACTTATAGAATTGTGGTAAATACATTACAAATAATCTGGGTACTATTTTGACTTCCAGTGCCCTGCATGTAACTTCACTGTCAATGCATTTTAAAGAAAACATTTTAGACAGAAATGTATCTCACAACAAAACCGTAAACTATATCTCGGCCCTTAGGCAACATATTAAGAACCATTTTGTTTGATAACTTTCTGTATCTTTAAGATGGGTTCAATTCTTTGGATGTCCGTTTCCTGTCCCCATTCATTTGACCACTTCTAACTCTTAAGGTTCTCTAGAATGCTGCATTTCCCATCAAACCTCTCTGATTAATTTTGTTTACATCTTGAACTGACAAATCTATGGAAACTCTAAAATTGCTCTGGCCCTTTAAAATCAGTTCAAGGGTTAAAAAGTATGCATGAAAGTAATTTTTCACTATGAAAATAAATGTACTGCATATATTGTTGTATTAAACCCCTGCCATAGCGTAGATATGTAAGCTTGAAGGTTGTACAACCTAGTCCTTTAAAGAACGAGATTTCTATCTTTTAAAAAGCCTGACTGATAAACCGAAACTTCCTTACAAACCTATTTTTAGTAAAAATGGTGCATGGGATTGACTTTTCACCTTCCCTTTTTCAATTTGCTGATACCTTTTTGTTCTAAATCCAGCTTTTGTCATTCTAGAAATCTCTGTGTGCTTTCCCAAACTAATTTACCATCCTCTAAAAGGAATAGTAATTACACACTCAGCAAAAAAATATTCAAATGATTTTTATTTGAGACATTTTCTAGCTTTCATTTCCCATTTACCCACAGGACATTGGTACAGTAGCCTGAGTTGGTTGAAAAAGTGCTGTTTCATTGACTTCAAGTGGGCGTGCTTTTAGAGGGATTGCTTACAACTGTGTAGCTGTGCATAAATTCCCACGGTTCTGAAAGAATGACTGTGCAAAATGGATCCTGTTTTTGATAAAGTTACTCATGTTTATTGAACCATAATCTCATTGGTCATGTTGGCTTTGCTCACTCTTGTGCAGTTTTCAGTGGTGAGGACAGCTGAGGTTTTGGCTGTTCACCACAAAACCTGAGTGCTTTTGAAGGCCATGTTTTTGGTTTTAAGACTGAGGAACATGTGATCATGTCCCAGTATTGCTACAGTGTGTGTAACCTCTGAAGTTGAAAAACATTACCAGTTGTAATTGTCAGTCGCTTTTATTTAGACTTACCAGAGAAATAAATGTACTATTTTTACCCTTTGTATTTTGTAAAATTAGACTTGTCAATGTGATTTTTCAGGCGCAGTGTTGGTCCGTTATGCCAAGTTGCTGTGCAGAAGATGTCCACCCTTTCTGCGACTGATATCAGTGATGTTGGTCACGGTAAGAATTTCTGCCTAAACCCTTAGTTTCTGTCTTGGTTTTACACAGCCAATTCTTCTTGGCCCAAGTGTGTGCAAATGCTGAGCAGTTCTCTAGAAACCGTTCACATTGCAGTCATGTTGAAACATAAGGATATCCCATGGAAATATTTGATTTTTGTTTCAACATGTTTACACAAGCCCATGTTTTATCCTCTTTTTAATACAGTGGCTGCAGATAAAGGTGATCTACATGGACTGCAAACTACAGCAGGCATTTGCAAAAAATAACTGTTGTGATGATGATTATACATTTATATGGGATTCACTTTTTTCACAACGTGCTTATATTTTTGAAAATTCTTATTTCAATAAAAGTGCATGTGTGTGTGTGTGTGAGTGCATGTGTGTGTGTGTGTATTTCTCTCTTTTCCCTCTCTGGGTAGGGGCTAACACTGTGTATGTACTGAATTTATGTTACTGTGTTATGTGTGTGTTCCCCTGCAGGGGAGAGTCTGGGCTGTGTCCGTGAGGAGGGCTCTTCAGTAGCAGAAGTGAAACATGAAGTTCATTCTTCTCCAAGTCACCCAGCTTCATTCTCCAGTTCTCCTAATGAACTGAGTGACACGCTGCCCATGGAACCCAGTGAGATCAAACTGGATCCTTCTGCTGACACACCTGCTCCAGGTATGTGAGAAACATATGTGTGTGTGCATAGGATGGTGTTTTTGGATGTGTGTTTCTGTATTTGTATATGTAAAAGTCCTACAAGCTTGGAAATGATTGATATTTTAAGCTATAGATGCATATTATAACATCTGAGTATTTATATAGGACATTATGATATCTGTGTACTATTATAGTGACTATTTTCCTAAAGTGAAAGTGAGGGCCATTTGAGCAAAATTTGCCCTAGTTATCTTGAATGTGACAATCAAGTAGAGGAAAAGAATGTGACCAGGTTAGTGTCACATGAATGTATGTTTATGTGACTGTGAATAGGGGTAGGTATATAAGCCATAAACTGAAAAATGATCTCCTAACAAAAGTAAACTGGCTTTACAAGTTCTGCATTATGCATGTGAAGTTCTCTGCCATTCATGAGTCTTTCTGTGGCTAAATAATACAATAATAACTGTTTTTTGTTTGACTAGGGGTGGGCAATATGGCTAAAAATTGTAATATTTTAATAATTATTTTTTGTCATATAATTATGAAATGTCATGTCAATGTTTTACACACTGATGCACTAAATGCATTTAACCAATTGACTAATCCTCTGTAATGAACTTGTGCACTTTAAGTGCTGAATATATCTGTGTAATATGCTTTTCTGAGACATATGGAGACATAATGTACCATAATGATAATTTTCAACATATTGCCCAGCTCTAGTTTAAAACCAGTGGTATTATACATTTATTATTTGTCACAGTCCTGTGTTTTAGCCATCATTAATGGCACATGATAGTGACGATGTCTATATGTACTTTTTTTTTTAAATTTAAACTTTATTTCAATTGAACATTTTCTGTTGTTGTTGTTCATTTTTCCCCAATAAAACCAGGCTTCACAATAAACCACTCTGTCAGCAAAGCCTGTTTTAATATTGACTGACAGGTGAAACCGGCACATGAATACAAACTCTAGTTAAACATGTGATTAAACCACAAACACGGCTGTTACAAATCATCTGTACTTCCGCATAAACTATTGACCTTACACAAAGAAAACCCACAAAACAACACTGTTGTTTCCACAAAAGCACTCAAGCCTTATTCTGATTCTAAATATATATTAGATTAGACATTTTCAGTATAATTATTTTGAATTATTGACTTTGTTATTCATTTCTTGTTGTATTGTTTGTGTGTGTGAATGAAGAAGGTCAGCCAGTGAAAAGGAAAAAGGGCCCTGCTCCCAAGATGCTAGGGAATGAGGTGTGTAGCGTGTGTGGTGATAAGGCCTCTGGCTTCCACTATAACGTGCTGAGCTGTGAGGGCTGCAAGGGCTTCTTCAGACGCAGCGTGATTAAAGGGGCACAGTACGTCTGCAAGAACTCAGGCCGCTGCGAGATGGACATGTACATGCGCCGAAAGTGCCAGCAGTGCCGGCTGCGCAAGTGCAGGGAGGCGGGCATGCTGGAGCAATGTGAGTGGCTTCTTTTCCTGTCTGAAATTGAAAGTCAGTAGGTAACTAGACGATGACACCTGAGCTGGAGTATGGACAAAACGGATCATTTTCTTTTATTGTTTTGAAAACATAGTGACCGGTGGTCCGCTGTTTCACCACCTTCACTCTTTAATAAAATGAATTTGAATTAAAAGCAACTTTAAAAAAAAAAAAAACAATAATTACATTTACATATTAATATGGTGATTAAACACCAAGTGGAAAATGAATTTACACACACAAACATCGACACCCACAGATTTGCTCTTGTCTAAGTACCCTTCAACTTTCTCAGGTGTACTCTCAGAGGAGCAGATTCGGCTAAAAAAGATGAAGAAGCAGCATGAGGACGAAGCAGCTCGGAGCACTTCTGTGGCTACCCCCAGCCCAGCCCCTGAGGTGGCCCCACTGGCTCCTGAACAGCAGGAAATGATTGAGAAGCTTGTGGCCATGCAGAAACAATGCAACAAACGCTCCTTCATCGACAGGCTCAAAGTCACTGTAAATGGCCCCATTTCTTTACTTTGGAGAATTATTTTTTTTGCCATTATGTTGACCACAACTAATATTAAATACTGTGGCCAATAAAAATGTTTTGCTCTTGTTCATGTCACTCAAAAATCTATACTCTAGCAATCAATACACAATAGATATATGTATGGTTTGCATTCTCTGAAGTACTTTCATAGATTTTTATGGCACTTTAGTCACCAGATTGCATATTTATTCACGTAAGTGTTAAGACAGCTTGCTGAATATTTTGAGAAAAAATGAATGGAATTTCATTCCCCCCGCCAGCCATGGCCACAGAGTCAGGACCCACTGAATCGGGAAGTGCGGCAGCAGCGTTTTGCTCATTTCACTGAGCTGGCAATCATGTCGGTACAGGAGATTGTAGACTTTGCTAAACAACTGCCTGGCTTCCTGGAGCTCACCCGTGAGGACCAGATTGCCCTGCTTAAGACTTCCACCATAGAGGTCAGTGTCTAGCACACTCTTGCTTAGGCCCATAGACCAGGTCCCTTTAATTGTGTGCACGTGCATGGCTAGACTAATGTAAAAAATTGTGGGGTCAGCCTCTGCTATGGCAATTTATAATAAATGAATAGTTTTTAAATGTGCATCTTCTGCCCCCTAGTGGTACTAAAAGACCACTGCAATAGCAGTTCTTCCTTATAGTGTTTGCATCCTGCTGTACAGTTTACAGTTGTGTTTTCTTCTGCAGATCATGCTGCTAGAAACATCTCGCCGTTACAACCCAGCAATAGAGAGCATTACTTTCCTCACTCCAGACTTCAGCTACAACAAGGATGACTTTGCCAAAGCAGGTAGAGATGCTTGGGAATAAAGCATGTAAATAAGCTTGTTTCTAGTTCAGAATCTAGATTAAAGCTGTGCTAGTCAGGAAATGATTTGAATATTAATGTCAAATCATCTTATCTAAAAGTTCTAGTTGTTAACATTACATTTTCTTACAGTTATATGTATCGCATATATTGCATATAACCTGCAGATGTCCTAAAATGAACTCTGTCCTACTGACTTTTCCAACAGGGTTGCAGATTGAGTTCATCAACCCCATCTTTGAGTTCTCCAAGGGCATGAATGACTTGCACCTGGACGAAGCAGAATATGCACTGCTTATAGCCATCAACATCTTCTCAGCAGGTCAGCCTCCCACGCAGGGAAGGGTCTGGACACATTTTGCTCACGCAGTTGGACAGCTGTTTGCACTGGGACATTTCAGATCATGTAATAAAAACGGGGGGTTGCATATAACAGTGGAATGAATGAATCCGTTTTTTACTGTTTTTGTAAAATTTGTTCATTTCAGGTTGTCTCTAATAGGATGCCTGCCAGTGTCTACTGACACTGCATTTCATTAAACTACACTTATTTTCTAGAATGTTTTAAGCAATTAAACTGCCTAACTGAAGATGCCAGCTACAATAGCATAAGTATTTCTTGATTACAGAAATGCAGTTCTGTTTTGCCTGCTGCATTTTCATTCAAGTCCAACAGCCAGTAAAGGGCAGTTTTTAAGGATCAGGAAGGCTTTAAATAATCCAACAGCTGTTTTTAGTACTGTCTTGAGGTTTGTCTTGCTGGTGATATACTGCAGTACATCTGCTGTGAGCCTGAATGTCCTTCCTCCAAGGCACTTCAGCACTCTCTTAATGAAATTTGCCATTAATGTCAATCATTCTTGATTTCTAACTCCCCTCTCACTCCTACTCACTATTTGTGTGTGTGTGTGTGTGTGTGTGTGCTTGTGTGTGTGCTTGTGTGTGTGCTTGTGTGTGTGCTTGTGTGTGTGCTTGTGTGTGTGCTTGTGTGTGTGCTTGTGT
>JBBPDA010000041.1:21000129-21016063 GCA_037974385.1 Arnoldichthys spilopterus | reverse complement strand
GTGTGTGTGTGCTTGTGTGTGTGCTTGTGTGTGTGTGTGTGCTTGTGTGTGCTTGTGTGCTTGCTTGTGCTTGTGTGTGTGTGTGTGCTTGTGCGCGTGTGCGCGCGCTTGTGTGTGTGTTTTCAGACCGGCCAAACGTACAGGATCATGATTTAGTGGAGAAGCTCCAGCAGCCATATGTGGATGCTCTGCATTCGTACATCAGAATAAAGAGACCCAATGTAAGTAATCAAAGGAAAACTTAAATGTATGCCTGCTTTAAGTGTGCAAATGGTGGTTGTCTTGCCTCTATATCAGCAGTCTACACGACTTTTTTTTTTGTGGGTACAACCTCAAGACATCTTTTCAGGCAGATGGTTTTTATAGTTAGTTGATTCTCTGTAATTACTTATTATATAATTGTTTTACCTGACATTGCAATTACAAGGTTTATAATGGTCTGTGTGTATGTAATAGCAGACCACTGCTCTTTAACAGTTCCTTTGCATTTCTTTTTAAGTTCTACATATAATTACAATACGCCAACAATTACTGTTTGGGCACTGTAGCATAGTGCTAAGCCTAATCTAAAAATATACAATATTTTGTTGCATCTGCACTAAATAGTACAAGTTTTTCCAAAAGATGAACATTACATGTATATCTTTTGTTATATTGCCTGATTAAATGAGGCATGTCTAGTTCTGTATTAGTTCTCTTTGCCAACCTGGGATTAAGGCCTTTAAAGCGTCAACATGGGGTCACTTCTCAGTTGTTACACTATTGGCCAGTCCTGCTGTTGTCCAATGCTTGCAAGGTGACATGTGAATGACCATGCCTATGTCTTGTCTTGTCCTGTCTGTCCTTCAAAGGATCATCTGATGTTCCCGCGTATGCTGATGAAGCTGGTGAGCTTGCGCACCCTCAGCAGTGTGCACTCTGAGCAGGTCTTTGCCCTCCGTCTGCAGGACAAAAAACTCCCACCTCTGCTCTCTGAAATCTGGGACGTCCACGAGTGATGGCCCAACCTGCCCCAGGAAAAAGACATGGAGAGTCAGGATGGTATGACAAATGGGTGTTGGGGAGCCTAGCCTCACAGTGTCCTTCAGGCCCAAGATGCCATTTGCTCTATAATTGACTCAGCCTTGAGGAGCCTGGTTTTATCTTCCTATTTACTTACATTTGTACTCTCTTGTGCAGAATACAGTGTTCAGTGATATGCTTTCTCTGAATGAGCACTCTATAGACTTGTTTGGCATGATGAGGCTTTGGGACTGCTCATGTCCATGTCTGGGAGTATTGAACTGGCTGTACTGGGTTCTTCAGCATTGGGCTTTGGGTTGTAGATATTATGGGCCCATAAACGTGCTCACTGGAATGAATGACTATGAATGACTTTTTATGGTGGTTATCTTGTTATTTCATGTTTTGAGTACCAAAAGTTCTAAGCAGGTCTTGGGAATGATTTCTGGTCTTTATTGAAATAATTTTCATTGTAGCTCTCTGTTGTTCCTTTTGGCCACATTTTCACTGTCAGAACTTTGAGCTAAATTGCTCCGAACCAAAGGGTTGCATCCTATAGGCCCATAGTTGCAGTGTATTACCTCACTTATTAGGTCTATACTACATTTTAGATCCAGGAATTTTGCCTTATGCAAGCAAAGGTTTAACAACTTGAATAAATAGCCATTGCACCGAGATTTTCTCTCGGCTTCATGAGCATACTTTATTCCTGCATTTAAGGTGAAAAGACCGTAAAGTTAAAACATCACCTGGGAGCAGTGCTCCTTGATCTGTTTTATTTGAAATTACCATTAGGCCTGTTCCATACTACACAATTTTTTTGCTTTGCGTTAAATCTTAGGAGTTCCTTTAATTGTGGGGATGTTCTGATGAATTAAACGGTTACAGTGTTTTGCCCTAGGAGGTGCTGTATTTTAAAGCTGTGCATTTTTGCAAACGTCACTCAAGAATGTGATAGCAGCGTGTTTAGTTTGAAATGTTTTCGTGAATGTGGAAACGTTAAGATGTGAAAAGAGAAAGGGGCTTTCTTCAAATGCCCTATCCAGGCTTTATAGTTGCAAGTTGTGACAGTAAAAATGTGGCTAATGTGTCAGTATCCTGACCGACTGATCAGTGCGGTATGCCGGCGAGCCTCTCAACTGGTGATTCTACTTAATGAAGTCACAGGTTTAGAATGTTCCAACCTACTTTGTTCATTTGCAAAACTGAACATGCCATTTATGTGGGAAACTCGGGCTTGGGTATAAATAAGTTGTGATAAATGCTACATACAATCTCATGGTTACAGTCTGTAGAGTGAACGGTGAATGAGATGCAATCTCGAGTTCATATAGCAAGGACAAAAAGAAAATCCAGTGAGCCACTTACAGGGATTGGCAGGTGTCACTGGACCTGTCAACATAAACCAGTATGCTGCTCAACTTACAAATCTACTGTTAGGCTGGCCAGACTGGCAAGAAACTTTTTATGAAATTATCTAACCATTAATCTTTGGTATAGGTCTAAGTCTTTGTTTAACAACATCTGTGTCCATTTATTGTTAACGATTTCTCAAACAACTTCTTCAGTAGCTTTTTCATATACGCAATGACCTCTTCACGCAAGAGGTTTCTCTGCAATAGAGGCATCTCCTGTTAAGTGATTTTCTTTCAAATGGTGTTTCATACGACATTAACCATTTCTTTTAACACAGTAAAACCTCAATGTTCTGATTATGGTTGAAAAAGAAGAAGAACCAAACCATATCCTGGGTCTTCCGAATCGGGAGTTAAATTTGGTTCTTTGCTATTTCTTACACTCTTTTGTGTTTAATGAGGTCTTAGGCTTGAACCTATTCTAGGAAAGCTTTGTGTGTGCTGCCTGCAATCTCATCTTCATTTTATTGCTCTTCCTACCAGTTGCACATTTGCAGGGTAGTTTCTGTCAACCACTTTAACTCCTCCTCATTACCCTAAATAAATTACAATCTTTGTGGAGTGATCATTTAAAATTAAAGTTACATTATGTTGCATAGGGAATATCAAACTCTGCCTTTGGTTAGGTGAGTGAAGTGGCTTTAACCTTCCCTTAAAACACCAGTAACCTCAAAGTAGCTACTGTACAGTCGATAGTGGTAGCTCTAACAGGAATTGGAGTAATACCGGGCATTTTGGTAGGGTGAAGTTTGAGTCTGGGCCAGAACCAAGTCAGTGCAAATTTCTTTAAAAATGTTACCACATTATCATCACATGTGCAGAACCCTGTTGTTGTAGCACTAAATATCTTGGCTGATACATTGATTGTTGCTGGGGTTATTGTTTAATGATTGATTGGCAATTTGTTTGGTAAAAGTTTTTAATCAAAGCAATACTTTGTGGCTGGGAAGTGTCACATTTTTAGAAGTTATCAGAACCAGGAATTAGTTTATATACACATATACATAAATATTTAACACAGTTGTATGCAAAAGTTTGGGCATCCCTGAAACTTGTGAATCTTAAATGTGACCTATTTATGCACTTTTTCATTCAAACCTGTTATTTGGTTAACATGTTGGAAAAAACAACAAAATGTGGCATGTGCAAAAGTCTGGGCACTCTTTAATTAAGTACCTAGTGAAGCCCCCTTTTCGTGGAATCAAAGCCTTCAGATTTTTTTTTGTAGCCAGCTAACAGTCTTTCTTTTCTTTGTTTCTTGCAGAATTTTGCTAATGTAGAAATATCCATCATTGTTTTGCATGCACAGCTTGTATAACATCTAATTACTGGTTTTCTATCCTATTGAAGTCTGGAGAATGTTCCCTTTTCTCCAAACAAGTGCCGTGTTGCGTCTTTCAGATGCTGTCTTATGTGATCACAGTTAAGATTACCGTCTGATGAATTTTCCATGTAGAGGTTTGTGCAACTGCCCTGCACAAGGGGCCAGTGCATGACAATACCCATGATCATGATGTGTTTTGCTTTGCTTGGCTTACAAGTCTACATGTGGTTTTTTTTTTCCCCAGAGATTTGTCATGGTTTTTTTGTCTTCACTTCAGCAGTCCTCTTTAGATTAGGTTTAGATATCTCTGACAATCTTCTCTTGCTTTGAGAGTTATCCTTAGTCAAATAATAACCTTACAGAAAAGTACCACTGGTGGATCAGCTGAAGGACTGTGTAATCTTATGCACATGCCACTTTTTTTTAACATAAGCACAGCAAAAAACTGTGATCGTGCATTCGATTTTGTAGAACTGTCATTTTAATTTGTTCCTTGCAGATGATGTATTAACTTTTCTTTACTTCAGATCAACTAAATGTGTCCTCTGACCAGGGGTGCTTGGACTTTTGCACAGTGTGTATGTATACATAGTACTGTGAAAGGTTTTAGGCACATAAGAACCTATTAAAAAAAAAGAATTACCTTGGCATCAAGCAACCTATGTGCTCTTTAAAAACACTAATGCTATAAGTACAATAGCTTACAATGACTTTGTCTGTGGATAAGTTCACTTAACCATTTCCAATGAAGCCCAGTATTATTTGCAAAACATATACATGTATTTTTTCATTATGTTAAAGCAGGTGTGTTTATGGAATTCAACAAATCATGTTAAAGGGTGGCTGGGAGTGTTAAACCTTATGTTTGTTCTTCTAACAAGCTCACAAGAAATCTTTTTTTTTCTACATTTTTAAAGTTTCTCATTTATTTTACTGCATTTGTGTTTGTTTGCATTCATTGTACTATCACATTGTGTTTTTACAAGCAGACATACACCTCCGGCTGAGATAAATGGTTTTAAACAATTTGTTTAGGTGCCTAAGACTTCTGCACAGTGTATAGGTCTCAATTTTACAGCAATTAAGTAAATGGTATAACTTTTACAGTTATAAACCTTTTAAGCCTTTATCTTTAAACATGCCCTGAATATTTAACACTTTCCCTTTCTGCCTATTTTTTCCTGAATTGGTACATTTTTTAAATATTTTGTTGATGTAAACAATGTTCATTACACAAGGCTATTGAAGTACTAGTTGCGATTTGATGTGAGATTACGAGCAACAGTTTTAAACAGATAATCAGGACAGCTAATTAGCAAACAGTGTTGGCTCATTGTAATCAGATTTGGATAGAATTACATGCATACGCATATGGGAAATCCTTCTAAATTGTATACTGTACAAGTGATTTTGTATATGTTGATCTTTCATCTTTTACACCACTATATGTCAGTCCATAAGTTAGTCATTGTACTGTTTTCTAGCCTATGTATAACAGACAAGAACACCTTCCATCAAAGCAGTGTGCATTTGCAATGTCCACTTGTTTTCCTTTCTTCCAATCAACATTTATAAATATTTTGGCTTTTAACAGAATGCTAATGTACCAGGCGAGTGCTTAGTACTGTGCTGATTGTAATAATTTATTTTTGAATGCCCTGCTGGGTGGACCTTTTACTTGCAATTAATCTGACCTCCTGTGGAGCAGCATCAAATGATGGTGACATAGGAATGAAAACGTATGTTTTGACGCCTTAAGTCCTTGGATAAACTGCTTTATATGTATAAATTAAAATCTGACAAATTTTATTGTTCTGCCAGAGTATATAAATATATATATATATGTTTGTTGAAACAGCTGAAAAATGTAGATGACTAAACACCTCAGCTATTCTTTATACAGAAATATATTGACCTGAAACATGGAACTGTTCATTGTTTGTGTCTTTTTTTATTCTTCTGCAGTTTTTAATAGATTGAGTTTACCTTGTAAATAAACTTGAAAGCCACAACGTTGTCTGTTTTCTTTCAGTTTTATCACAATAGAAATTTGGTTGAGTTGAACCCTTGCATAACAAACCTGACTGGGGCAACTCATATGATCCCAAAAATGTCAAACCCATAGTGAAGATTGGAAGTGGGAGCATTGACATGGGGCTGTTTTTTCCACATATACAGGGGCATTACACCTCAGTGAGGAAAACATAAATGAAGCAATGAACTGGGAGATATTGAACAGAAAATGTTCTCCTCTGTCAAGACTGTAGAAGGACATTTCAACAAGACGACTCCATGGGACAAAATTAAACCCCCATGTTGCAAAAGACTAATTACTTGTCCTTGAATTTTTTTTTAGGTTATCGAATAAAAACATGTATGTACAGTGGTGACATTTTACTTAGATTCCTTAGATACAGACAACCACTAGATCACCTAGAGCACACAGGTATTCCTCTAAACAGTCAGCTCATGTAGCATATTGTACAATATAATTGTATAATACAAATTCATGTATAGATTAATATGTATTTAATTTTTTAACATTTACTGATTTTCATATGTGAAATCACAAATAATCTATGTGCACAAGGACACTTTTTAAAGTAGGACTGTCGTCACCTGATTTGACATGGAAACCTGATTGTTATTGTTTACAGTGTATTTTTCTTCGTTGTTGAGTGAATGACAGCTGTTGGTCATATAACAGAAGGACTTGCATAGCATTATATACGTTAATCTGTAAATATGTTTAATGACGATAAGAAGAAAAAGTATTCATATTTACAGCGCATTTAGCATTAGTCATTAATGCAATGTGTCATTCCACCTATAATATACTGGAACACCAGATTTGGGGAAGAGATGGATTTGATAAATGTTTGGTGGGTGCCTAATAAATATTTGTTTAATCTGGGACTAACTCAGTATGTTTACCCAATAAATAATTTTATTTTAATGATAAATGCAGATGGATGGAAGCTGTACAGTTACAGCAATCCTGAAATCATTCAGATCTTTATGTTTAAATTGAAATAAATTATTAATGATAAATAAATTTCAATCCCTACTAAGATAATTCGTAAATGTTGTTTAAAATACATGTACTTATCATGTCATGTTTATATTCATGCATCTTATACCTGAAAGCTTTAGAACTGAAAAGAACTGTATACAAAATATATAATTTTACTTTCTCCTGGGTTCGATCCCCGGGTTGGCCATGGATGCCTTTTTGTGCTGAGTTTGTAAGGTCTCCCTGTGTTGGCATGGGTTTCCTCTGGTTGCTCCGCTTTCCTCCCATTGTCCAAAGGCTTGCAATAGGTTAATTGGATACTGTAAGTCAGGGGTGTCAAACTCTGGTCCTGGAGGGCCGGTGTCCAGCACAGTTTGGTGAATTCCCTGCTCAAACACACCTGATTCAACTTGCCTGCTAAGTGCCAGGTTTAGTGAGTGTGTTTGTGGAGGGAAAGTACTAAGTAGTGCTGGACACCGGTCCTCCAGGACCGGAGTTTGACACTCCTGCTCTAAGCTGTCTGTACGTGTGGCTGTGTGTGAATGATTGTCTGTCCATGTATTGCCCTGCAATGGGTTGGCTTCCTGTCCTGGGCGTACCTGCCTTGGGCCAGTAGTCCGCTGGAATTGGCTCCATCTTCCCTTTGACCTGAAATGGAAGAAGGCTTTAAAAAATAGATGGATGGATGGATCATTTTACTTTCCTGGCTTGTCCAAGTGAACACACGTGAGGTGTCCAAATTGGGTTTCCGGTTCAAATTGGCTATGGTTCTAAGCAACATCCTGTTTTGGTGGATCCCCGTCCATCTCAGTGATATTTAAAAAAGTGAAAATGTTTTGAAAAAGAACAAATACTTTAATCACATTTTAAAAAATAAGAGCTAGAGTAAGCACAAAAAACAAAATTATTTATTTATAATGATCTGTTTTTTTTCAATATAAATTAAAAATTAATAAGTAAATAAATACATTAATATAAATTATCCTAAATTATAGCATTAAAAGACACTCTACATATTTAGGGTGCATATTGTGGCTCATGTGCCCTAATAGACTGCTTATGTTGCTGATAACAAACAACATCCCCGTGGTGTCACGATATCACCTCTGGTATTGCTTGGTATCGGATCGCTCAGGAAAATGATTGGTATTGCCCATCCCTGGAATGGTACGGTCCACCCTACGTGCAGCTCTAATGCGGAACTCCTCAGCAGCCCACTGTGAAAATGACTGGTGAGTAGAGGGTCGGTTTTTATCTAACGACACACTTCAGCTTCGCATCCCTCACCCAGCGAGAGCCTGCGCTTTTCCAGATGAGCTGCACATACTTCTTGCTCCACGCGACAATGTCCGGAGGATATATAACGGCAGCGACGTCTGTTTTGTGAAAATAAGGACTGCCGTGGCGAGACAACATCGCAAAGACGTTAGCTAAGTGAGCTAGCAGGTGAGCTTCCTTGCTAGCTGCTGGAGGTCAGTAGCTCCGTTTGGTTCGTTTGCACACACGGTCGAAATTAAAGCCTCTTTTCTGTCTGTCGCTACAGCTTGATTTGTCTGTTGGGAATGTGTGTAAGAAAAACACGACGTCCGGCTTAGTAAACGACCTTAACCCTGTAAAGGAGCTACGTAGTTGCTGGTGTGGATGTTGACAGATGCTAATTCGCCGTCGGGATGCTGTCATTTTATCCGGTTAGCTGCTGGTAATAGCTACCAGCTAGGCTCCGTTGATGTGGCTTCTTTTGCTTTCGCGTCTACGTGGTGAATTCGGTCACAGCCTCACCGTGAATGACACCACGTTTCTCCGTAAGAATACATAAAAAATGTCTGAATGTCCCCGGTCCACGGGTCGTTTGTGGCTAGCAGTGTTGTTGTTGGACGAATGTGTCTAACATTACAGAACTTCTTTTATTTTCAGATTGTGTTCGGGACATTTTGTCACAACGATCTGAGATCCACACATCCCACGGTGTATGGGATGCTGAGCATGATATAACAGCATATTTGGAGATTTCCTGACACGAGGACACTGCTTCTCTTTATAAGTAGATGAAGGAAAATATGAACAGTCCGAACTGGATTGTATGACATTATATACGCCGCAAAGTAAAATGATCAAGCAAAACGATTCAGCTGAGAATCCGCAGTCTGGCAGTTTTTAAATAATAATCCCAGAATGGCATTCAAAATTACCTGGTTTTCTTATTTAACTTCTGTGTTGTGGGGTTTTACCTCCTTGCTCATCTGGCACGTGGTTCACATTTCACACATGGTATCTAAAACAGTAATCAAACAGTTGTTGTAGCGAACAAATGCAATTTACTGTCATATTGTGTAATATTTTATATATTTTGTTCGATAGGCTACAAAAAAAGAGAACAGTTATGTTTTCTCGAAGTGCTGATCTGTCCCTGCACTCTTTATAAGGGTTAAGTTTTAATAGGTGGTGTGAGTGGGGCTGTTTATGGCTTAGCATTTTAAGATGTAACATAGTATATATAATATGGTAAATATGGGTCTCACCAGTATTCCCTTTCTCCCCATACCTTCCACCCCTGTGCTGTTACTGATTCTACTGATTTGTATATTAATTCTATTGATCAAATCAATAAACTTAATTCCACCAATTAGCACTCCCCATTCACACAATACTACAAAGGCTGGGAGAGTAAAGGCTAGTGTGGTTTGATGGCTGCACCACATGTAACCCCCAGGCCTGTCCTTTTCTTATAGTCCAGTTGGTCAATGGCTGATTTTTATTTCTTTGTTTGTACCAATTTTTATTAGCATTTTTAACGCTGAAGCTCTCACTGTGTGGGCTAAAAGAACTCAAACACATTAGCACATTTCCTGAAGATAATTCCAATGTTTTAGTAGACCATACTAACTTTACATAACATTATTTAAGAGCTCCATTGAAAGTTGGAGACAACAGATAAAATTGCCTCAGGCATATTTATGCTATGATAGTTTGGTGCAGCTGGTTTAGCAGCATCATTCAAATACAGGACATGTGCTCATAGCAGTAACATATTATTTACATTATTAAATTGCAACACCAGTCATCCAATACAGAAATAAAATAAATTGTGCTATTGCTACATATGTAATATGTAAATTTTTCTTCTAAGGGTTTTATGGTGTAGTGCTAAATCACATTCAGATCAAATTGCCTCTCCTTAAGTAACTTAGGTAAAATAAGAGATGTTGGATTGAATAATTGTGATTGTTGCACACGTGTGCACGCACACTGAGTCAACACTTTCTGTGTCCTTTGACGTCACTTTAATGTGGGGTATATCATTTAAGAGCTTCTTTTTTTCTTATTAAAGAGTACAGACGGGTTGAGCTTTGTTTGCAATTACCATAAAGCTAAATGAAACAAGGCAGTTTAAGGTGCTGATTATCAAGGTGCATCGTTAGTTTTGTGAGTGGGTTCTAGTGAGCGGTGTGCTTTCTGTGCTTCAGGGGTCTGCAGAGAGACCATTAGTCTGAATGAGTTGGGAAATGAGTGCTTGAATCAGCTCTGAGAGCAGTAATTGTGGTCATCTAAATACCATTATTTGGTATTATTATCATTTTCTCTAGCTGAAAACAAGAGTGAGAGTTTTAACTTTGTGATGTGGTCTATGCCAGTCCTCAGCGAATGTAATTATATCAGATTATAAAAGGCACAGCATTCAGGAAAGCTGTCCACTTATGCTACTGCAGGTATATTTGCAAATCTTGACTAAAGGATTTGTGTGGGGATGTGTGTTTTGTAATGAAACCTAAAAACAAATTTAGCAGCAAGACCCGGTGTAGTTGGAGATAAGAGTTAAATGATTTGCTGTAATGGTGTTTTTGGTGGACACTGATCTTGTGGAGGCTTAAAATTAAACAGATGTTTGATGAATTATGTATTTGTATTATACAAATAAAGGGAATTGAAACAATGGCCTAATCTGTTAAAACATCTCAGTTTTCCTTATTTTTGTGTTTGTGACCATCTACAAATGAGCGTTAGAAGCTAGAATAATCTGAATTAGCATTAGAGAGCAATCTAAGATTCAGATTTTTACAACTGATGAAAAATCTTGGCTATATGCATTGACCCACAATTCCTGTATCAGTGCATGTTTAATAAACGCCTTGGTGTTTCCATTTTAACAGTTAATGAGGTCCTTTTTACTTCTCTTACCCCATCTCCCTTATTGGAGGGAGTGTTATAGCTTAGTACCATTATAGGAAAGAGCTTCTTTTAATCACATAGATGGGTAAAATAATCATGTGGATTGGAAATGATCAGTTGTTTGTAGGTACAGTATATAGTGTCGATCACTGACCTTCTGTTTTTGTTAACATGGAACTGTCAGCCTACTGGCTCACTCAGTCTGGTTTTTCATATTCACTGATGTCTTTTTCGCTGTTGCTGCATGACACAATTTCTCTCTGTCTGGATTAAGCTTCTCCGACTCAGACTCCATCTCCTGCACCTGCTCTGTGTGCCGTGGTAATGCGCCATCTCCTCGACATTCACGTAAATGTGCGGAGAGAAGAGACCGTCGCTTGTGCTGCTTTGATCTTAAGCTAGGGAAGCCTTTGCCGTGAGGGAGTCTGTGAGGGTGATTGGATTTGAATGGACCTGTGTTTCATCCCCCATCTATTGGTATAATTGTTGCTGGCATCGCTCTCTTATCTCTCCTTTGATCTTTCTCGCCTCTGGCTATCCCCATCAGAACTGCTGCCTGCCTAAGAGAACATTAAGTTCGATGTTAAATGATGTTCATGTTTAATGCACAGTTTCTGATTACATTTCTGATTATTGAAGCACAGCTTTGATAAGTACAGTGTAGCTCTTTAGCGTTTAAGGGTATTTTTCATCAGTCGTAGCTTAGATTTCTCTCATATGCTAATTCAGATGATTCTAGCTTCTAGCACTCCTTTGTAGATGGTCACAAATGCAGTAAAATGAAGACAATTGAGACATTTTAACTTATTAGCCAATTGCCTTAATGTTCTTTTCTTCTGGAACAAAAACAAATATTTCATTAATCATCTGTTTAATTTTAAACAACCATCATATCAGTGTGCACCTGTTTTGATAAAACTGACTGGAATCATTACAGCAAGTCATTAAGCTCTTATCTCTATCTACTCAGGATTTTGCTGATAATTTTGTCTATGTATTTGTTTTAAATATTTATTGATCTATATTTCAATTTCTCAGTGTTTTCCCAAGTATAAGGTCATATTTAAATTTGCTCTAATAAAGGGGAGCCCATTCTTCCCTAGTGCTTGTGCTAGAGGAATGATGTAATAACCTGACTTGCTTTTACTGAGCTACTTTGTTCCAATAAAGGGAGATTTATACACTACTGCAAACAATAGCCAGACAGAAACCACTTTTTGTAGCTTCTATGTATTTTAAACTATAATGTCAGAAAGCTGACAGATGGTTCCTCAAGAACTGTTCCTCCCACGGAAGGATGCTATCTTTATAATAATATTTATATTAAATGTTTCATTTTCCTGATATAATGCATTGCACAGGGAAGATAAATAGAACACTGGAATAATAAAATACCAAATGGTGGTGAAATTACCAGGCAAATATTAATAATGGGACTAAAAGACCCATTAAATTACATGCTGGCTTAAACAAATTTTGTAATCATGTTCCAAATCCTGATTTTTTGCTATTTCAGCATTAAGAATGTTTTTCAACTGCGACCTTTAAAAAAAAAAAGGTGCTCCAGGATGCTGTAGCACTAGCCAACTCCATTGCTCCAATCACAATGAGATTTTGTACAATCTTATTGATTGGCACCACATGCTGTGGGAGCCTCAATTTGGGGACAGCATTGTGAGGCAAGACCCAGTCAGACATCTGCCCCTCAATGTACTGAGATTGGTGCTCACTAATAGCTTTATGGCCAGTAATCATGGTTCCTTGGCTTTTCTTGTTTCTCCACCATCTTTGGCTGCTCTTGTTCCTCTACCAGTGTGCCCTAAGTGCACATCAGAGACCACAGAGCTTTTCAGTGACCATATGTGCTGCTAGTGGGTGGGACAACTGTTGGCAACCATGCATTTACTTGCCACATGAATTACCCTACACAATGCACCATTAAAGGCAACCAGAGAAATGTCCGCTGTTGTGGTGATTTAAAGACGAAAGGCTAAGGCTCTCGTTTTTTTAGTGTGGGTTTAAAAATGCTAAACCAAAACATTGACCCTATCCAGTAAGGATGCACTGACATGGAAATTGTGGGCTGATGCTGATACCAATATTCTTCGCGTGCATATCTGACAATGCTGGTACATAAACATTTATAAAATGTGGATATGAACATTCTATGTACAAAACTTACACAGATTAACACACGCACTAAAAAAAGATTCTTTATACCATTCAGGATGCAGATATTCATCATACTTGATAATTTATCAAGAAATTTGATAATTTCACAAGCCGCTCTTAAACTGGATGGATGGATGGATAGATACTCACACTAACCTTCATGCAAATTTTTAAAAGATTACATTAGCTATGTATATGGAGAATGTTCAGAATTCTTCATTTTCATTTGACAGAATCTAGCCGTGTTGGGGTTGTTGTCAGTGGAAATCTATTAAGTGCATTTATTTCCAGGTGTAAAAGTAACCGGTGTTGTTTAATGTCCAGACACTTCTTGCTTCTGACATAATTGTCCTGTAACACCTGAAAGTCATTTTGATGTGAGGGTAGAAATGGCATGGTTTTAGTTTGTGTGAGAGGTGTGTTGGTTTTGTTCAGTTTCAGGTTCAAGGTTCTGAACATGACTTCACTCATGAGATTTTAGAAAGACAAAGTCTTCCACAGTAAAGCCATACCCAGAGAACCTGTGATCAATGCACTGTCTACAGTAAACCTTTGTAAGAGGCTAGTATTGGCAGCCCCTGTGGACTGTAAATCATGTTCACTCCACAATGGTCTGACATACTTTAACAATGAGCTGGTAACCTGCCATGCTGACCTTTGAGCCCAGAGCCTCAGGTAGAGCTAATTCTGCAGGTATGCAGAATGCCTGAAGAAGTTTCAACAGCCAATCACATTTCCAGGCATTGTTACAGCCCTAATTAAAATAATAATAATAATAATTAGCATTAGTATTAGTAGTAGTAGTCATTTATTTAAATTTGCCTTTCAGAGCACTTGTCTTCTCACAAAAAGCTAAATTACAATAAAAATAATGCTAAAGGTTAAGCTGAATATTTGTCTTTGTGAACACACTCAAGCACCACAACAAAATGTGAAATGCATTTAACCCATCACACGTGCACACGTGGAGCAGCGGAAGCTATCAACAGCGCCCGGGGAGCAGTGTAGTGGGACGGTCCCTTGCTCAAGGGTACCTCAGTAGTGCATGGGCAAGGATTTAAACCTGCGATCTTCAGGTCCCAAAGGCAGTGTCCTAACCACTAGGTCACCACTGCCCTTAAGTTAGCTCTTAAAAAAAAAAAAAAAAAGAACAATAAAAACATATCTTGGCATATGTATCATTGGATTTTAAAGCTGTTTAAAATGTTTTAATGCTTTTTAAGTCAATGAGTTATTAAACAAACTAAAATAAATAAATTCAATATTCACACATGCTGCACTAACAGTATCTGGGTGTTGGAAATTTGCTGCAAACATGACCAGTGTTTTAAGCACAGTCATAACAGTCAGTAGCACCTTTTACACAAATGACAACACCCAGCCAATGCATTTCAAATGCGTGGTTCTTCTGTATGAATTTGCAGTGGGTTCTCTGTTAGTGAAAGTGAATATTTGTCATTGTGAACACACTCAAGCACCACAATAAAATGCAACCTCTGCATTTAACCCATCACACGTGCACACGTGGAGCAACGGGCAGCTGTCAACAGTGCCTGGGAGCAGTGTAGTGGGATGGTACCTTGCTCAAGGGAACCTCAGTAGTACTAGGCCACCACTGCCCACACGATGGTAGGAACACTCATCATTTAAAGAGACGATAGAGTCAAATTGAAGTGTCTGTAAACGAGATCATCTCTTTTGCTATAATGCACAAACTGTCTGCGTAGCCCAAAGCTCAAATCTTTGCATGAAGTATGTTTCTGTTTCAGATTATTTTATCAGTACTGTATGTAAGTGCCAGTATCAGTGCAGGGACCAACATGGTAATAGCATTAGAGCATCACTGTTTATTATGTTGCAGACACACAGCTGGTTTTATTTGGCTAAAATAGAATTTTTCTTTCTGTTTTATCAGCATTTTCATAAGAAAATGCTTTTAAAATTATTTTATCCATTTGCTTGTGTCCTAGTCTGATATTGACCTCACTTGAGTTTTCTTTTTCTTTCCTTTATGTAACAAGCTCTGTTCTCCCTGAACTTCTTTTGTATTGCTTGGCTTCTACTGGTATGAATGTCAGGCAGAATGTTTGTCTTTCTGGGTGGAGGAACAGAGGTCTTATTTGCTAAGGATTTTGTGAGCAGACTGTTGCCTGTTCTTATAAAGAGCTGAAATGGGGGGTATGCATGTATATGTTCATATGGTGTGTGTGTGTGTGTGTGTGTGTAATATATACATATATATAAAGGGTGTAAGAATAATTCAGTCTGTATTGATGCATCAAGCAAAATAGTGCACAGTCTGATGTATCAGTGTGACATATAAAAATTGATGTTTATTCCACAAATAATTGTAATTCATTGCTCAATGTGCAGTTTTTTTATAACAGTATTTTGGTACAGAATCTTTGGTTTGTCACAATCCCACATCAATTATTTTAGCCAATCACCCATTTTTCAACTACCCATTTTTTTTTTGTTTTTTGTTTTGTAAAGGTGGCTACATGGGGATTAACGTATGCTGCTGCTTTCATTTTTATTTCACAAATGACAAATGATAGTATAGTTAGATAAGGCAGATCTTCAGCAGAAAACGGATCCCATGGATTGCAGTGTAAAAACAATGTCCATGTTGTGAATCATATTTCATGACGTGGTCAATAGAATATAACCATTAACTATGGCCCCAGTAAATCTTAACTGTTAATCAATAAAATAATACAAAACCGGGGGAGAACATTTACATCAGCTTGGCGCTGTGCTTGTGAATGTGAAAGTGACTATTTGTCATTGTGAACACACTCAAGCACCACAAGGAAATGTGACCTCTGCATTTAACCCATC
>JBBPDA010000041.1:20955546-20972750 GCA_037974385.1 Arnoldichthys spilopterus | reverse complement strand
TATATATATTAGTCTGTATATAAAAAAAAAAGTATAAAAATCAGTTTGTCATAGAAATTAGAAATTTTTAAACATATTTTAACATGCAAACGTGTATACATATCTATTTACATGCACACATAACTGTAGGTCAGGCTAGATTTGCAACTCCTCTGATTTATTGTGTATAATTTGAATGATTCATTCCTGGGCAGTACGTATAAAGTAATATATGTTGTCAATAGCAGTGCTCAACAAGACCTGGAATTACATCTACCTGGATTTGAAAAAAAACATTTTCTTTAACTTTTTTCATTTAACAAGTATTTATTTTAATAAGCTTTATTTCTATATTAGGTTGTATGAAAAAGAAAACATTTTAGTGGGATATTCCAGTGTCACACAAACATTTTGCTCTGCAGTTCTGCAATCCTAAACAAATGCCCAATGCCGATAATTTTCAGATCTCTGCCTGAACTGATAATTAGTCATCAGGTAGTAATTGTGCACCTCTAGTTCCTAACACAACTTTGCTGTCCTGCTTTCCCTTGTTAAAAACCTAGTTTGCAGTGAAACACTAAAAATGTGTGCAAAGCTGTAAGTTACCATGTAGGCCTGCTGTATGTTTCCTATATTTTTCTTCTGTACATTTTAGTCCCTGTACCTCGGGGAATTCACTATACACTGAGGAAGCAAAATAAGTTCCCTTGTGTTCTATTGGATTTGACACATCATTAGTTACAGGCCTCAGGGACTTGGCCTGAGGGTGGGCTGTACTGGAATGCATAGAACCATCCTAGTCTCTCTCTCCCGCTCTCCTGCTCTTTTTGGTGCACACACTCTTCCTTACTGTATTTCTACCTAGATTTATTTTTCTTTTTCGCTCACTCTCTTTATTGTCTCACTCTCTGCTAGTTTTCTCTGCTTTATACATGTGTCCGGTGTTGTGATTGTGGGTTGATGTTTGGACTGGTTCTGTCTGGGCCGGTGTTGCTCTCTGTCCCTTTTTAACCCCCTTTTGCACTAATTCTGGCTTCTGTGTCCAGTATTTGGTCTAAATTCTCTAATGGAGATTATAACAGAGGTCGGCCCGGGGAGCGGAGAAGGTGGGTTCCGCCCTTTGCTGCGTGAGCTGCATGCTTCTCCAAAGCCAGTCAACTACATCTCCCAGCATCCTCTTTTTCCACCATTGCTTCTTCTTGTGCCCCTGAGAGTCACCTAGTTGTTTGTCACTGTGATTTGTACCATTTGATAATCTACTCATTCATGCCAGTACGTCACCCAATCCACTGTGCTGTATAAGGGTTGGGCCTATTATTTTAGCGCAAAGGAAGTGGTTTATTTTATGAATAATAATAATAATAATAATAAAACTTTCTCAGAGAAACATAGGGCTTCCCAAAGAATTGCCTTTGCATCGTTGTCTTTGCCTTATTGCTAAACGGGGATATGAAAAGTGTTCTGTGTTTTTGAATTGTATGTACATTTCCAGTGTTAAAGTGTTAAATCAGGTTGTAGATGTTTGCCTCATTTGTTTTGGTGACCAGGAACAGGCCAAAAAATGCGTATCGACAGGACATACAAACTGGTTCAGTCCCTTATTTTTTCCTTTGGTAAAAAGTCTTCACAAAAGACCTAACCATTCAGCTGGAGAGGAGGTTATAGGGCACTAGTTGTTGCTCAAAGTGGAACACTGAGCACTTCTGATTTGTTTGTTTTAGAATGTCTTCTTAGAAAGACATTTTAAACCTTAACCGCCTTATTGCATCCTCTACATGTGACCCTGAGTCTTCTCTAAGAGTTATGTATTATTATATACTATATTAACCTCAGGTAGTACAGTATACATCAGTAGACTGGGGCCCAACCCAACATGTGATCTAGCCACTCAACAAAGTGTGTGCAATAAAACACTAACACACTCTTCTACATGGCTCGTGTATGCAGTTGAATGCTGACTGTACAAAGCGTGTACTCACGATTGTGCATGTGATCAAGGCAGATGCATACACACCAATTGTACATACAGAATTGTGTGGTTTGATCATCTGAACTGTTGTGAGTTTTTTTTTTTTTTCCTTTCCATTTTTTGTTTGTTCTCTGCATGAGTCACATGACGTGTTGATCTTGTTGCCATGCAGACTGTTCCTCACTCACTTCTCTACTTGTTTGTCTCGCTCCGTCCTCTGCCAATCTGTGTATGTGTGTGTGTGTGCGCGCATCTCAAACCGAGTAAAAAACATACTTTTAGTCTGTTTTCCAGTCTGCCCCTCTTCTTTTGTCCTTCTGTAACCTTCAGCCAGCATCATCGAACATATAATATCCCTGCAGTGTGTAACAGTGGACTTGACTGAATAAAAAAAAAAACAAAAAAAAAAACCTTGTTTGTGACTTTTCACTTAGACTGATTCTTGTTTTAAGCATCTGCTTGACTAAGCCAAGTATTCTGATGAGGCTTCTGTACAAATGCATTGGAGTGTGTGAAGGTGTGCGTGTCTGTGTGGTTTTCACATTGTGTAGACCGTGTTTTAGTGGGCTGTGAAGTGATTGAGTGTTGTGTTTTGCTTAGCCAGTGAGTAGAGCTAGTATATTCTATATTTGTGAGTGGGGTAAGTATATAGTTGTTTGTGTGGGCAGATATCTTCCTGATTGGCAAGCAGTCCTGATGAAGTGTGTGTTTCTCACAGGTGCCCGTGCCCCACGTGCTTTGGTAGATCAGAAGTCCTCTGTGATAAAACACAGCCCCACAGTAAAGAGGGAGCCTCCTTCACCCCAGGGCCGGGCGAACAACACCAGGTATCATGCTCCACATACTAAAAGCAGACCGTTCACTTTAGAGGTCTTGGGACTTTTTGTAATAAGACCGATTATACTACGATTAGTTCTGACCTCCCAGTGTGATTGGATGAGGGGCATTCTATGAGGGCCAGTCTCTCCTAATAATGGCACCTTACTTGCCTGTAACCTAGCAACAACAGCCATCCACTGAAAAACATAACGGCCACAGAGTATATTACGACTTACAGTCCTGCCAAAAAGAAATGACAGCTTAACAGTCTGTCTTAACAGCAAGAGATGCAAGGAATGTCAAACCCAAAGTGCTTCCTTTGTAAATCAGTGGGCCATTTGCATCAGCCGCTAGTGGTGGAGCTTGCTTTCTAGGCTCATTGCATTATATCGTGCTCATGTTTAACTTGACCGGTTTCAATCTGGTGTTTAGTCAAAATATGGTTCAACAAGCAAAAGAGGAGAAACTAATCCATAAGACTGAGAAAATAAATTGTTTGACAGTATTGTTTCTTAGTGTTTTAATAGAAGCTAGTGAAAATGGAATACAATGATTTGCAAATCATGTCATGCATATTCTATGAAGAAATATAGCAAAGCGAGCAAAATAAAATGTTGAAACTTTTTTTGCCAGCAACACATTTTTAAAAATGGACAGGGGTATGTTTATTGGGTTGCATCACCTCCACTTTTAACCAAACTGTCAGCATTAAGGAACTGAAGAGACCAGTTGGTGAAGTTTTGAAAGTGAATTGTCTAATTGTTGCATAATACAAGATTTCATGACCAATCAGAATTTTGTCTCATGATGCTCCATGTTTGCAATAGGAAAACCTCTGCAGGCTGTCCTGTAAAAAGAATTTCAATTTTTGATTTGTCAAACCAGGACAGTTTTCCACTTTCCCTTAGTCTATCTCAAAGAAGCTTGGCCAAACCAAAGGTGGATTTTTTTTTTTTTCTTTGCATTGTAGAGTTTTAACTTGCATATGCCCATGCCACAATTATCTGTGTTCACAGAACGTTGTAGACAGAAGTGTTCCTGACATCAAATAGCGATTTTCACTGTAGAATCACATCTCATTTTAATGCAGTGACACCTAAGGGCCCGCAGATCG
Organism: Arnoldichthys spilopterus; assembly: GCA_037974385.1. NCBI lineage: Eukaryota > Metazoa > Chordata > Actinopteri > Characiformes > Lepidarchidae > Arnoldichthys > Arnoldichthys spilopterus. Next base: position 20,968,869 of record JBBPDA010000041.1, on the reverse strand, counting down.
AGGCCATCCAATACTGGGTGTTGACCTTGTCCCTTGCATACAGATATTTCTCTGTATTGTCTGAATTTTTAATGGTATTATGTACTGTAGATGAAGAGATTTTAAACATGGCAATGTTAATGTTTTTTATTTTATTTAGTTAATTTTGAGCCCCCCCACTCAGCTTTTTTACCTCTGAGAGACTCACTATCTGGCATGCCCCCCTTATTCTCTATCATGTTACTTAACCTAAATTAATTGAGAGATATTCCACCTGGTATGTGCTTCTAGCAGTGCTGATCAATCCTTATTAGGCACGGTCTTCACTTTTTTTGAAATTCTCCATCCTGACAGTTGCACTACAATACTTCTTGGATATAGTTCTTGGATAAGATTCTCTGTCCTGGCAAGTACACTACACTCAAGCACTAAAAGTCCTTAGGGACTATTCATAAAGCTACGTTTTCCTAAAGCTACTTTTGACATAATTTCAGTCGCAAGTCGCTCTCAATAAGCGGGGCTGCCAGATACATTCCATTCCACATATTTAATTGAGTAATTATAAATTTTTATATATATACGCATGTTAAATTTTCAAAGGTTCAGTTATTTTCCAGATGAGCGTCCCTCTGGTAGTGTGGACACATAGTGGACACGGAGTGTCTCTCTGATCGTGTGTATTGAGCAAATGTAGTGAATGAGGTTCGTCTCTTACTTTTTTTTTGCACAGTGAAAACCAGCAGTTTCTGAAGGAGGTGGTACAGAGCGTGCTGGATGGCCAAGGTGTTGGCTGGCTCAACATGAAAAAAGTGCGCCGCCTGCTGGAGAACGAGCAGCTGCGTGTCTTTGTACTTAGTAAACTCAACCGTGCTGTCCAGTCAGAGGAGGACGCTCGGCAGGAAGTTATCAGAGATGTGGTGAGTCATCTAATTATGGAGAGCAAGAATAAAGCAAGTCTGAGATAAGGGGAGGAAACTACATTCTGAAAAGTGGCATGATGCTTTAGTTAACAGATGCGTTTATATTTAACCTTTTTTTTTGTCTGTGCTTTACACAACTGTATGTGTGCATGTCTCTGTAGGAGATTAACAGGAAGGTGTATAAGGGCATGCTGGATCTGCTGAAATGCACAGTCTCCAGTCTGGAGCACTCTTACAGTAATGCAGGGCTAGGTGGCATGGCCAGTGTCTTCAGCCTGTTAGAAATAGCACGAACCCACTACCAAACCAAAGGTAATGTGAAACAAGCTTTCATTTAACGCTCATTTGCATTTCTTAATCAAAGCTTGCTCTAGAAATTACTCTCATTAATACTGATGCTTTTTTAATTTTTTTTTTTACTCCTATGCTTTGATGTGTATCTCCTAAAGTAGTAATTTAGTGACATTTGTTTTCCTGAAATAAATAATTAAACTCGGACTACATCCTAAATACAGTAGGGTTGTTACAGAAGCTTTACTTCAATCCTTTTCTTAACCACTGTTCCTTTTTGCAGAAATCAACCAAACTCTCCCTTTAAATCCATCATCTGTTTCTTCTTTCTTTCTCTGCTGTCTGTTTGTTGTTATGTTACTTTGCACGTGACCCCTCCTTGTTATACAGAACCAGAAAAACGAAAGCGAAGTCCCACAGATGGGGCGAGCAGTCCGGGCAGTAAGGAGAGCCCGTCTGTCCGCGTCGAAAGTGCAAGGGCGGCGGGTGTGCTCCTGGTGCCCAGAATTCAGCTACCACCCCCTTCCTCTGGGAAAGGGGCGCATCAGTTTGACACCCGGAGTCTGAACGAAGAGAATTTTATTGCGTCTATTGGTGTGTAAATATCAGCCCCCTGTGCATGCGCCTCCTTGCTTGTTAAACCACCTGACCATAAGGGGGAGATGCCTCCCTCAGCCCCTCTTTGGGCCTTGAGCTGAATCCTGTTCCACAAATTGTCTACACAGTTTTAATTTTAATTGTCTTTACAATTTTAATGCATTCTGATATTACATGCGTACGATTTGAAACAAATCCTTCATTCAAACATTGACGTGAATCAGTCATTCTGTTCTGAAGGTTCTGACTGGTGTAGACATACTGTTGGAACTGTGTGATGATCCTGTGCCCAATGTGTATTGACTGCTCCCACTTGGAATGCTAAGAGCGTGTTACTATTTGACCTTTTGCCAATCCTGACACCCCCTGAACCCTTTGGTTGCATGATCAAGTTTCCTTTTTAAACAAACCTGCTGCTCTGTGCTGTGGAAAGGTTGGACTTTGAGGGTCCTGTACTATGTGAACGTTCCTTGTAAAAAGGTGTCTTCTGCCACCTCTCCAGCATGGATACAATAAACTCCTCCCCCTGTAAACAGCCTCAAGATTTACATAACTTCAAAGCTAAAAAGCAGATTGTTTTTGCATATTTTAGTCATAAACTGAGCTTGAACTGAGGCCTCAGATTGATAATTATATCTGGGTCTGTGTACAGGGGAAAAATCTCCCTAACCCCAACCCCCACCAGCCCCCGCCCTCATAACCTTGCCTTGTATGTCCTTCAGTAAAGATGCACCTTCAATTCTACGGAATGTCTTTGAGATTGCACCTCCTGCTTCTGCAGCACCCCATTCCACCCACCAGCTGCAAGGCTGACGTCTCGCCCCCATTCCATGCCTTTCGCACTGCCTGGAGCCTCCATCCTGGCCCTGGAAAGCCACAGCCTGTTGAAGGTGGCCCCCCTGTGTGGGCATCAGAAATGGGGATTCTCTTTAGATCTCCTGAGATGGCAGGTCTGGTTATCTGCCTTTTTGGTATTCCAGGGTCAGGGTTGTTGAGCTCAGGATACTTTGTAATGTGATCTCACTAGCTATGCTTGTAAAGTCGATTTTGATTCACATTCTTTTATCAAATGGCATTTGCTATAATAAGAGGAACATCAAGACTATGGCTATGTGCGAACATTACAAAACGTTCTCGTGTTGGAAAATGAGACTTTGCACTGTTAAGGGATTTTTTTGACTCTCTCTTTTGGTTTTCGTTTGGTTTTTTGTTTTTTAATGCTCATCCACCATATTTGACGATTCAACCAGCTCTCTGACTCTCTCTCTGTCTTTCTCTCCTTGCTTGCAATGCATCTTGGGTAGAATTGTGGAGCAAGCACCAGGATAACAGAAAACAAAAAGCTTTGGAAAAAGAACAGAGTAAGATCACTTCCCTAAGCACCCAATTAGACTTTCCCAAACTGCAAAAGTTAGAAGTCCAACTTACAGCCTCCACAATATCCTCTATATTCTTATTCCCTTGACTCATGAAGTAGAGCTGGCCTATCCACTATTTTCTCAAGTCAGAAAAACAACCTACAGACATGTGACCCAAATATGAAGTGCTTTGAATGCATATTAAGGAAGAAACTTCAGCAAAGGTTTCAAGTTGCATTGAACCCCCACATGAAGTTAACTGGTTGTACCAGTAAAAAAGCAATGCATACATTTTGTCTGATTAGCTCAAGGCTCTTTTCCTATTGCGGAACAATAATGGTTGCCATACCTTTTTGGAGTACATTTGCTCATAATCTTTTATATCATAATTTTATTTTTATTATTAGTTTATTATATATTTATGAACTTTAGATTTACAACCACTCTCATTCAAGAAAGGCTTGAATGCATGTGAGTTGTTTCAAGACTTGATATAATTGCCCCATCATTCCTTTATTATTCCTTTCAATTAGTTTAGTATGTGACTTAAACATAGTGAGTAACATTCGGTTTACACTCTGTATCAACAGCTTTGAGTCTGTGCTTCTGAAATTTCTTTGTCAAGCAGTGACAAAGTTGAATTAATTCATAGACCTTTTTGTGAAAAAGAAAAATCTGTTATATTTTATTAATGGTTTATGAATTAAATCTTCTTACGACATGTGTTGAGTGAAAGTTTAGAATAGGCACTTTGACAGAATTTCTTCCTGTTTCGGTGAGTTATGCTTGAGAAACAATAAAACCATATAGAATTACACGATGCTTTTGCCAGTGATACCTGTAACATAATAGTTTAAATTGTCTAATCTAATGAAAATACAGGAGAAAGAGCAACCAGTGCATGTAGGTCTTTAACAACTGTTGTTATTTGCATAGCCTACAGCATAGGTTCCCAACCCTAATTCTGGAAGCCCCCTACCCTGGTCATTATACTGTTTTTCTATTCGTAACCCACCCACTTCAGCCAAGGAGAGGCTATTTATTTAGCTTATTAGTTGGACTAGGTGTGTTAGGAGCTGGAAAAACAGTAAAATGTGCATTGCCAGGGCTCCAGGACCAGCGTTGAAAACCTATGGACTAGAGGCCAGAAACTGTAATACCAATGGTGCTGGACCATAAACGTTTATTAAAGGTTTTTTAAGTTATTTGCCTTGCCTTAACTTGAGAGATGATCACTTTCTGGATCACTTTTCAAACTAGCGCATTGTTACTTGTTAAATTGAGGCACAGCGTAATGGTTCACTGGTACACATGCAAGCGTAAACAGTGGTCGTTTGCAGTACTGATGTGTCCATCGTATTAGCACACTAATAGCAGCTAAGCTTTTTCCCCTTGCCCGTTGTCTGACTGGTTGGTTGTGTGTTTGCCTGCATGTGTGACTGCTTATGTCTGTGTAAATTTGTATTAAAGTTACGCTATTGTGAACCGAACAAGCCTTTGCAAATGTGTGTGAAATTCATTTGTATTATTATACAAAGATCTCTCTCTCTACCTGCCTTGTTCTGTCTAATGGGTGGTAGCAGGTAAGAATTAAATAAATGAATGACACAATAGGCATCACAAATGCTTTAACTTCATTATTCTGACATAATAGTCATTCTCTTACATTGAACAAAAAATTGCGATTGTTTAGACCTCGGTAGATGCTGGGTTGGATGCTTGGGAAAGACTGACTATTGCACAAGTCATTGATAATCCATACTGCAGGATTGTGGTTGTTTTATCATCATGGTCTTCTAGGGGAAAAAAACACCTCTTAGTGGTTCATATTAAGTGGCATCCAGTGTGCCTTTTTTAAGCCATGAGTGCTTGCTCATTTTTTTGTAGACCCCCAGCCATGTGATGAAGGAAAAAACGTAAAAGAATAAACAATGTATAGGCTTTTATTTGTGGGAATGGTGAGATGACTATTGATCAGGTTGTGTAAATTGCGCTCTTCCTGTTGTATTAATTAATTTTAAAACCTGGTTCCAAAATGCATGCATGAGTGTTTTAGGTTTTCCCAAGAATCCAGTCCAGCCCCCATTTCTGTGGCCTGCTTCCAGTCTTAAGACATTGCAGGATGCAGTGCAGAGTGCCAGTGGACAAATCAACTAACTACATGTTTTCTGCAGGGGCTGATGGAGCAAAGCAGCGTCCAGAAGGGGGTGACACTGAGGAGAAGAAATCTCAGATCAGTGCAGACAGTGGCCTCAGTGTGACCTCAGGCTCTCAGGTCAGTGTGTGTAGTGAGAATATTTTACATACAGTTTAACTAGACCGCTGTTGTACATTCCTGTACTTAGTGTTAAACTCTACAAGAACAAGTCCACCTGTTTCTTTGTGCAGAAGAGCGATTCAGAGTCAATGGCGAGTTCAGAGCCTCCAGCTCTGACAAGAAGCACCAGTCAGGACTCTGAGGCCAGCACAGTGGTAGGGCACGACCAACCCTGAGTCACTTCTCACACACACATGCCAGCCTTAAAACATTCTTAACTATACCAAAAGGCCTGGGTTTTTGTTGTGTTCTGTTCTTGATGGCCCTTTTAGTGCCTTTCCGCATTATGAGGGCTATTGAAGGTCTGTGAAGTCTTTTTATTTTTTGAAGCTGCTGAACCCTCATCACATTATGTCCACAGCAACTGTGTAGTGTTGGATGTTGACTAGTTGCTGGGATTGTACCCTGAGCTTTGTCTTACGACTTGCAGGTGAGCAACAGCTCAGGTGAGACACTGGGTGCTGACAGTGACCTTAGCAGCACGGCAGGTGATGGACTGACAGGTCGACCCTCTCCACACCTCACACTGTCCCGTGGTACTCTCTCAGACAGCGAAATAGAGACCAACCCTGCAACCAGTTCTGTGTTTGTGAGTATCTGCATCCAAAAACACAGTTTGGTCTCAAACACAGTTCAAGCTAGGCCTAGGTCTTACATTACAGATGTTTTACTGTATGTTTGATAGAATGAAGTATTATTTTGTATTGAAGTGATGTAAATTGTTTTGACTGTTATGACTAACTTGTCTGAGAACATCTGCTTACTGCAAATCACTGGGTGCATTTTGAGCTGGACATTCATGTTGAGAAGGATGCAATGCTCATAATTCTTTAGTTAATAGAAGATGTAATTGCCTAACATTTCACTCTCTCAGGGGAAGACCCATAAGTTAAAACCAGGTGTAAAGGAGCCTGTTGGGGTTGTAGCTAAGGGGGCCCCTGCCCAGCCCCTTGAAGATGTCAGCATGAGGATCTACCTGTGTGAGGGGCTGCTGGGTAGGCTGTCCTGCTTTTACTTTTAATATGTGCTTTTCTTTTTTTTTTTTTATGTTGAGTGTGTCTTTTTGTCCTTTCTTGCTCCTATGCTTCTTCTCCTTTTTCTTCCTTAATTCTCTACAGTTTCGCTCACCATGCTCTATGGTTCTTCACGGTCTCAAAATCTCTTGTTAAAATGGCTTGAGAGATTTTGTCTCCAGCACAAACATGGCTTAGAATTTTGTGCATTAATTACATAGTAATGCAGTGTGGGAAAATCTTGTGTTTGCTGGTTACTCAACTGCATCTCCCCATTGTACTAGTGAATGGTGCATTGGCCGTTTGGGCTTCTGTAACACTGAATAGCTTGCTGCTAACGCATTAACACACTAACACTCTGTATAATCTCTGCCCTGCTACCCTGCCTCCTCTTCTCCGTGCCCTGCTCTTCTCTTTCTCTTAATGCGGCGTAGGGAGGGATAAGAGCTCAGTGTGGGATCAGCTGGAGGACGCTGCCATGGAAACCTTCTCTCTGAGTAGGGCTTAACTCTGAGTAATGTCCTTGTTTATGTGTGTTGCATGTGTGTGTGTGTGGGGGGGGGGGGGGGGGGACACACATGGGACCTGCGCTATTGATTTTTGGTGTTTTATTTCCAAACGTGTGTCTGTGAAAAGACTGCATTATATGGACAGTTGCACACATTGCAGTGTGACATGTATATTTAAGCGTAGAGTATGTAGTTAGGTCTGTATGGCTATGAATGTGTAGGTTTGTACAGTCTATATTTAATACCTGGCACACAATTGTTAAATGTAGAGTTTGGACCCTGTCTAAAGCCTTTGTTTATAGTTTTGCAAGTGTGGAGGTGATTTTAAAGGTGCTTGTGTCCGCTTGAATGTGGTGTGAAGTAGCACCTCCAGGCTTGTGTTAACTTTCACGCCTTGCGTGTTAGGAGGTGGTAAATTTGGGGTGTGTATATTAAATGTGCCCCCTTACTGAGTTGTTTAGGGTTTGCTGTTTTATACAATTTTTTTAGACTGCATATTTTATGTATGTGTGTGTTTTTCTAGGTAAAGAGCGCTCCACTTTATGGGACCAGTTGCAGTTTTGGGAGGATGCGTTTTTGGATGCAGTAATGCTTGAAAGAGAGGGAATGGGGATGGACCAGGGGCCACAAGAGATGATTGACAGGTATGATTCTGTGGGCTTTAGTGCATTTTACTTTTATGGCGAAAAAGGTCTAAGTGAACATCAGGAAAAAAAGAGGGGTTTTGACTGAGTTTTTTTTTTTTTTTTTTTTTTTTTTTTTTTTATAACGTTTTTTAAATTTCTTCTTTCAAAAAAATGTGAAAGGTTTTTACTTTCTTTAACTGAAAGTTACACACATTTTTAGGTTAAACTTAAACAAAGGATCAAGCTTCGATTTTGCAACAAACGTATTTATATGTACAATATATAGTAGAAACTAAGACACTTTACAGTATATAATAGTTATAGACCGTATGTATGGCCTCATATGTTTACACTGTGCAGATTTAATTGTATTTCATTGAATTTTATGATGCTGAGCAGAAAGGTCATGTCTGCTTGGGTGTTCTCATAATTCAGGTACCTCTCACTTGGTGATCATGACCGCAAGAGGCTGGAGGATGATGAGGACAGACTGCTGTCCACGCTGTTGCACAACATGATTGCCTACATGCTAATGATGAAGGTGCACCTCGTTTTCCCTAAGGCACTCAATTGCTGACTTAAAATATGTACAGTCATTATGATGTAAAACATGGCATACATGTTGTGCAGGTGACTAAGAATGACGTTAGGAAAAAAGTCCGACGTTTGATGGGGAAGTCTCACATTGGTCTAACATACAGCCAGGAGATCAACGAGGTTCTAGACCGCCTTACACAACTGGTAAGTGTCATACTGCTCCAGCTCCATGTACTGCGTTCCTTAACTGAGACATTTTTGGTTATAGTGTGTTTTTCATTGCAGAGCGGAAGGGAACTTGCAATAAGACCAAGTGGCAGCCGTCACATAAAGAAGCAGACCTTTGTGGTGCATGCTGGGACTGATACTACAGGGGACATTTTCTTCATGGAGGTGTGTGTAGGAGTTTGAGTCATATTTAAAAGTTTAAACCAATGAAATGTCCAAAACAGTCAGGAGGTTTTAGTGTCCAGTGTTTGCTTCTTCAGCTTTGCACTTGATCACGGACACTGTAGTTGACAGCTAAAGAAAGTTGAAATCCGAAAGTATTATGCAAATTGAAAGAAAGAGAAAATTAGGTGCAAAGAGTCCAAGGTAAAACTAAAGGAGACGTTTTGGTTGGACCATTGCTGTTCACTTGTGTTTTGTTAGTGTTTACTGATGCTAAAGAATTATGACTTTTCATAAACTTTCTTATTGTGTGTGTGTGTGTGTGTGTGTGTGTGTGTGTGTGTGTGTGTGTGTGTTTATGCTTTTGTGCATGTGAGCAGGTGTGTGATGACTGTATAGTACTGCGTAGTAACATTGGGACAGTGTATGAGCGCTGGTGGTATGAGAAGCTGATAAACATGACCTACTGCCCCAAGACCAAAGTGCTGTGCCTGTGGAGAAGAAATGGCCAGGAGACACAGCTTAACAAGTTCTACACCAAGAAGGTCAAAATTCACACACATTGTTGATTCCATTTCATTTGCTTTTTGATCTTTTATTTCCTTTTTTTACCCTTTTTTTACTCCATTTGAGAACACAGGCATTCGTTTATATTGTGATAACATTTTCTGATAAATGTACTAATAATACAATTCTTAGATATTAATTAATTCTGTTAACTAATAGAATACCTTCAGCGGAGATTGCATATTTCTAAACTCTTTTACATTACAATTATTAATGTTTTTTTTCCCTTCACCTTTAAAAGATGCCATTTTGGTGCATTTCATATTATGTACAATAGGTGAATTAAAACATTTAAAATACCCTCTGTTACACCAGTGTCGGGAACTGTATTACTGTGTCAAAGACAGTATGGAACGCGCAGCTGCACGACAGCAAAGCATCAAACCAGGTAAACAGTGCGTCAGTGGTGTGAAAATGCAAACAAAATAATTTCAAATTTAATTCTTTGCTATTTTCAAACATACATATCCCCTCTATGTTTATTTTTTTAGCTTATATATTACTAAATACTATATATAATGCTTTATGGGTATGAGAGCTTTGCTATATTGTTAACTACATTTTTTTTTTAACTGCAGTAAAATTGGATTAGATCTCTGTCTCACTGTTTGGCTCTCTGGAAACCATTGCCCATGGTTTTCTTTCACTGTGTGTGTAGGTCCAGAGTTGGGAGGAGAGTTCCCTGTGCAGGACATGAAGACAGGGGAAGGAGGTCTCCTGCAGGTCACCCTCGAGGGAATCAACCTCAAATTCATGCACAGCCAGGTAGGAGGCCCAGACGCCTGCTCCTTTTTCTTACCACAACCATGCATGCAGAAACTCACCCCCTACACATCTTCAACCTCCTTCATCTCCTCCTCTCTCTCATTCTCTCTCTGTCCCATTCTCCGTTTCTCTTTCTGGCCTCCATGCCTTTTTGTTCATGCCCTCTTTCTTTGTGTGGCTATCTTCCTCGAAGAACTTCCAGATAAGAAAAAGAAGAATTTGCTAATGAACCTAATTGTTATTAACGAAGGCCTTTTGGTTGCTGGAGAAGTTCTGAGAGGAATAGCTCTTCTTTTTTTGCTTCATTTGCTGAATGTTTGTTTTTGATTTGCCTAGTCACTTGCAATTATTTGTTCTTCAGAAATGAAAGCGCACATTACACATAAACTGTGTTAGTACTAACTGTTGTTTACTGTGGTACCAACCCCTTGTCTTCACAGTGTGTGGGTGTGTGTTGGTGTGATTTTTGGAATTTGTTTTGGTGTGTTCTGAGGTAAGATATAGGAGTATGAGTAAGACTTTTAGCAGTAACTTGACATGACTAAACGGTGACACATTTTTCATGCTGGTGCATAGAAGCAAACACACAACTTCCAAAGGGCTCTCATTACTTGTCACCAGCACAAAAGAAAGGCTTTATTACAAGAATTACCGTCAACACACCTTTCTTGAATGTTTTGAACTTCATCAGAGAAGATTACAGAATGAAGCATATTTTTTGTAAAATCCTGTGTACGCATGGTGCAGTAGATACATTTAGCCAGTTTGTGATATGTTTACACCTTGAAAAAATAATGTATGGCTTTTTATATGTGTAGGCAGCACATGTATAGATTATTGGCTTCCTGATATTATCGTGCCACTTTTATATTTCATTGAGCGAAGCCAGATGTTTTTTGGGAGGTTGTCCTGTTGTTCCAATTTCATATTCAGTTTTTCAGTGAAATCTAAGTTAGCAGTATGGCTAGTGAAAATAAACAAAAAAAACAGGACTTTGTATTTATTGTAGTCTTATTTCTTAGGCATCCATAAGAGCAATGGTTTCTCCATGCCCATGTCTCATGCTTCCATTCTCATACCTGAACTATAGCACGTTTTAGTCATTTTTTTGTTGTTGAATTGGTTAAAGTTGCTTGAACTGTTGAACTTGCTGTTGTGTTCTGAATTCCCTCCACCGCTGTAGAATATTCCTCCAGTTCCTCTGTGCTTTGATATGTTAGTCTGAATTCGATGGGAGGGGTTGAGTGCAGCAGATCTGTAGAACTTCAGAAAGAATTGTTAAGTGTTAACTGTGTTGTGTAGTACCTGAATATGCTGTAGGTGCTTTTTCATCCTCCCTGAGGGTGCCGGTCCGCACTGCTGGCGGAGGAGGCATGGAGGGCAATGGAGTGGAATTAGATCAAGGCTTCATACAAAATCGCTCCAAACACAGTTGTTAATTATTCACAAATGAGATTTTCCTTTGTTTTGATTGCATCCCTATCGTCTTTTTGGAGAATTCTTTGTAGATTGGTTATTGGTACTCGCTGAATCTCTTTAGGGTGGGGTGGTAGCCCTAGTGGGTGTTTTTTCTTTTTTTTCTTTTCTTTTCTTTTGTGCTCTTTTTGTGCGATAATAATCCAAAGCGTTTCTCTCCCATGCTCTCTCTCCCTGCAAGGAGCGGAAGGTACACAACCTCTGCTGTCTTTGCTTGTTAGCAGATCTTTTTTATTATTATTATTTATGATTATTATTGGCTTTCCTTTCTTTCTTTTTTTCCATTTGTAGCTGTTTGGCAGTCCTCTGTTTTTTTGTGCTTCTGTTCCTTTTTTATGTTCAGATAATGGAATTTTTCATGTGTGCTTTTTACATGGGCCCAACAGCATATTGAGCATTTTTACTTTTTTACTAGGTTTTTTTTAAAAGCCATTAATTAATTATTGTTTTGGATCATCATAATTTTCAATAACATCACCATCAGCCTTTTCTCAAATCAAGTAAATAGCAGTTTTCTTAAAGAAAATCATGTTCCATGGTGTATTTCTTTACTTTTGGGTAACTGTAACTGTGGTAAAGCATATTAACTGAATTAAGTTAGTTGTTTTACCTCGAGACATCTACATTTGCGTTATTTAGCTGCACCCGCCATCACTCATTCGGCCCATGTAAGCTTCTCAGCATGGAAACTTCCTCTCTCTGTCTCTAGTCCTTTTCAGTTCTTGTAGCTACTACAGAGCTTGCTTATGTGCTGTCTTTGTTCTCCCTGTTTTACTGTTTACTGATTGTCTGGATTGTTGTTTTTTTTTTTGTTTGTTTGTTTTTTTGTTTTGTTTTTTTTACTTTTTTCCCCACACAAGGTGTGATTGAGTTGCTAACAGTGTGCCCTGTTCTTTTGTTTGTTTTTTCATTTTAGGTTTTCATAGAGCTGAATCACATTAAAAAGTGCAATACAGTGAAGGGAGTCTTTGTCCTGGAGGAATTTGGTAATTACCCCCATTTTGATTCTAGGCCTGTACGCGACACGGCAGTAAACCAAAATACAAAGCCAGTAGTATGAACAGACTGTGATAGTTTATATGTCTCTAAATATTTTCCAGGTTTCTGGCTTCTGTTCGCTTTGGTTGCCTGCTTCGTTTTTTTTAAACCTTCTGTATAAATGATAGTTCTGGTTTGGCAGGTATTTGTGAGTAGGAAGGCTCTTAGCCTTAACATGAAGCGAGACCCTCTGCTTGGATACTGTTTTTAACATGCGCTCCTCAACTTTGACTCGTGACTCAGAAGTGCATAGCACTTTCCTTGCACAAGTGGCCACTTGCAGAAGAGACAATGAGAGGTGGATAAAGTGTGTATATGTAGCTAGGTTCCCTTCAGTGAGGCGTTTCAACTTGCAAAACAAGCTTTGAAATTCATTTATTTTGCCTTTTAAGTAATTAATTTGTCTTAAACTTCATAATGAATCAATCAATGTCAATCATGGTGCACTACCTCTTTTTATGTTTCTAGCTGTGTAGCTTTAGCAGAATGAAGTAACAAAGTTGCATCAGAACTCATGGGTAACAGATGGAATAGATTGATCCATGAAACTCAATTTCATTTGTTGTTTCATTTATTGGAATGGTGTAAGGCAACCTGTCTGCCATTTCCTGTTTCCTAATGGCAGTTATTTCTAGTTATGATCCTCATTTATGCCGATTCTTCATTTGAGCTTCTACTGTAAAGGACTGTTCCTTTAGATCAGCGGTCGCTAACAGGCGGACCGCGGTCCGGGTCCAGACCCAGAAGCTGTCCCATGCGGAACCGGACCTGGGAGAGATATAGACGACTGTGCGAGAGAAAGGGAGAGATATAGACGACTGAGGGAGAGAAAGGGAGAGATATAGACGACTGAGGGAGAGAAAGGGAGAGATATAGACGACTGTGCGAGAGAAAGGGAGAGATATAGACGACTGAGGGAGAGAAAGGGAGAGATATAGAC
>JBBPDA010000041.1:20930772-20953901 GCA_037974385.1 Arnoldichthys spilopterus | reverse complement strand
CTCCCTCTCTCTCGCTCTCTCTCTCCCTCTCTCTCTCCCTCTCTCTCCCTCTCTCTCGCTCTCTCTCTCCCTCTCTCGCTCTCTCCCTCTCTCTCGCTCTCTCTCTCCCTCTCTCTCGCTCTCGCGCTCCCTCTCTCTCTCGCTCTTTCCCTCCCTCTCTCTCGCACTCTCTCTCTACCTCTCTCTCTCTTTCTCGCACTCTCTCTCTCTCTCTCTCTCGCGCTCTCTCTTTCTCTCTCTCGCTCTCTCGCTCTCTCTCTACATCTCTCTCTACATCTCTCTACCTCTCTCTCTCGCTCTCTCTACCGCTCTTTCTATCTCTCTCCCACATTCATGTCTTATTGCTCTCTCATTTTCTCCTGAGTTTTATTTGTTTTTTCTGTTTGCTTTTTTCCCTTCCACCTCTTCCAAACTCTTTGTTTTGTCTCTTGCACCTGTAATTGCAGTTCCTGAAACTAAAGAAGTGGTGATCCACAAGTACAAGACTCCAATGGTAAGACATATGCTAATGGTTATTATACTGAAGGTCACATTCAATGTATTGAACTTTGGAATAAACATATACCATTCCTGGTATTTGTTATTGTTTCTCTCTCTTTCAGGCACATCAGATCTGTTACTCAGTGCTCTGTCTCTTCTCCTACATGGCTGCAGTGAAGGGGAAGGAGGCAGAGGGCAAACCCAAGATGCTGTCCCCTCGCCCCCTCCCCAGCTAGTGCACATTTCTCTGCCTGCTATATTTTATTCTGGCCCTGTCTCAATCTCTGTCACTACACTACACTGTACCCTATTCTGTAGCCTGTAGAGCCAGGCCAGATTCAAGGTCAACTGCTCCTTTACTAGTGACTTAGACTCATTTATTCTTATCAAATTGTTTAATCTAGTTCCTTTCCTCAAACACCTATGACATTTTAGCGGATTCCTTTTGTCCAGACCTCACTACAAATCTCTGCCTTTTCACCACGGAATGGTTCGTGCCAACAGCGACTTCTCTTCAACTGCTGTTGGCTATTGTCCTCCTTTTCAAACGTCAAGTAAGCTGTAACTGCTCCACAGGGCCCTGTTGCTGTCCCTATTTCTTGTATGTGGTCAATGGTCTCCTGCTTGCATGTGGGTTTAATGCATAACCCATGCAAACTGGCATGCCCATATCAGTTACCTCTGTCGAGGCAAAGTCTACAGCTCCCTACTGCTCACTCCCCACCCCATAACTCATTTTCATGTCTATAAATCCAGAGACTGTGATAAATTATTCTGTGTGCTCAGTGGTACTGTAACCTCCAGTCCGCCCTACCCAAGGTTGATGAAACGTTTCAAATGCTCCATCTTCAAGGCTGCCACCCGTTATGCCTGAAAAGCCCACCAGGGAGCGCCAATTTTGAGCATTTCATTTAGCCTGCCCCATCTGCTCTTAGTGGTCCAAGATGTGTGTAGCTCTTTAGCTTTACCATGAGCCTACTGTACTAGTTCTGCTGTAAAAGCTCTGTTTGTGAACAGCTGTGATGAATTGCATGTTGCTGTAAGAAGAAGAAAAAAAATCGAAAAAACAAACTAAAAACATACACTGTACATTTCACTGGAGCAATGTTCGAAAACAAAATTAATGTTCTAAAAACAAACTGTGGTTTGTTGAGTAGATGTGCAATACTATCTGTAGTGGGTACTGAGAACATGCCCTGTAACGAGAACCGTTCTCCACTGTCCCCTGTCAGAGTGAAGGCCGAGGAATGGGATGTAATTACCCACAGTAACAGAAAGTGGCATTATTGAGTGTGTGAAAGCCGAAAAAACAGCTGTGTTTGGAGATCTCTTGTGTTCACGTGTGGATCTGTAAGTCTACTGATGTCCAGTCACTGTTTGAGGAAACAAAAATATTATATCATTTGGAGAAATGTCCAATTTAAACTGTCCCGTCCCTGTGTGTGTGTGTGTGTGTGTCCGTGTGCGTATTCATGGAGGGGGTTGTGTTGAAGCATCTCCGACATGTTTTAATGTCCTTTTTATGTGTTATGATTTTAAACAGTTGTCCATTCATGAATGTGTATGTTGGTGAGCATTTCCGTGAAAAGCAATCATTTTAGATGGTTATTAATAAGGCCCACTGTCCGTAGGGTTTGGTTGTAAATAGCACAAGACAGATTCACCACTTCAAAGAGTCTCCAAAGACTGGTGTTTTGATTTGGTGAGTGCTGAGTGACTGTGGTCTTAACAGTCATTGCAGAATCTGGGCTCGCCTGGTCTTTCATTCTGTTCCTCTAAGTGCTCAGAACAAGAGGGAGAGGAAGAGAGAGAAAGATGTTTGGATGTAAATATTTCAGTGTTTAAAGAAGTATTTATAGAACCTGTACAGCTTTGGCAATATGACAATAAAAGATGTTCAACCCAAATGACTTCCTTCTAGCTCATTTCGCACATGGGATTTGCAAGTATTCTGACACTTTTTGTCAGTTAAGACACTTCCAATGCATGTATTCAAATTTGTATAGAGTCAGCTAAATAAACCACAGAGAAAATATTGAATTCTTTAAAATATTTAAATAATGCAGTGCTTCTAGATAAAGGTGGTGAGCAAAATCATGAGAAATTATTTTTTTCAATATTTTATTGTTAAGTGTTGTTATATCAAGTGTTACCTGCCAATCCATTGATAAAAGTTTGAGGTTTATGAAATATTGCAGATTTCACCTCTGGCAAATACAGCTTCAAGGCCTCTAGCATAAGACCTAAGCCTTTTGCAACATTGTGACTACATTTAGGCCCATTGTCTTAGCAAACTGTCTTAAACTGTCCTAAATTTCCTTTTAGATCAGGAGGTTCTCTGTGATGGACTTACAAAGTCTCCATATATTTTTAATAGGATTAATGTCAGAAGATTGGCTAGACTATGCGAACACCTTCGCCTTTTTTAGAAACCAGTCTATTTCGACTGTGTGTGTGGTCAAATCTTCTCTGGAGATTCAGTCTTTTAGACAATAAAATTTCCTCTGCCACCTTCTGGTCTATTGCTCCATTTATATTTCTGTTTATTATCTGTACTTTACCAGAAACACTTGCTGAGAAGCTTCGTTTCATAATGTTTACACCTGTTCCTGTTATTTTCCCAATGTTCTTGGGATCATCTGCTCAACCATTCTTTCTCCAAACATGACAAACTGAATCAAAAGGATGTTTAAGGGCTTTGCAATCAGTTTGTTACTTTTTCCACTTGTGGTGTTTTTGTTCCTAAATTTGTATATGATAACTTTAGGAAACTCCTTCAGCTTCTCCATGATTGCTACTTGTTGCATTAAAAGAAATAAAAATATGAAGTTATGACCAACTTGCCCCTCACTGTAAATGGTAAATGACTGAACTGAACTACTGGAGTTTAAAGGGTTTACAGAATAATTAATTTACATTATTTTTCCACTTAAACGTTGTTGTTGATGTCTGAATTTAGCTTCTAAGAATTCTAGAATAAATCTACATCACCAAAGATATTTATTTACCTCATAACCTTCAGTAAACTTCAGAAACCAAACATGTCTTATGCGTTCAATGATGCTGGGTTAAGATAAACTATCAATTTGATTATGCTGTAAACCATTCCCTTAACTCTACTGTACTGTAATAATTGATACCCACAGTGAAATAACTGCAACACACAACTATGTTTACTTTTTATTTCAGTAATGTGTAAATACAGTGTTACTGAAAGCACAGAGTCCTACTGAATTTACTCTCAACAGCTGTAAATCTGCTAGTGCTGGGTGATGCATCAGTGTCATTCTACAGTTCATTTCAGTTTTAGCGATATTGAGAGGTAAAAACTTTATGCAATGTAGGTCATTACTGGGTACTTCAGATAGGAAGCTTTGTTTTAAAAAAAATCTTTCTTGTCTGTTTCCATTTAGTCATTTTATAACCTGCAGAACAGAACAAAAAGCTGCTTAGCACAGAGTATCAGCATTTATTGCATGTATTAATATAAACTTATATATCAAATATCATAATACATTTGGAATCCATCATGATCTTGAATTTTAGCAGCATCACCCAGCATTAATCTAATCTTCATTTGAAGCTGTAAGGCCCTTCTTTTTTATGTATTTTGTGTGCATTATAAGACTTATTTTGCTGTTTCTTATTTAAAAAAAAAAAAAGTTTACACCCAGTCATAAAATATCAAGGTGGTTATGCATTGATTGTGCTTAAGGTAAACACTTGATTTTTTTTTAGTTACATACAGTACTTGGCATACTAAGAAAAGCTTGTACCTATTGAATAACTCTGAAAGGAAAACTAGTCTTTTGACCTAGTCATCAAGAGCAGGTTCAGCTCCAAAATTATTCAAATCTCTTGTGCCCATGCTTTGCATTATATGTAAAGAATATAAGAATACAAATCATTAATGAGGTTTTCTTAGGACAACAGCAGCTTGCTGTTTTATGCATTGTAGTTGCAGGTTTTTTTTTTTTTTAAGCTAAGATTACATCTCATTTTTATAACAAAGTTTCAGGCAAAGCTGTGTAAGACAAAACAGCCCACTTTGCAAGCTATAGCCCAATAATTTAAAGTCAGATGTTTTTCTAAATAACTGACTATATTTTGATTCTTTAAAAGCTAAGACCACATTTAAACAAACAATTAAAAAAACACAAAGCATTATGATTATAAAGAAAGTCTAGAACAAAAATATTTGAAGTGTTGGTACTAAATCAGAAAGCCATAATTGCCTAGTACTACTGAATAACGACTTGGCACTTCAGTGATATTATTAAGAGAAAGATTAGCAAATTTAACCAAAGTTCGCAGAGGGCAATGCAGCATGCAGACATGTGCCAAACATGGGAGTAGGTGACCCCTTGGTGGTCATAATGGTGAGGCTCTAGGTAAACAGCATTTTAAAAGGAAATAACTTGAGTGCGTTAAATTAAGGCCGCATTCATGTATAAAATATTGATTCCAAGCAGTCTGTAATAATGAATAAAATCTGAAGCAAATACACAGAGGACATTTATAGTCCAGTAGAAAAGCTCCGTAATCATTCATTACACTGTATATGTGAAAAATCTGCATAACTTACTGTGATCTGTAAATACTATGTTTACCAATTGTATGTATATTTTATTAATGCAGTGTGCGCATTAACAATAGAAGTTTCATAGATTAAATAGACATTTGGAGAATGTTGCTGATTATTCAATTTTTTTTAGATGAAATTGAATTATATCTGGATTGTGTTCTACTAAAATGTTTGGTTTTTTTAAAGTAAAGAATTTGAGAATCCTTTGGAGCTTAACTACTGGACGGCAAATAATCCTCCATCCTGTAGTTATTCTGATCAGGATATCCCAGTTTTCCCAGTCCCAAAAACTCATTTCTGAGTATGCTCTTTCTTTTGGCTCCTTCATAAAAGATACTAGGGGTGTAACATTGAACCAATCTGTATCAATGCATTGACCAAAACTGAGGACAATCTGATAAACGTGGCATAAAAATCATTGCGTGTTCGTTTCATAATTAACATTACTTAATTTTACTGTGTGCAGTGTTTTGAACTGTTTGAGAGGTTGCTTTTGCTTATGACTACACTGCTGTATTTGACATTTAATAATAAAATGCTCAAAATTTGATTTGTTTGCATGTGTGAATTGTAATGAAATGTAGCAGATTGGGTAAAATTTCATCATAGTTCATACTGCCTGCAGACCCCAGTATTAAACCAAATCACATCACTGCAAATGGTAAGGTATGGAAAATGATCAGACCGATGGCTAAGATAATCAATGTCGGATCAAATTGTGATGAAACTTGTGATTTACACCCTTAAGAGATACTGGCCATTAACATAAAACTAAAGAGAAAGAAAGCAGACAGAAATTGAAAACACCTGAGCATATTTGCTTCTTACAGTCCTACAAAAATGACATTAGGGTGAGAGGGAAAGGTCTCACTGACCTCCTCTCAGGTGGAAATCAATGAATGTCCAAGTGAATATGCAAGGTTACTCTGCAATTACAGAATCTTGGGTTAAGTGGATGTTTTCTGAGGTGAAAGGTTGTCCTTAAAAGTGCCATAAAGAGAAGCTAGCCCAGCACAGCACATTGGTTCAGCTTCAAGCTTAGACACCTACTCCCTTTCTCAGAGGAGATCATGGATTTAGCTGTCTCTGTGAACGGCCTTGCGGAGGATCCTGAGACGAGACATGACCTCATCCCAGTCCAGGTATGCCCCCTCCAGGTGTCTCAGGCTTCCGAGGGACATGTAGCTCTTACGTCCATGCAGTAGACGCCAGTTATCAAAGGTTACCAGGTCACCTGTATAGACAATACAGAGCGCAACCTTAGGAAGTTGCACCACTTCAGAACCCAATAAATATCATCCCCTAACTACATTACAGCAGTACAAAACATAAAAATCACCGTCATAGTTAAAATATCATAAACATGTTACATGCATCCAGTCTTTAGCATCAGAACAAAGTAATGGCCCAAAAAATTATGAACTTCTATTAAAAAGGTAAGAAATAACAGTCAACAGAAACCAATATCACAAATAATGCTATAATTCTGCTAACTCTGCTATAATTCTTATATTATTTTTAACTTTGTACTTTTTTTACTGTTTTAAAATATTAACTATGGACAACAGATAGAGATCAACCTGATTAAATGTTCATGCTTTTAGGTGTTCAGCTCTAAAGCAGGCATTAATCTCTGCTACTCATTAAATTATACTTATAAAATTCTTCTAAACTGATTTTCTTATTTTAGTGTCATTTATTTACTGTTGACCACTTTGAGCTGCATTTCTTGTTTGAAAGATGTTGTACAAAAATAGTTTATTATTATAATTAATATTATTATTCATAATAATACAATTTCATAGAAAACTAAAGTTAAACTGGAGTTTAGGTAATGAACTGCAAATAATCCCAGATATAGAGTCCCTATTCTGTCTACTTATTAACATTCTGCTGTTATTTCTACTCACAAATTCCTTTTTTTGATTATTAGAATTTTTAGCCCCTTAAAATCATTATAAATATCGATCCCTTAATTTTCCTATTAGTTGGGTTATAAAACAGAGTTCTATGCAGAAGGCTGAACACCCTTGGTCAAAATACATGTTTTGTTGATTTTCTACAGAGGACACACTCAAATCTTCTGTCATTTTTAGTGCACAGTTTATATTTATTTGCAAATATTAACATTCTGAAAAACACAAATTTTTCCAGTATCTTAAACTATGTACATAAAAAAAATTGTAGGGGTTCCCAAAACATACCTTCTTTACCTCTTATTTGAAATGTTATAGTTTATTGTTTATAGTGAATATGAAGAAATATAGGTACATATATTTTTTTCCCTATGAGAAGATGTCTGAAATGAAAAGGCTTTTAGTTCTTGTCCAGCCTCTTTTGTTTTGGCAGCTATTACTGTCCGTGCTACTCTGTTTTCCATTAGGTGCTGGCCTCTGTACCCAAAACCTTTATATGTGCTTAAGTCGATAACAAAAACAACACTGTGGCAGATTATGCATAACAAGGTCTTTATCCAAGTTCAGTATCTGTTGCTGATTTGGAGGTCGGTATGAAGTCAGTCCAAGGGGCAGTAAAGCTCGAGTTGTGCATTGTGCTGAAATTTTAAGCAGGTAGGAAAGTGAGTCAAGGACACAGCTCTGAAACAGTCCTTAGTCGTCCTTCAGTGTGTATGCTGATCTACTGACCTGGCTCCATTCTGTAGGTGACCACATTTTCTGGCTGGTTCATGAGTTCCACAAAGGTCTTCAGGGAGGTGTAGAATGGCTGGACCTTGTCAAGTGGCAGGTCCAGAACAGAGTCTCGTGTAGCGTTGTTATAGTTTATTCTCACCACACGGCCATCACTGTCCACACTGCATGCAAAAAGAGAGAGGGACCAACTATAGGAAACATACTTATTGCAGATTAGACTTTTCAATACACTGGGTGAACAAAAGATGGCGCTGCTTTGATACACATGCTGGTGGAGCCCGGATACTAAGCAAAAGTCAGCACATGATTTTATAACTTATATAATCAAATCTGTCATGTTTTCTTTTGTAAGGCCGATAGTTTACGTTCTCAGATTAAATGAATGATGACTGGAATAGTGTTTGAGTGTTGTTTGATTCTGGGGGCCTTCTGAGGCAGTAAAGCGCAGGGCTTATTTACTCACTGTAAATTCCAAGCACAGTTAATTTACTTATAAGTTAGACAGTGTCTCAAGCTGGTAAGTCTGAGCATCTGCTGTTCGAGAAGTAGTAAAGTAAGCCAACATTTTAGGCTATGGTGATGAAATAAATTGCACTGATATGGATATGTCACACCTGTTTGTATGTAATAAGGTCAGTGTGCAGGAACTGTAAGTGTATTCTAAGCCTGTGTAATGTGGATGCAATTTCCTGTTTTAAATATACTGCTGTTAAAGGATTAATCATAATTAATCACAAGATTCAATCAGATTTATCATATTTGCTAAAAATTTGTACATTTAATGGCGGGGCATTTCGTTATGACCATACTGTATAAGTGAACAAAATGAACTTGAATATGATTGTATTTCTTATTAATTACTTACAATAGTTTTACCTGAAAATAACGATTTGATTTCCAAAGAGTGAATGCAGTTTCTATTCATCATCACTTTTATGTCGAGTGAGAGCAGCAATGGTTGCATGTTAGAAGCGCATACACTAATCAGCCATAACATTAACACCACTGACAGATGAAGTGAATAACACTGACTTTCTAGTCATTTCATTACAAGGCACCTGTCAGGGGGCGGGAAGTATTAGGTAGCAAGTGGAGAGTCAGTTCTTAAAATTCACATGCTTGAAACAGGAAAAATTGGTGAGTGTGTCTTCCTTGTAAATAATAATTTAGATTCAGTGTAAATCTGTGACAAGCAAATTCACCTTTACAGTAACTGGAAATAACTTTCACCAAGTGAACAGTGAGTGGAACCTGTTTAAAAGAAAAGCTGAAGTTGGGCTTCAGACTAAATACCCAGGGGTGATTTGAAGGAAAGCCAATGGTTCTAATAATTTATGATAATTAGCAAACAGTACATTGTGGAGCTCCTATGCTTCTTGGTATGAGTTCTTGTGTGTAAACGTGTACGTGTTTGACTCACTCTATGATGCGGTTTTTGGATTGCACACTGAAGTCGCAGTAGTCAGAGCCAGTGTCCGTGAAGTCCACACGCACGGAAGAAAGTGTGTTAAAGGCGTCAGGGTGGTCTCTCCTCAGCAGCTCAGCCATATGAAAGCCATCTACCACATCGCTCTCGCCACCCTGCTGGGCCTGCTGCAGACAGTGAAGAAACTGCACCTGGAATGCCATGCACAATCAAGACTCAATTAAAACATACAGGTATCTGTTCAGATTTATTGCAACCCTATTATACCAGTATTTAAATACTGAAACCCCTATTCAAGCATTTGTGATGTTGCGTCAGGGGAAGAAAATATGGCATTAAGAAAGAAAAGTCACATCTTATGTAACGTGCTTGTACACTAAAGTATTCAGATACTTCCAGTGCATATATCCACTTGTACTTACAAATGTGAACAAAAAAATAAACATTCAATAACATAAACAAAGGCATGTTTAAGATCTAAAGTGATAAGGAAAAAATATAGACACCACACATTAACATTATTATTATTATTATTGTTATTATTATTATTATTATTATTATTATTATTATTATTATTTGTGGTTCAATTAACTTTCCATATTATCAATCCAGTGATGTCTGCCAGGGCTTTGTATTTTTTTTCTTTCTAGTGTTTTGTTAAATAACATTGTCCTTTAGCTTTAAAAAGCTCCTTTACCATGAATGCAACTGCAATCTTTTATAATGACAACTGTTATAATGTGGATAAAAACATTTATTTCTGCAACATTAATATGTAGGACTGGATTTATTTTTAGTTTTAACCTTGATGTGTATTTTAATATAGTGCAATGTATATATAATATTTTTTATTCTTTTAGCATATCTGAACAGGCTTTAATGCAGTGCCAACAGATAAAAGTGATATACTTTAACAAAATCACATAGAAAAGAAGCTTTTTCAACCATTTATTCATCAGCTTCAACATATGTGGTGACAGTAAGTACACACATGGCCTCAGGAGTTACGATCACCTCCTTTATTAGAAATAACTTACATTTTGCATCATTCTCCACCAGGCTCTAAGACTGGCTTGCTCAAATTTCTGACCTCTCTTCCATGCAGAATTCCATCATTCCTGAGTTCAAAATGTTTAAGGTTTTTTTTTGCATGTACTGCCCTTTTTAAATCCCACACATTTCAGTGGTGTATAAAAACCCTTTCTTCTTTTTGAGTCAGTCCTTGGCAAGTGTGCTTAGGGTCATTATACTGCTGAAAAGTCCACCTCCAGTTCAACTTCAATTTTTGGACAGATGACCTCACATTTTCTTCAAACACTCTTTGATGCATTAGGTAGAAAAGCAACCCCAGACCATAACATTTCCACCACTATGCTTCACAGATGGTATAGCCTTCTTCTACTGAAACAAATGTCTTTGGTCTTTTGCACTTGTGTATTGTTACTGTGGCCAAACAATTCTATCAGCATTTTTTTTCCAAAAGGCCTTTTTTGGGCCTCTGGTTTTGCCTGTATATTTTTTGCCAAACTGTAGTCTTACTTTTATGTTATTTTTATAGGGCAAAGGATGACACTACATACTTCAGTAGCAAAGAGAACACCAAAAGCTAGCTTTCAGATTTAAATAAGACAGGCTCCACCTGAAGGAGGCTCTAATCAATGGTACCTAATTTGGAACATGTGATTCTAATTGTATAGACTTGATAAATGTGTACTTACACTTCCTTTACATGTGTGTTTTTGTCTGTTTAAATTAGAGAAATGTCTACAGAATATCACTTTTATATGTTATTTGGAGTATAATCACTCATGTGTAGAAATTGTATCAAAAAGGGTAAAATATTTGCTTGTTCAAATATCAAAATGACCAAAAAATCTGTTTCCATTTGATGTACTTTTTTTTACAAGACATATATAATAAGGTTATAAGACCTAACATTACTCATCTAATAAATTATACATTAGTCTCTCTCTTTTCTATTCTCCATACTTTTGTCTGTTGCTCTGTTATCCAGTACAATGCAAAGTCCAGGTTACATAAGTGGAGCTGCATACGTGCTTATTATACATGCATACCTTTCTGTGTAGGTGTTCGTGTTGGGTAGGGTTTATATACTCACCCCAGGAGGATGGTGCAGAGCAGGGTAGTCTGTGTGCAGGCTCAGTTTGCCTGAGGTGTATGCAACGTTGTTGGCCATGGGCTTGTCCTGCACTTGCCATGTGTGTCTGGAGAAGAAAATCACAGCAAGAGTTAAAGCACAGCTGTCCTTAGGCCAGTTTACGGTGTCTCTATGAATTTTTGAGTAAGAAACCACAGTTGTAAAATGTGAACAGTGTTTTCATAACCACATGAGAGAATTTAAAAACCATAAGAAATTGCTGGAACGGATATAACAGACGTTTGTGTTATGACAGCACTCAAAGTTGGGCCGAGGCAGGCTGGAATTCTGTCTCGTGATTACTGCTGTATAATTTGACCCTCTATGATGGACAAACTCGGCCTGTATTAAAGGCAGTCCGTTGAGAAGGAGTTCCATAAGGAAGTCATTAAATATAGTAAATAAGAAATATGAATTGGGAAAGGCTGCATGGCTTCAAGACCTTTCTGCTACCTCTCTCAATTAAGCTAATGTTACTTACTAGCTGCCGTACTGCCTTAATTATACACAGCTGTGTGTGATTATAGACACAAGTACATTTGCCTTCTTAGGTCTAATCCTTTCACAGTACATGAAACAAACTAATGTACATTTTTAAGGTCCCTCAGTTAAACTATTCTTTTATAACTTTGATAGAATATATTTGTATGATGGAAATGTGCATCATTTACAGATTTACAGATTTTTTGTCTTGAGCAAGCAAGTCAACATTAATAAGGATGTTTTGTTGTTGTGCTGTTTTGTTTAAGCAATGTTTAGATTTAACATGGCTGTCTTCATGAAGAAATGTTAATTGTTTATACACGGGGTCCCCTAACCCATTAATCCCCTCATTGCTCACTAGCAGCTCAACACAGGGTCGCAACTTTTCACATGCAAAGAGTGTCCTAGTTAATATGATGGGCAAAAAAATGTTTATTTACAGCCTTCATATTTCTACCATGGAAAGAAATCCTGTCAATACAGAATACAGTATGATTGATAATGTAATTAAATATGTAATTAATTTAAATAATTATGCAGTGTACATTGTATGTAAATGTAATGCATTACATAGCTATGTAAATGACTGTGTAAAAATTCCAAAATTATTCTGCAATATAAACTAAATATACAGCAAAACAATAACTACTTCAGAATTCTGAGGGTTTTTCAAAGACATACTTAGAACTAAATAATTCCATTGCAAGATCCCTGTAGTAGATCCCATACTTGTATCAAGAATAACATTCAAGATTAGGGACATAGGGCACTAGAGAAAAGAGAGAGAAGTCAATAAAGCCCTGGGCTGTGTCAGAGAAAGTCCAGACATGTCCTTGATTCTTATCCTGCTAGGCCACCCTTGCTTCAGTCTGCTGATACACACTGAGCTCATGCTTTGGCACTGGCTAAACCTTTCATTCCAGTGTAGGGGGTCTGCTCAGGTAAAACTGGCTAAAGCTACTCCAACTTGGGAGACACCATCCCTGCTGCTTTTAGTGTAACTGACAGTTATAGCCTGTAATGGTGTCTGGAGGACATTAATAGAGGCTACAACTGGAGCTGACAGTAAATTCTGAGTTCTGTTTCTGTCTCAACTCTCACTCTCATCTCTCTACGCTATCTCAGCCAATTTCCTCCCTATTAGTCTGTTTATTTTTCCTGTCTTATTCAGCATCTTTCGTCCTGTTGTTCTGTGCTTTCTTTTAGCAGGTCTGTGTTTTATGTGGCGAGCTCATGTAGTGTATGAAAAGTGAAGAATTTCTCAACTGAGTGCTCCGTTCATTTTAAACATTAAAGGAACCTTGCTACAGAGACAGACAGACTGTAAGTGTCTTATAGTTCATTACCCCTCAGTTTGAACAGAAGTCAGCAGCAGCAGGATTGATTTAAGTGCAAGAAAATGTTGTTTGAGTTGGCCTTCGTTTAGTCCATAAAACTAAACCTTCAGTGACTTAATTACGTTTGCCCTATGAGTCATCTTTTATAGCACACAAAATCCTAGGAAAAACCTCTTTGGCTGAGTTTTGCATGTTGCTTCACAATAAACTGACATGTCCGGAATTTGGAAAAACACAGTGTTTGCACTGAAGAAAGTGATTTTGGGAAGTAAATGTAAAATAGACTTTCAAAGAGATCTTTTTAAGGATTTTCTGTGTATTGGTGTAAGTGTGTGCACACTACATACCCATAGAAGGTGAGTCTGAGGTACCCTATTCTCTGACTGAGTCTGGCCACCTGACCCTGCTCTACAGGCGCCCCCTTCAGGTAGACAATGCCAATGCGTCTTAGAGCCATAAGCCAGTCCAGAGCAGCCTTATCATCATGGAGGACCTCTTCAAAGTCCAGCATGGGAATCTGCAGACCCGAGTCCCAGAAATCGCGGTCTGAAACAACACACGCATACCAACAGTTCATATTACTACAGAGTTAAGTACACAAAATAACACTGGCCTTTTAAACACACATATACATACATATACATCCAAAACATCACAGACTGAAAACTGGAATGTTCTCTTAATGTGCAATATCTCTCATGTGCAATAGTCAATATTCAATGAAATATTCCTCTGTGTAATATTATCCATGGTGCAATTTTCTTGTTTTTTGCTTTTTTTTCTTACACTAATGTCTATTTATATTTTTTGTAAAGTTTACTTTTTTAACTTATTGTATAGTTTTTAAGTTATCAATTGTTTTACTATCCTTTGCTGCTCACCTTTTGTACTGCCATAGCAATGCACATTTCCCACTGTGGGACTAATAAAGGGTTATCTTATCTTAACACCAACTAACTGCAGTTACAAGTCCAGTTTAATGAAACATTTGTGCTCCTGGTTTTCTTTAATTTACTTTTAAAAAAGGGTGAAAAATTGCACAAAGCAGGAAGATCTAAGAACAGATTACATCTTTGCCCTTTTCTGTTGTTTGTTAGGAGGAGTCTTACATGCCTGATGGACTATGAACAATGCAACTTTATCACTTTCCAGGCATATGCCTGTATTGAGAAATCATTTGAACACCACGCTTTAAAAGGTCTGTTTGGACTGTGAGAAGTGTTTCTTACATTTTCTTTCCCACCAGCAGCATTGTGTGCTCTACAATGTTTTCATCTGCTGTAATACGGCTGGAAACATCATTATGATAAATGTTAAAAACCATTCAAAACACTTTGACCTGAAAGAGCTGTGTTTCCTTCATTTTCTGTCATGTCAACGTCAGAAGCCAGGAACAGAGTGCTACACAGCTGCTGACATTAACATTACTGGTGCTTTCCAACATGCAAATCCAACCGAAACAATTTAGGTGGCCAGATAGATAATAAGTAGCTACTGTGCTCTGACTGAAGTGAGCATTTTGTCGCTACGTTAACAAAACCTCAAAGCTTTACAGGAGGAGGACACATGGTTAAATTACGGTGGAAGTTAATGCAAAAATATTTTTATTCCAAGTAATTTCCACACTATGTAAAGAGAAGCCAGTGCAAGTGCAAAGATGTGTGTCTGTGTGTGCGTGTGTAAAGAGATCATCTTTTCAGAGGGTGACAATCTGACAGTCTGGACAGACTCTTCTTATCTGTGATGAGACACAGCTGCTAGTCCTTGACTGCAGACATTGTCTATCTGAGTCTTTTGTCTTTTGTCTTTTTCTCTGTCACGCATCAGGCCAGATAGACGAATCTGACAGCTCCACATGGCAGACCTGAGCTAAAATAACACAGACATAATGGAAATTTGGACCCATTCCAGGTAGCTTGCCATTTTTACTTAATTGAGTGTGTGTGTCTTTAAGAGCAGAGCCAAAACATGGAGGTCGGCGCCTGTGTGAGAGAAGAAGTATACCTCATCCCCATACTTCAGGATGGAAGACAGTGGAACAAAAAACAACAACAGATATTTTGGTTGGCTCTTTAAACCACTGCAGACAGACTTTTGAATTATATCTTGTTGCTTTGGTATGTCAGTGTAGGCAGTTTGAGCTCATTTTGTACTTTTCGTGATTTGGTCTTGACTTTTTATTGTGAGCATCATTAGTGGCCTGTTTATAAAAAGGCTAATCAGAACCGGGCCTTCCAAGTTATTTCTCAAGCATAGAACCCTAAAAGCATCAGCTAAAAACAAGTGCACGACAAACACCATAAAACCTAAAGCACTGAATTTGCTTGATTCTAATATATACATCCTCATGTTTACGTATACACTAAAAAACATAGTGCTGTACAGGCATTTTTGTGCTCTATAAGATACAAGCAAAGTACCCTCAAAGGTACTACAAGGTCCTTAAGGTCCAGCTGTATAGCTTAAATAAGGTTTGGCCAGGGGATGTTGGCATATTTGTACCATTTCATTACCCAGTGTTGGACTCACTACAATAGAATATGGAACAATATGTTCTCTAACTAAAGGTGCTAATGATGAACCCAAGGTACCACCCCAGTGACAGTTTAGTACCTTTTTTTATGAGCGTACACTTCCAAATGGTAGTAAACTGACAGACCAATCTGTGGTGATGTTACCTGTTGTAATCATGTGGAAATACTGAACGAAGTGTATTCGTTGCATCACGTTTTCCAGTGTAAACTATATTTCACATTTGTTCAAACATGCTTCACATAAACAGGTGCCATACACTCAGTACAACACAGTATAGAATAATGTTTTATGTAATTTTCAGGTTTTCTGCTGAGAGCTATAGCGGATCGAAAGGCAAAATCACCTAAGTGGGATAGAACAGTTTAAGCAGAAGAAGTACATTAAGCCACATTGTACAAAGATCAGATTAGTGAGAAATCCTCCAGTAAAAATAAAGGCTTTTATCTACAATTAGGATGTCTACATTCCAAATAAAGATCCAATGACTGTCACGATTTTGTCGTGCTTTTACAAGTATTCACTTTTTACACCACAGTAGCTCTTCGGTGGGATCAGACCAGATGAACTAGCCTTTACTCCCCACATGTATCAGTGAGACCTTGGTGCCCACGACCCTGTTGCTGATTTACCAGTTGAGTGAATGAGCCACTTTGACAAGAGCTTTATTGTGATGGCTAAACAATTTCTGAGCATTTCCAAAATAGCAGGTCTTATGGGGTGTTCCTGGTTTGCACTGGTTTGTAACTATAAAAAAAGGTCCAAAATTTGCTGGGAAACCCTTTAGGCCCTGGCATTCATGGGAAAGTTATTTGACATTTTTTACCTAACTAAACATTACATTTTTTTGCTGCTAACTAGGATGAGTGAGTGATTATTTGTCATTGTGAGCACACCACAGCACAGAACACAGTGCACCACAAAGAAATCCAACCTCTGTATTTGATCTGTGTAGGAGCAGTGGGCAGCTGACATGGGCAATACTCGGGGAGCAGTGCTTGGAGAGAGTACCTTGCTCACAGGTACCTCTGTGGTACTTGTGGTCCAGGATGTGAACCAGTGACCTTGAGGTCAGGCCCTGACTGTTACACCACCACTGTCCTTATATGATGGGATACACCAATCTGGTTCTGATATCGCATATCAGTCCAACACTGGCTTAAATTGCTGGACCGGCTATCAGTCACAATGGGTCGTTCCATTCATTTCACTTCTGTTATTCTATGTTTGTGCAGAGTCACTGTATTTCTTGTTTATTTTTAAGATTTTTTTTGCTGGTGCATTGTATTAATGATGCATTATTTAGATAATGGGTTTATTATGTTTCATGAAATTAGAAAAGCAATGATTAAGTCAAGGCCATATACATCACCGCCTCTTCCACACAGTAATAAAACATAGACCTTATTAATTAAACACTGGTATTGGATCAGCACTCAGTATAAGCACATACCCAAAGCCCAGGTATCAGTGCTGGAACTGAAAAGGTCTGATTGGTTCATCCCTGCTGCTATTGTCTTTGTGCCAGGTACCACACCACACCATCAGAGGACTTGCCTCAACAGGTCAGAGTTGTTTTGATGTCATGGTGGAGTGTATTTACACAAGCTTACTGGTTTCAAATATTGGAGTCCTGTGGTCTTAA
This sequence comes from Arnoldichthys spilopterus, assembly GCA_037974385.1. NCBI lineage: Eukaryota > Metazoa > Chordata > Actinopteri > Characiformes > Lepidarchidae > Arnoldichthys > Arnoldichthys spilopterus. The sequence continues at coordinate 20,936,604 of JBBPDA010000041.1, read as the reverse complement.
GTGACGTTTTAAATAAAAATCTTCCTTCACCTTAAGTAAACTGCTTAAAACCTTTAGTGAAAAGTGCAAAAAGTCCATAATTGTACAGTGGGCCATAGACACTAAGTGTAAGTTGAATATAACTAATTATTTAAAATGTAACTAAATAAGCCTCATTTTGGCCTCTTCTGTCTAAGCCAGTTAATGAAGTTACCATTATCTGTGCAGAAAAGAGTTTTAGAGGACCTAACTGACAGTCAGAGAATAAAAGCAACATGAAGAGAAATTGGCAAAATGGTAGAGACAAACAGAGAGAGAGAGAGAGAGAAAGAGAGATAAAGAGAGGCAGAGAAAGAGAGGAGGAGCTGGGCAGCGAGCCCAGGGTGAGGAGGTTCAGACGGTGCTACTCTGTAATGCTTTGCTCTTATTGCCGTGTAATGCTGCTCGGCATTCTCTCACACCAAAACACATTTGCTGCTAGGATTTCCTGGCATGGCTCCCTGTGGCCTCGGAGCCAATCAGAAATTAGTCTTAGTTTTGTATAGTTTCCAGCTGGGCTTTAGGGAAATAATACGTCACTGCATAAATTTTATATTGTCAAATCAAAAGCTTTTGCTTTTATACTTTTTTCCCTTTTCTTATACTGGGTGCCTTTTACATTGTGTTCAAAAATCATGTCAATCGGACCAATGGATATGCTCCAGAGATTCAGTGTTTTTCTGTCTATAATAAAGTTACCATTTCAGAGATACAAGGTTTTGCAATGACAGTGACTGTATGTGTGTCTCTTGCTATATAACCTAGTATGCACTTATAAAAATCCAAAATTGATTTAGCTTAGAAAAGGCCTTCACAAAAAACACTGAAAAATGTTTGATTGATTGTCAACAGGGAGAAACAATAAAGAAAACCAGTGCAACATTTTGTTCAGGTGCAGGTTGTGTGTAGGTTGTCTATGATCATTTGTTTGCCTCTGAGTAGCTTTTCACAACTCTCAGACCTTTTTGATCAGTATGAGGGCCTATGGAAAACCCTGTTCAGCCCCACTAAAGCAAGACTAAGAATGTCTAAGAAAATAAATCCACAAAGGACAGTAAAGAATACTGAATTCAGTCCAGTTCAGTCTGAGCTAGTTCAGTCTGCTTTTTTGCTGGTTGGTATACCCACCTGATGCATCTCTTTATTTTCTGTACAGAACATTGTCTTGCTTGGAGTTTCTGCAGCAGTTATGTGGGATTCAAGCCCCAGTTGCTGGCAGGCAGCTATACACAGCCCTTGTCAAACAGAGCTCCTACTGAGAGTGGCTTCAAAGCAGCACTGCACAAGCTCATTCATAAATATGTTCATGATTTAACTCGGAATTGTTCAACTCAGTTGCCTGACTCAATTTCCTGATTCACTTTATACCCAAGAACTCAAACTGCAAAGTCCACATGTAAATCCATTTAGCCAATTCAAATGCCGTCATATTCTGTAAAACTTGAGTAAACCGGTTTCACAGTGCAGCAATGCAGCTAAAGGGTACGTTTTCATAGTGCCCTTGGAAAATATGCTTTTCACACACTGGCTTTATAAAGAAACATTTTAACGCTGAATCTTTACAGAGCTTAAAGTGTTGTATGTCTAATCTGAAGTGCTAGTTGTAGTGTAACCTGACTGCATTGTGCTTTTTGCATGAGATTAAGCTCACATCCAGCCATTACGTACACACATACGTCAATCAGATCTAGAGTTGCAGAAGGTAATGAATGTATAATACTTTTTCAATACTGCATTGTGGGAAGCAAACCAATACTTTTTTAGGTCTAAATCCTTACTGAAATATTTAAAGCTAGTGTGAGGATCCAGCCTGGGGAATCCAGCAACCATTCTTCAGGCAGCAAGGATTCTCCACTGGAACTCCACTCCAGTCTGTATTACTAACTCTGAATTTTACTCTATTGCCTGTTTTTGGACACTACATTTTGGATTTGGAATTAAACTGTGCATTTAAGTCTCCCATCTCATTTCATGACTAAAAAATAAAAGCATTTTTGGTCCATAGCAAAATAGCTTGTGTGAAAGTTGCCACTGTCTGGGCTAAAGGACCAAATTTTTTTTATATAATTCCAAACATCTGTATAATGAATCAAAAGCTTTCTTGGTAAATGAGATTGCTATGGTTTTAATCACTAAGCAGCAAACTACTGGCCTATTGGGGAGTAACAGGCACCTTACAGATCTACCTAATACTCAGCAAACCTGTCTGTCTCATTTTGCATGGTTGCATTAGGAATTCTGAAAAGACCTCCAGAAAAACCAGACACTTCCACTGTTCTCAGACTCCATACGATCAATGAGGCCCAAAGGAAAATCCAGTAAACATGCAGCTATGGCAAAAAATATGTCACTTCCAGAAAGAGAGTTTTCTGTGAAGCCTCTCTCCCACTGAGCCGATAGAGAGAGACAGTATTGGGGCAGTTGCCGTAAGCCAACATTAGCTCACTAACAGTTGGAGATGCCATTAAGATGCTAGAGACTCCTGTGGCTTCACTATGAGCAAATGCAAAAACAAACACCAAGTACTTGTTTAGATACTACACATGCCATGTAGGTACAAAGCACATTACTGTCAGAGGTGGAAACATTATGGGATGCATGGCTGACTCCGGAACATTTTAACTAGCTCTTGCAGACAGCTTAAGAGGGTTTATGAGGAAGATGTCTTAACAAGGGCCAGAGGCTGACCTTACGGGTTAAGGTGGTTGTTTAGGGACACTTAGAATACATTCAACCCTGGGTTATGAGCTAAGACGCATGTGTTTAAGCTATAGCCTATGGCAGGGCAAGCTAGGGGACAGAGCTTTTATTTTCTTTGGTTTATAACCATGCACAATTGGAACTGTTTGTCCCCATTTTAGGAGGATCCTTAAAAGGGGTTGGTACAAATTAGGTAAATAATTGTACATAGTAAACACTATGAGCCATATTATAACCGATGCTGTTCAGTACCACTTTATTTAAAGGCTACTAACATAGAGACACAGAAGCATTTACATTTATGTTGTTGATATTGCATGTTGTATTCATATATATTTGTTTTGTATACGTATGTGTGTAAATGTTCTTATACTCTAACTTCAGACAATCTCATTTACAGCAGTGGTTTTCTCCACAAAGCCACAAAACACCAACTATTCTGCTCTGGCTTGACCATTTCAGGTCAGGTCATGCCATGCTGTGATCTCACAGCCATTAGCTCTCAGTCCAGAGACATGCGGGTTTGTGCAGAGCACGTCAGAGAACTCTTCTCCAGTTGCCTTAGATCTCTATTCCATATGGCAGGAAGCAGAGAGAGACTTTCCACTCAGGGGCTATCCTCTGGATGTGTCTGCACTATTAGCCTTGAGATTGGCTGTTTTAAAACAACTGCCCATGACTGTTATATTGACAACAGCTATTACATCTGCATCCATTTATGCCTTAAGTCTATTCATACACCAGAATGTACTAAGAGTGATCATTTCAGCCTTTCAGCCTAATAACATCACTAAACTAGGTTTCTCAGTCAGTCTGGCTTGAAAGAAAGTCTTGGAAAGTAAAAATAAAATTAAACACATTTTCTTTTATTTCAGTTTGTTTCTCAGTAGGGAAGACTCAGGTCAACCCTAGCTGGGCTAGCAGGGGGTTCAGGGAATCCTGTGACTACTTTTCTATGGGTGTAATCACTGAGGGAAGACACCAGTCACAGTGCAGTGTCATTACATGTCTTGACCTGAATGAGAGGACTCCTGCAGACAACCGTTCATTTCTACACAGCTACGTAATTGCAATGTGGACACAGGGGACCTAATTCAGTCCTGAAGACTTCCATCCCACCCAAAATGCTCAACTCAATCCAGAGATTTCACTTTTGCTCCCCTTTTTTGAACAGGGGAAGGAATTTTTCAGTGCGTACCTCATGGAGGTCTAATTAAATCCAGAGCGGAGGGGAGCAGTGAGAGCAGCCACACATGTTCCAGTTCTCATCTGGGCAAAGTGCTCCTGCTGCTCCTGAGCTGGCAGTACATCCGAGCGGAAACCTCCCAGTCAACGTTATGGGGCCTATGTTACTTAAATGAGAATTCTGGACAAAACTAACTGTAGAATGTTATTTGTGATATTATGCTGTATTCTGTCAAGCAGCACTGCATCCCTGAGCCTTATCGGTTTCAGAAGGTTTTGTGGCCTTTTGTAGTACCCAATTGCATCATTACATCAACAACATCACTGGGGCACCCACCCTTCCTACCAGTAATGCAAGCTCCTGCATTTATTAACTACTAGAAAAAATGGTCAAACAGCTTATCCTCACACATCCTATAAAGCATGCTACCAGACTACATTTAGGGTCTAATCCTGTGGTTTCATCCTGTTCCTAGATAATTCATATTCTGTACATTTTAGTGTTTTCTCTGTTCTTTAACTAATTAACTAAATTATACATATTTGCTGGGTTGACGTGGGGGTGCAAGAGCAGGAAAACACTCAAATTTGTAGGGCGGAGGGCTGCAGTAGCAGGGTCGGGAACAGAAGGCAAAACTGACTCACCATTGAAAAAGAGCTCCTGTTGTCTTGCCTGTCTTGCCTCAGAGGAGAAGCACCTTTTCTTCAGCCAGTCAGGCTCAAACTCACTGCTGTGTTGATCTGGCCATGTGATAGAGACCTAAACAGGAGCTACACTTAGCTTTAACATAAAATTCGTGCTGGGGCAATACAAGCCTTCCACATGCAGAGTGAACATAACAACAAGACAATAAACAATAAAATCAATGTGGAGAAAATAACGCCAGACTACTTCTCAGCCTACCTTGTGATTCTCAGTGAGCAGCACTTGGTCCACTCCAGTGTGCACATCGAGGTCAGTGAGCGGAAGACTCCGAGCTTGTGCTGATTGCAGGGTGCACAGAGGACACTGGCAGTTATCCCTAAGCCAGGTGAATGGATACAAACTACAGCTCCCATCATCCCATTCCACTTGCAGGAGTCTCTCGTGGTCCAAAGCCCTAGCCAGCCTAACCCCAGGACTCCCACCGACAGCTGGTAGAGGGGCTGCTGCCAGTGTCTGATGTCCAAAGCGAGGCACTGTGGCTGATCTGGGTGGACCACTGACCCCTTTCAGCACATGGAGAGCTCCTCTGGAGGCACAGCGAGCAAGACTGGATAACATCTTGAAAGTGAGGCACCCTTAGTGTAGTGCGTAGCAGTGAGTAGCAAGCTGTTGTTCTGGATACACATAAAAAGGGTAAAGTGGTTACATAAGCATTTTATAGCCTCATTTATGATGACCACATAAGTTTACAGCACCTTTGTTACAAGACGATAATCTCTTTATTCACTGCAATAGCACACCACAGCATGTTGGGAACCGATTGACCCCTCTGATAGGAGTTCATGTTTGTGGAGTAACAATGCAGACAAAAGATATGCCAATAGCAAAAGGGTCAAAAGTAAGAAGGAAGATAACTTGAGGAAGCCTTTTATAGATGGTATTTATAAATTACACTACTACTGATTTTGAAATGCTGTCCATAAAAATAATTAGTAACTACAAAGCTTTGATTCAAAACAAACAGCCTGATTTTAAAGTCATATCACTGCTATTAAAGCAGATTGTCTGAAATTTTATCATTTCTCCTTCCTAAATATAAACCCTTCAATATGTCACTCACCTCTACAGATAACCATCTGGCTTACATATACCCACATCACAAGTACTTGTCTTGTAAACTCTCTAGGCACGCTCATTCATGTTGTTCTGCAAGTATTGCTATACAGTCTCATTCATTTTAGTATTATTTATTATATTATGAATTATTATGTATATATACTTAC
>JBBPDA010000041.1:20905678-20916892 GCA_037974385.1 Arnoldichthys spilopterus | reverse complement strand
CAGAGCCATTAGAAATAAAAGAGAAACCTAACACAGCAATGTTGTGTTTTCTTTTTCTGTTTACTACTCCCTCGAGGGGAATGTGATGTCAACCTGGAGACACACCCAGGCACAAATATTCACATATAATGGCAGACATGCATTCTTGAAATTAAAGACCTAGAAAGGGTCTTTGAAGCGAGTACACAGATGAAGCACTTTTGGTTTACTAAGAAACCTTTCCATAAATGGCAGATAATTTTTATCTACTGCATCTGTAGCATTCCATCGACCAACATGGACAATAATTTAATAATTAAAAAAATAAATGACTACACACTGCAAATTTGGGAACCAAAGTTGCTTTTTTGTGGCATCACCTCAAAGAACTTTTTTGGCATCTTGTGGTTCTGTAAATACAAATATGAAGATTAATACTTTAGCCTTTTAATTATTCTTACACACAGACATGCAAGAACAGCAAATATGTCAGTGTACCTCTCACTGGCAAAAACGCAAAGCCAAAAATGGCCCAGCCCCTGTTCACTAAAATGGTGCAATGGTCAAACCACAGATCACAGCTTGCCCTCTTAGAGCATTTTGCGCAGTCTGACTAAACCCCCATTCTCAAAATCAGAGATCAAGGCTCTTCTCTGTTTTGGCACCTAAGTGGTGGAACAAACTTCTCTTGACAGTTAGAACTGAACAGTCCCAAGAGTCCCTGTCTTCGTACAAAAACTGAAGATCCACCTCTTTAAAGAGCAACAACTGCATATCCCAACATAACTAACAAACCTTCTTACTACTAACCATATATGATATAAAAAGCTTGTTTTTTTGCGTAAAGGATTAGTATCAGCTCGGGTAGAATGAGTAGGAATACTTCTGTGACAAGTTTTCTTTGCTGACTACAATGCACTCATGAATGTCGCTTGGATAAGAGTGTTCGCCAAATGCTGAAAATGTAATTGTTTCTTGCATGTCAGTATACAGATAACATCTGCAGGATGTAGATTAAATCCAGCTAAATCACAACATTGAAAGCTGCTGAAACAATAAGATGTGTTATAATTTTCATTTGCAATAAGTCATTAATTTTGCCTGAACAATCAATGGAATTTCTCACAAAAATAATCTTTCAATCCCAGAAAAGACCCAGAGGCCTTTTGAAGTGTGGGGTGCAGTGATGCAGCAGAGAGCTAATGAAGGCTTTGGTCCCAGGGCAGCCTTTTTCACTTCATCACACACATGTTCCCAACACTCGAGCCAAGGGTGACCTCAGAACAAGCTTCCAGATAGCAGCTCAGCTGCCCACTCGTATAAAACTGGATTTTACTACTCCTGCAATTAAAACTTTGTTATTATGACACAACCTTGGAAGCCATGATGACCCTAGGAATAAATCCTCATATACACTAACATACTTTGATTTTTTTTAATAAATGATGTCAGCTGGAAAATAGCCATAGTAGTCATAGACATATAAACTCAAAATGAGGCATCGTTATTATAGTGACTTTTATTATGACATTGTTATAGAGGACACAATGGCAAAGCAGGGACTGAGTGACTTACTCCAGAGTCTTTAACCAAGTGAATTTGTGTGCTTAAGTGGTTATAGGGAACAAAATGTACTGCTATGTGACCTGGTCTTTGTGATGAGGTGGAACAAGCCAGAGCATATCTCTGGCGTATCTGTTTGATCTGTGTGTGATGAGAGAGGAAGGGAACATGGTGGTGACCTCCACTGAGAGAACCCAGTGATGGAGCACTGGAGCTGTTCATACTAAAGTGCTTATGAGATTTTTCCAGTTGATTTGTGGTTGAATGCCTCCTCGCCAACCCCTGTATTGGCTTACGTACCGTCGGTCTTCATCTCTTTCTCATATGGAAAATTACTCAAACTAAATTAACTCAGTTAGCTGCCCCCCCAAATACACACACAGACTCCCACAAGGACCTGCACCCTGGTATTTCTGATCCAGCACAATTTGATGATTTCCCTGATCAAACACTCCCACTAAACCTGACAATTAACAGATTAGTCTAAACATGTGTGTTTGAGAAAGGAAATCATCAAACAGGATGGAGCTGAGTACCACAGACCTAGACTAAAGCTCAAAAGCTCAACATTTGTTTATTTGCTCTTTCCCCAAAGGTAGGGACTTGAGTTTTGAAAGCTTAGGTGAAATATAACAGTTTGCAACATGGAACTGTGGAATGAAGTCATTCCTGATGTAGACAGGATTTCAGCTATTATTTTTTCAATGTGCACAAGTATATTTTTTCATAAGAAAATATAGATTAAACCAACTCTTTTAAAATCTGTTTCAATGTGCATTCACACACATATGCTGTAAGGGTATTTCAGCAAATGATTACACACTGACAGCATTATCTGTTTTCATTTTGGCTTATCCCTTGGAGATACATTCCTGGATCAACCAAAGGACTAGCCAGAGTTCAAGAATTAATCCAGCTCAGAAGCTAACTGGATAGCTTTTGAAAGCCTCTCTCTAGGGAATTTAGCACAGGGTCACAGAAGGTGTTATTTTTACCTTCTGAATCTGAGTTGGAGGTCATGGACCAGCATGTTGGACTTCAGCAGTACCTGCTGCTCTTCAGATGAACATAGAGGTAATCACAGTGTGATTGCTCCAGACAAACAGACATGATTACACAAATTGCAGTCTGCAGGCTGTATGACCGATATAAGTTGTGTCTTTTCCTGTCTGAAAAAGAGACATGACTCACAAACATTTTCAAAGAAGCTGGAAGAAAGAAAGGCAGAAAGAAACGAAAGAAAGAAACGAAGAAAGAAAGAACTGACTCAAGTTCACTGAACATGAATGCATCCTTTTCTCCCTGGGGTGCAGTCTGTTAATGTCTTGCAGTGCTGATACCGTATTGATGAGATCAGAGGCTGCATTCATGTCTTTTGCTTAAAGAAAGCCACAATCGTTAAACTGTAATAGCCTGCACATGTGGCTACGGAAGAGTGGTTGGACTCCTGTGCTCTTCCTTTTGACATTCATTAGCCCATGATGGCTTAATTGTGTATATGGAGCTCAAGGGAGAAAGGAAACAACCAACAATTAAATTACGTAATTTATGGGAGCTGGAGTGCACAGAAAGAAAATACACAGTTTGCAGATGACATTGTTGACACTCACGCAGACTCAGTGAAACAATTCTCTTCAGACTCACTCACTTAATATCAGAAGTTTATACAGATTCAATGTAAAATTTGTCAAGATAAAGAAGGAGAAGATGATGATGAAAAATTATTATTTAAAATACAAGAAACACTGTCCCCAAGCCCCTACTCAACCCAAACAAAGACAAGTGTGAGAAACATAGAATGTAAGAGTGTAAGAGTGTACTGACAATAATTATTAACCAAACAGAATACATGTTTTATTAGTCATCTTACTCTTTAACCATACATGAGACAAATGTTTTGGCAGTGCACTTCCTATTCCATAATGTTTCTACCATTAAGTTCTATATCTTTTTAATGTTAAATAAACCTTGCAATTAAGCAGGTCATTCAGGTTCTTATTTCTATTGAAGATTTCCCAGTAAACGTCTGAATGTTTTTATGAGATTTAACTAAGTGGAGCAAGTTTTATAACTATTAGGGCAGTGCAGCTCTTTGCCAAAACCAGCTGCCAAAAAGCAGAGCCATCCATCCATCCATAGATCCAGCCTGAGTGGGATTTAAGGAGGGCTCTCTATCTCCACTGCTCGACTGCATGGAAAGAATGAAGGCTCAAGGACACTTTGGCTGAGGTAAATCATCGGGAGAGAGAGAGAGAGGGAGAGAGAGAGTTTACTCAAATGAGAGCTCATAGTCTACAGTTTCTTAATGTTCCCTTTGCATTCTGCCAGCATGTGTCAAAAAGGTAGACAAGAAGAGACAGGAAACGGGAAGAAGAAGCAAGAAAGAAAGTGGCAGACTAGCAGTGACCACCAACAGGAGCGTAGAAGAGTGGGTCAGTTGTGATCCATCTGGCAGGGCACTTGTTTTCCATCCTGAGAGACAAGAAAATCCTTTCTGTTCCCCATCCATCATTCAGAGCTGTGAAGGAGACACAGAGAAAATTAATAGAGGGACAATTTGTTTTACTAGTGTGCATCGCTTCACACACCTGTCAATGCCTTTCCTGTTTGTCTCCAGGAAAGCGATATTACAACAACATCTAACCGTCCTCCTATACGATGAAGCAGCAAATTGCTATCACAAGATGCCTTGGAATTGAGACACTTTATTTGAAATACCAAACAGTAACTGAACCAGAGGAGACATAGTTCATATTAAAGTGGTTTCAGAGAACTGATGTTATATTCGATTCATTCAACAAGTCATCGTCAAAGAACCTCTCTCCCTAAGCAGACATAATAGCTTCATATTGTTCCTATAATGCACCAGTATTATGACCCCATTAGACCCTTCTGGAAATTATGGCTATGCAACATTTCACACCGAACATAAATACTGTTGCCACAGCAGTGATCTCACCATAACAACCAGAAGCAACTGCTGTCAGCAAGATTTATGGCACAAGCCGTTCTGATAGCGCCTGTTTCCAGCATTGCGGTGTGCTCACAACATGTGTTGAATACATTATATATGTTGTTCAGCTGAGCTATTTCAGACTCACATTGTCCAGGCCAAATGGAAGCATTTGAAGCCAAATCAGTAAAATGATGGCCATTAATGTAATTTCCAAATGGGGGCTTTAGACTGCAGGAACTCCCACTGGCCATGAATCCTGGTGGTTGTCCTTGTGTATATCCCATTTGGATCCAAGAGAATCAGAATTGTTTGAACCAACAGAATAGTTTGAATGAGATTTTCCACACAGTCACTGGAGCCTTTGCATGTGTGGGGGTCTGTGTTAGAGAAATGCCTTAGTAGCTTCTTCATGCAGTCCCTCAGGGTGTAGACGCCTCTGTCTGCACTTTAAAGCAGCACTTTAGTGACAAAACCTTTAACAATGCATGATGTCATTTAAACTTTACAGCAAACACAGGGAGACATTGCCTATGCACAGTGCATCTGTATATATTCACAAATCAGTCTAATATTCATAAATCATAAAATGAGCAGAGATGAAAAGCTGGAGAGGTGGCTCCCACATGTAAAGATGATAGTGACAGTAGTGACATTGGTAAAATCATGCAAGTTGTATATTCTGTCAGCAAGGTATCAACCTAGTAATTTAAAAACTAAATACTATTAGTGTCTTTATGGTAATTTGCATTATCTTCTTAATCCTTTATCCAGGTTTATTGAAATGGTTTTAATCATAATATAGCACTGACATTTGTAAAGCCTGCTCCTTATAATACATTTGAAATAAATAAAAAAAGGAAAATTTGTTTTAAAGATATTTAGACTTAGACTAAACTCAAACACAGAAAGACCTTTTTTTTCTTTGTTTAAAGGGGTTATAGAATAAATGACTGTGTAAAAGTCAGGTAAGTATACAGCATATACTTAATCTGTAAAGCCCTGTATTTGAGTTTAGATTTCAGTTTCACAGTGGCTGGAAAATAATTTGTAGTAGTAAGTGAATAATAAGTCAGAATTAGTAACTGAATAATAAATCTTTACTTTAAGGGGCTAAAACATGTGGGGTTAGCAGACCATGGCATTAAGGCAGATTTGTAAATCCCTTTTTCTCCCTTGCTGTGCAATGTGTGTGTGTGTGTGTGTGTTTGTTCGTGTGTCCTACACCTGTGCTGTTGGATTTAGACCACTGTGAAAAGCAGCAAGCTCCCTCTCTTTGGCCACAGAACTTGTAGTGTCTGAGGGAATCAGACAGATTAGCTGGAAGTGGAGTGCAGCAACCTGGAGAATCAATGACCTGAGACAACCTCAGCCAGAACATTCCAGTGATGGATTCCAGTACAGAGAGAATCACATTCTGAGGGAAAAGAAAATAACTGGAGGAGCTCTGTAATTAAGCCAGAGTCTACCAAGGCAGTTCTCCTTAAAAATTAGGTGCTGAAGCGATGATTTCTTTATAAAGACTAATTTCTTGGTTTGCGTAAGCTCGCAGATGTGTTCTATCACTGATGAAAGGCCTGAATCCAAATGTTAAATAAAACAGATGCTGCTTCAAGGGACGTGTAAAAGAGCAAAGTGACGAACTGTTGCTGAAACATTTCATTTGGCCAAGGATTACCACTTACGTGCTCACTTTTCAGGCAATTTTCAGGCAAGATTTGAACTTAAAACAAACATAGCTGTGACATGTCTTAATATGGCAAAGCATAAAAAGCACATTAAGAATGAAGAATATACTGCACTAGTACAGACAGAGATACATAAGAACATAAATAGCATTAAATACATGCCACTGATTAAACACACTCCTAGCTAGGCCTTGCCATATTTTAGGAAAACACAAAAATATGGTTACAGCAAAAAAGAGAAAATATCAATCTAACCTTAAGAAAAATGTAACATTTATATACATATTCATGTACTAGTACAAAACACACCACATATACCATATACCATACCAGAAGAACATCGATGCATTTAAACATCTATAAAGGTGAAATATCAAAACACATGTTGAACATGTGACTTCATGACTTTATGACAGAAACTTTCAAAGTATCAGTTTATAAGTTCAACTAGACTAGAAGTTAAAGGGCCTTTTTTCAATCCGATCAGAAATAAGTGGTAAAACCCAAGCCGCAGGTGGTTGAGTGGCGTTTTAGTGCAGTGAGCTGCGGCAAGGTCAGCGGAGGGGCTATGTGTTCAACTGGTCTGGATTCAATCAGAGATCTCCCGCTGAAACAGGCAAGTGGGCCAGAGAAACCCTGGAGAGACCCAGGAGTGATGTCAGCACTGGGAGTGGGTTTGAAAGAGGCTATGAGTGCTGTTAAGCATTCGATTTTACTGCTGTGGCATACAACACCCACAGCACTGCCAAGCACTGAAATGACACTTGGAATCCTCTGCCGCCTTCAAAATGGTGTGCATAGTCTTTTAAACTGTATACGATGGCCCACAGTCCAGTTTATTACTATCATACCTATATAATATTATTTTAGGCTCACAGCAGTTACTGAACCATTGATAGTTACTAAGTAGCAAGTCCAATGGGTTAACCCCCTAAACTCCTATAGGGGGGGGGTGTTTCTTCATTACAGTTGTAACTGCACAACTAACATATTAGGTTTATAGTAGTTCATATGATTTACTGAATTATGTGCCTCCAGATTGACAACTGACTTATAAACCTTGATTTTATGAGGCTAAGAATAATGTTTATTTGTTGTATGTGTGTGCACATACACAGATCACCAACACCACGGACATAAAGTGAATAACACTGAATACCTCATTATTTCATTACAGTTGTCATGGGATAAAGGGTAGCCAGCCTGGTCCAATCCCACAGAAGATGTACTGATCTTTCAATCATGTTGACTCTGAAAGAAAGGTAACAGAACTGCAGCATGAGGGGGACCTGCTCAATATTAGGCAGGTGGTCTTAATGTTATGGCTGATCATTGTATATGTGCGTACCCTCCCTGATGTCCTAAGCAAATTTCCTCCTAAGGCGTCCTCTTACCCAATTTGTGAGCCATTTAAAACATTTGCTATTGTCACATAGTCAAAGCTGATAAGCAGGTGTTCCCACTAAAATCCTTGCTCTATTAGAACAGTTTGCTTCCTATGTTGTTTCATTTCATCCACTCACATACAACACTGTTTATCCTTTCTGAACTGCAGTTTCTTAAAATGTTCCCTGTAATTGTTCATTATATGTAATAAATTGTATTTCATTCCCACTTTTATCTGGGACAAAGACACAGAACACAGCCCTGGAGGTGCCTGGCAGGCAATCAAGACACAGATGGAACAGGAGATGCCCTGATTATCAAGATAAACTAGAAAGACTCAATGCAATCTAGCTAACCAACTTAACCACACTATTATTTGCTGACATCAGACTTGGAGAAGAAAGAACACAGGTTTACCTGATAGCTGTTCTAACAACTCACTTATTGTGTTTTTGTGACTAGAGCACTTCCACTCCATCCTCTCGTCAAAGGTGTAAACATTGGCACCTGCTTTGGCACAGCATCCTTTGTGTAATTTGCAGGGGCCTACACAACTTGCACATGGACATCTGATCAAGTTTCCTTCAAGTTCCTTAAATTTGGCAAAATCTCACTTAAATGAATTTTTTTTGACAGAAAAAAACACACAACCCACATAAGATATAAGTGGACCTCAGGGAAAAAAATTTAATGCAATAAAAAGAATATGAGCCTTTTAGGCAAGGGCTCTGTAAGGGCTCTGTGGAGTTTTACAGAGATCTTTGCATCTCTTGGTCCTCTAATTTATATCTTAACCTACATAAAGTTGCAAGAGTAACATCCTTGGATGTACTTCTTATTCATGTACAGCATATATAATTGGGAATGCATTTGCACTTGCATGTTTGTGTGCTCCTCAGAAACCTGCCTACAGTTCTCAGGTGGACGATACATTGAAACAATGGTGCTGTTCAGAGTGTCTTGGTCCAAAGCCATGTGGGCTTCTTCTTATTTTAGCCTGAGGAGGAGGAGGATCACACATGCCTTCCATATGCGGTAAGCGTTGGGAGTTCTGCGGTGCTTGGCTGGGGCCGGTGCAGGGTCTACACTGTTGTGCTAATGGTTGGACTGTGCTGGGCAGGAATAGCTGTGGTGGTGTTCAAACCTCCAGCCGTCTGCCAGCCGGCCTGCCGCAGGACTGGGGCTGTCTCCCTCTCTGTCTGCAGCCCATAAATGCCGTCATTGTGCCCAGCGCAGTGCCAGCTTTATGGACACCACACTGCACAACAACCCCACCATGACATGCCTTAACTGAAGAGCCAATGAGAAACTGGGAAACTGCTAATTAAAAAATGACTAGCTTTCTCATCGTGTGAGATGTTCTAACGTAATGCAGTACAGATCCTAGCCACATTGAAAGGCAGGTGACACAGGGTAGGAGTTTGTTCCAGAACTAGCATATACGTCATGGAAGGAGTGAGAGACATCTGCTTATTTTAGACGTGTGAATGACATTACTGGTTTTGGTAACTTTTGTGACTCTAAATCCTTATTTTTCATTCTGACCTATACATGACTGATACCAGGCAACTTATTAGGCTCTTTCATTGCTTTATTTGTTTGCATAAAATAGTGTTGGTAGGACATTTGTCTTGACCTGCCTACATGTTCTTTCATTTAAGTAATAACATATTTTCACATGATGCAAACTGAATTCTCATGACCCAGATTGATGATTCAGTGCCCACTTACCATGGTGTGACCAAAATACACAGCAATTATTCTTGCTTTTCTCCACTGAAGCATTGACTAATACCAGATGTAAAACCACCAGCTTGAAACTGTGAATGATTATACCATCCCTGCAGCTCTGGTGGTATCCCAAAGAAGAAGACTATAATCCAGAGGTCATAGTTTTCATCTACACTGATAATATCATGCTACTGCCAATGTAATGTTAAGCATGGCACTTAGCCCCACATTTGCTGATTACTTCTGTGACTGCTGTATTTAAGCTCCAAGCTTCAGACCTAGATGTCAACTACATGACATCATGATTTATGCTGCTTTAGCTAATTGGTGTGTATTGCATTCCAAAAATAGAAAAAGTCATCTAGTAGTGGAAAAGAAGAGAGTGATCTGGTCCTTATTTCTGCACATTTTTTGGTCTCTGTGCATTATTAGGGCAATACTTCAAAGAACAGAGCACGCCCAGGCAGCATTAGCAAAGATGCTAGGGTAGGATTCATGATTTTCCATTGCAGAGGGACATGAACTGCATCATTTGCTGGATTTGGTCAAGAAAGTCATAGTGCCCCAAAAACAGCGGTGAAATACATTATACTCTTCACCTACTGACCGGGAACCTGAACAAGAAAGACTCATTGTTAATTTATCATGTATGGACAGAAGTACAGTGAAGACCCCAAGAGCAAATCATTCATGAAATGCATGTTAATTAATGTGAACAAAATGTAGTTGGGAGTTTTTATTCATCATTAGTCAAGGTTTGGATGAACATTGTGATCTAAGTAATAAAAAAGCATGGTCCAAAATTAACACCTTTCTAATAAGTAAATTCAGCTAAGGGGCACCCTTTTGATGCATGCAATTACAAAAGCAGAGTTTGTATAATCTCTATAGAAAACCACTTACCAGTAGAAAGTAAGAAAATAAGATAAATTAGCCTAAGATTACCATGGCAAATGCTATGTGGTGGATGGAGGCATATAAAACCATCCTGTGCTGAGATGTGGAGCAATGAAACTGTGTTCTCTGGAGTGGTGCATCTCCACTAAATACTTTTGCTATGAGCTTGAATAGAGCTGTTGTTCAAAAACTAATCATCCAGCTTCAGTACTACATTTTGGCACTTGCCAGACTGCCACTGAAGATAATAATCTGTTCTTAATAACTTGCCTGGTAAAATAAAGTTTAAATAAATAATAAAAAAAAAGTTGCATAAAATTTTACTTGTTATATATGATCTATGTACATGGGACTTAATTTGACCCATCAGCTTGTTATTTTTGTCATTCACAAGCAACAGTTTTAGCCTGCTGTCCTGGCCATCCTACTGTAATGTTGTGCTTTGTTCATGTTATAGTTACTAAGAAGTTTTTATTATTGTGAAATAACACAATCGTTCTATGAGTTACTGTTATTAAAGATAAATGTGACCAGTTCAGAGGGTTTGCCTAAACCTCCCTAGTTATTGTGCAATGGTACTGTGGCAACTAATGTGGATATACAAACAAAGTGCACAATGATTTGATCACACAAAGTGATTTGGTCACTCAAATCACTCGTCAGATTTAAGAAACAAAGCTGATTTGAAATGTGAACAAAGTCTGAAGATCTTGTGTCTGAACACAATCCAATCCCAACAGCAGTGACTGTCATCCTTGCTGGCTCTTCCTTCTTAGTGCATCATCTGCATTAATAATAATGGGCAGTTGAGTCACTATAACAGATTGTAAATTAACTAAATCTGGAAAAAATCTTCCAGTCTGAGCTCCTCTGTGGATTTGGAAAATGTACAAAACAATCTACCAATCTTTTTCTGCAGATGTGTATGTGTGTGTGTGTATGTGTGTGTGTGTGTATGTGTGTGTGTGTGTATGTGTGTGTGTGTGTGTGTATGTGTGTGTGTGTGTGTGTGTGTGT
>JBBPDA010000041.1:20894030-20905578 GCA_037974385.1 Arnoldichthys spilopterus | reverse complement strand
TGTGTGTGTGTGTGTGTGTGTGTGTGTGTGTGTGTGTGTGGGAGAGAGAGAGAGAGAGAGAGAGAGAGAGAGAGAGACAGAGGGGGAGAGAGAGAGAGAGAGAGAGAGAGAGAGAAAGAGAGTTTGATTTTGGTTTGTTTGTCTGACAGCTCAATCCTTTGATTATTTCCACAGATTTCATTTTACATGTTTCAAGCGTCTAGAATGCAGAGTGGTGATGATGAAATTGATGATGCTGATGATTTGTGTCTGTGCGAATGTCTGTGTCTGGGTGTGTATGACTGCATTCCAAGTGTTACGCCTCTAAATAACATCTCCCAACTGTCTCTGTAGGGAACTAAGCTCAGAACACAGACTTCTAGCAGTAGTCACTGTAAAATGGCTCCAAATGACCCAGTTTCTGCATATGAAAGCCAGGCTGTTTTCAGTGACGGCAAGAGTTTCAGACTGAGCAATCTTTTGTCTCCAGTTCCCTTCATTTCAACTGCAAACACTCCTCCTAATGTTCATTTCCTGCTTCCAAAGCCCAGGCTGTGTTCTTGGCCGCATCCCTATACCCATCAGTGCTGTAATATCAGAGAGAAGGAGTGCTGAAGTGCTCCACAGCAATTCCTCACTTTGTACTGAGGTCTATTCAAGCTGGAAGATAAGAACATGAAATACATTTCTGTACTGAAACCAAATTCAGCAGTTGTATCTGTTCAGTACTTAATAGGGAATACTGGGTATGCATGTCACATTGCAGTAGGCCACAGTAGGCATTACAGACGTCACTGTGGTTAACTTTTACTGAGTGATAGCATCCAGCTTGAAAGCTGCAAAATCACATACAAAGACATCTAAAATGATAAAGTGTTGTTGTGAGATTGACTGTACAAATAGATTCACCATGAAATTGGAGCAACCTTTATACAGACTGCAGGTAGCTAAAGAAAAGAGATGCAAATTGATCGAAACAGTTCTCTTCAATAGGGGTGCTTAGATTAAAGGTAGTTGGATTTGGTCAAATCAGGTATAAATAAATGTCAGGAAACCTGGCCACATTTCTATGTCCACAGACTACTAGTTATTTGGCAAGTTGTAAGAATCACTGTCAAGTCCAGCTGCCTTTAAATTTAAATATAAATTTAAATTAAGCTGGGATTCATTTGGTTTCATCCCGGTTTCACAGTTTCCTCTACTGAAAACTACTGATGGAGTTAAATGCAGAGGTCACATATCATTGTGGTGCTTGAGTGTGTTAACAATGACAAATAGTCATAGTTTTTGCCAACTGAGGGCGTGTATTCCTGCAAGAAAAGGATGTTGGTGTATACCCTCTGCAGTCACCTTTAGTGGTCGGGTCATTTCAGGGAGGAACTGAAGTACCAGTGCTAGACTAGCTTTACAGGAGATGACAATCCAGAAGTGTCCTGCATTGTTTATGGTAGTGTGAATAGAACCAGAGAGCAAACCTAGCTAGAGTACTGTGGGGAATTCTAATCTATCATATACATGTGTTAACAACAAAATCTTACATAGAGATTTTTTTATTTTTGGACCTGCCTGACAAAGTGTCTGATGGACCTTAGACTTGATGAGGATACTATAAGGTACTATACTGAGACTATTGAACGTTCCTGTCTGTTAGTAGCCTTTTTGGCTCCGTTTGGCAACTTGTAATCCAGTTAATGCTTAGTTAGTTATGTTATTTACTATGAAACTCACCAGACAGCTGCTTAGGTTTAAGACAATAAAGAGAACTGTGCAATGCAAATTAATAGAAAACTAAGCTTAAGTTTACTAACAGCATGGATGGTCCTAAATGCTTTCTGTTTGTTTGCCCTGTATGGACATGGCCACACCTCCATGAAAGTGAAAGAAACTCTACTATAAATAGTTGTCCAAATAGTTGTCTGATTAGTATAAAAGAATTTAGTATTTCTATAATCATACCACAAAATGTCACTACTTCTTTTCTAATAGTTTTTTTCAGTGGAGGCAACTGATTAAGCCAGATCTAACTATGAGTGGTTCCCTTTAAGCAATTTTTGTGACCTGCAGCTTTTGTACTTCCACTCACAAAAAATGATAATACTTCTCATTATTTTGCTAAAACAATCAATCACAATTCACAATAATATCAATGTTTTGTTCTTTTACTTTGTAACTGGTGGATGTATTGTGCTTATTTTTTCATTTGTTTCAGTATAATTTTTTAATATACAGTAAAATATATGACACAATAATAAAAAAAATGCAGTTCCCAGGGCATAACTCATCTGACATATACATCTGCTTTAGACATATACATCTGCTTTAAGATATTTCTATCTGGGTCATATATTGTAATTTCAGGAAATTACATTAATATCTTATCCCATGCAAATTGGCCAGTCAAATCTTTTACAATTTACATTACAAAAGTTCCTCTGGTACGACTAATCCAGCTCGAATAGAGTGCTTTTTACTTCAACTTTTATTTCAGAGTCTGGAAGGAATTTTCCTGATCTCTTCCATCTCTCTGTCACTCTTATGGCCTCCTGCTCTCTCAGTCTCTGTGGGTCTGAACGTGCATGAGGCTGCAGAGAAGTACGTCATTTTCACTCAGTAGGAGAGCTGCTGACACTTCAGAGTAGGCTAGATTTATGGCTTTGAGACTTGATTCATTAAGATCGATCTAAACTGTGCAAAACTAATACACTGTTACAATTGTTTTTCTAACATTACTGTTTATTCCAATTGCATTTATTATCACCCTGCAAAAGCTGGAGAAATAAAATACAAAACTCTTTAAATTTATTTCAAAAAAACAATTTAGCTTTTTTCACTATATTTATATTTTCCATTATTTACTTATATCTGTGTTTTGTGTAAATGGGCTTTCTGTTTTGATGTAATATGGATTTATATGAAGATTCAAAGCTAAGGTTTTCATTACTATTGTGCAATACCTTTGCACACACACTGACAGAGGAAATCCTCATACCAACAAACAGGGAATATTTTTGAGGTTCTGTGGCACAGTTAAAATCCAAAACCATAGACAGTGCTTTACAGGATAGCTCTACTCCTACATTTTTCCAGACTTTGTGCAATGCAAGATGAATGGAAAACCATCTGCTGTGAGGATTTAAAAAAATATATAAGGAGGGAGACAGAGTGTTGGGAAATGAGGAAAATCTCTCTGTGGTCTTGAGGGGGATGGAGTGTGGGGAGGTTTGGTTTTGATTGTTAGCCAGGAGGGCCTGCCTCGCTTTCAGACTGTGGATCATCTTGTGTCCACTCTCTATAAAGCACATGTTGCGCAACTGCACATGAATGATTTTAATTTTGTCCAAACTTCGTAGCTTAAGTGAAGCTTTTGAAACTAATGTCACAGCCTCTGAAATGTTTAATGCATTCTCAAAAACAGAGGTTCCCCAAATGGTTCTTTGCTTGAACATATAAAAAACAAAATATTAAGATTACATGGAAGTTCTTTAAACTTTAAAAAGATTTTTTCATATCCACATCCCTTTTACAAAATATATTACTTCTTTTCTCGAGTCCCCAGAACCACTGTCATACATCGTTTCAGTTGCTCATGTGCAGGCAGACTGGGGGTCACCAGGTTTGAGATTGAAAACCTTAGGGGCCAGTAGTACCTTTGGTTTTAAGAGTGTGCATGTAGTACTAAGTCTATTAATGTGCTTGTAAATGTGAAGTGACTAATTTCATAACTTCATTTAAGACCCATTCAGCCAGAGAATGTAATGGCATAAACTGTGTAAGTCATAATACTTTCTGGAAAGACCTCAGCCAACAAATTGGTAGTATATCAAGGGCCATATCATGGAAAAAAGTTGTTTGACATAGCAAAACTTCTGAAGTTTCAAAATATACTCTTTACTTATGTTTTAAATTCCCACCTTTTTAATGTCAGAAGAAACAATGAATTTATATATGCCTGAGAGGATGGCCAAACAGAGCAAAGCTTACTTACATATATCAATCTTAAAGGCACATTTTAAAGGCTCTCTAATTATAAGGGGGAAAGGGAGGTTGGAATTCAGGCTTGTAAAAAATGATATCTATTTTTTGGTACATTAAACTGCATCATTATAAATGTTATAAGCGGACATCAGGAGCAAAAAAAAAGTTAACAGTTAATGTGTGGGCTCTTTAACACAAAGTGTGGTAGATGTTTTTACGAAATGAATTGTTGTTATTATTAGTGTTATGCCTCTCCTTGTCATATTTATCAGTATAAGTGTCTAAGTGACAGAGGGATTAACATTGCAGATGGTGGATCATGTTGAACATTCCATTTGCATTACAGAACACTAGAAGATCCTCCAAAAGAATGTAATGCACTTCTGAATGATGAATGTGTTCTGTCGGAGCAATATTGCTCCCGATAAATTAAGTCAATAACAGTGACATGTTTTCCTTCCACAGCCTGTATGTCGTTGATGGAACAGATTCAGAAGCGCTGCGTTTAATTACTAAATCGCTTTTGCACATACTCAAGCAGCTCTGCGAAACTCCAGGGGCAGAAATCAAGGTTTTATGGGAGAGTTTGTTTGGGCCAGAATTCCAGCCGAACACCAACACGCAGTTTAATCTAATGTCAAGGGCCAAAAAAAAAAAAAAACACATGCTTGATCTGGATGTCCGGATGGAAAACAACAATGAAAACTTGGACAAGCATGTGTGCAATAAATAGTTTGTGACTGAAGGAGAAGAAATCAATGAAAGGAACACCGGGACATTTTCCCATTATACAGAGAAAGCTTTGTGGCTGTTTCCCTCAAATCTTTTCATAAAGGTAGCAAAATATTTTGGACAAACCTTCACAGGTCACTATGTTTATAAGACAAATATTCCAGCTTCACCTTTTCTTTGAAAGGTCTACAGTGAAGACAGATTTCTTTCATGAAATGTGATGGCTCAGGGACTCACATTCATGTTTCCTAGTGGTTCAGTTGCTCAATTCAGTCAAGTTTAATACAGTCAAGTTGAACACCGAACAGCTCAGCTTTTATTTAAGCATTGCATCAGTTTTGTCTCACTTCCATCTATCACAGCTCTCTAATCATATCTAGCTCTGAGAGCCTCTGAGGTCTTGTATTACGCCTGACCACTGAGTGAGTTCCCCCAAAACAGCTACTTTGGCCATCCTGTGGCAATAAATTGAAACTTGACAGATTCACTATGGCACCTCAACAAAAAGTCTGACCTTTTCCTAAAGGATGTTGTCATGCATGGCCAGGGACACTTTATGGTTTATTCAACCTCAGTCAACTTTCCATAAATGCCGTGAGTGTTTTCTGCATAATCTAATCTTTGTTCACTGCAGTGCTGAAGTTTTATAGTCTGCAGCCTTGCAGTTTAATCATTGGACCCATGGGCTTTTTTTCGCCTTTATACTCAAGAGGCAGTTTACAGCTCAATTTCATTTTATTCTTTTGAACAGAATCCCTCTGAAAACACCAGACCCTCCCAAATACCCATATAACGGGTTTGAGGGTAAGATTTGGATGGAAGTTAGCAACCATTGCTGCCTTTAAAGGGTCAACCAAATGAAGAAAGAGAATGTGATGTCGCTTGGCCTTTTAAAATAATATTTCCAAATGGAAGCAGCCATAATACTATATTACTGCACTGCATGTTGCATAATATTGACCAGGGTTTTCTTTTATTGGTCATGTTGTACTGTTATACTGGTTTATGTGTAGTTTTGTCATTAACAGGACCAGCTGCTTATTGTTGCTGCCAGTAATATTTATCATTAAATAAGAACTGTATACAATGCCTCTTTAAATAACGGTTGCATACATCCATTAGCCAACAATGAGTCAATTACTGGCCAAAATTAAAGAGAATATGGGGGATGCCGTAAAAGTGTTACTTTCATAAAATGATACTTTCATATATATGATGGTAGAAGTCATTGAATCATTTCCTTAATATGTGGCCAAAATAACATTTTACATGCCTTGTCATTTTCTTTGTTTTGTTAAGCGACAAAGGTAGTTCCTTGTCATAGAACATGATATAGTGACCTGTAATGTAATGATAGACGTATTCAAGTAATTTTTCACTGAAAACATAACTGATTAGAGATGTTTGACGTTCAAAGTTAGCACTTTTTTTTTTGTTTTGCTGTGAAGCAATGAGGCAGTGATTTAATTAAAGTCTTTGTTACTCATCACTTGTTAGCCATATTAACCTTGTAGCTTCAGTGCAAAACTCAGAATCAATCTTCAAACACCCAACATGTCCTGGCAGATATATTACTTTTGGACTAAAAGGAAAATTGAGCAATTTATATTTTTCTGTGAACCACCCCTTTAAATATTTTTGGAAAGAATTTTTCTTGATTTGAGACATCTGGTTCCAAAACTGCAAGTGTTGTTTAAGGAACTGAATTTTAACTTCTTTCCAACTTTCCAAAGATGTTGTAAGTGTTCCTGAGTCAAAACTTTGAAATAAACACAGCTCTCCTACAGATGAAAGTTTCACAACAGTCCTCATACATTAAAATATGACTCAGGATAGTTATTACTTCATAAATCATCGCCTTTTATGGTTGCCACTAAGTAAAAAAAAGCCACATGCACCCCCAATATGTAGTTCTCTTTACCATTTTATCATCATATTTTTATTCTGCGATCACAAAGGGCAAGCAAAAGTTCACTGAAGATATGCTCTTTCCACTGAATCAGATAAAGAGTGTTAATAAATCAACAGCTATTTCTATAGCTTTATAGGCTGTTTGTGTCTTAGACTTACTTTAAACAAGCAGAGAGTTCCAGTAGTAGATCCTGCCCTCTGTTGCTTAGACTCTGCAACTACATGTAGCCTTTGTTTACCTCACTGTCAGTTTGCAACAGTGTACATGATTCAGCTCTCATTTTAGATTTAAAGCTTTTAAAATCTCATGCTTTTAAAAGCCCATGTGTATGTGTGTATATACATACATATACATTACTTTTGACAGTAATGACTAAGTGTCTATACAAAATAAAAGTGTATATAATAACAAATCATATTTATAAAATATATATAAATAGTGCCTATATATTACTGGTTTACACACCAGGAAGGCAGAAAACATGGGTGAGGTAAGTGAGTAAACAGCATTTTCCTCCTCTCACATCCACAGTGGGTAAGGCATTACCTACTCCCTAGCTCCCAATATATATACGTATATGTGTGTGTGTGTGTGTGTGTGTGTGTGTGGGTGTGTGTGTGTGTGTGTGTGTGTGCTTGTGTAGCAAATATATATCTCTAGTTATATAGCTCTTTACATAATCAGGACAATTTGGTCTGAAAGTGTTATTTGAAAACACACACAAAAACATGAATGAGCCCTACTTCTCTCTCTCTCTCTCTCTCTCTCTCCTTCCTTCTTTCTCACTTTCTTTTTCTCTTTTCTGTGCTGCCCTCAAGTACAGTAATAACCAAACAGGTTGCTTATGACGCATGGTGTCATTGGGTGTGTAAAAATAACCCTCTACCTTTTGTCATCAGATATACTGAGCAGATATGGGGAGAAGTAAGAGGATCTGTGTGACCTGTAGGTTGCCAAGGAGATGGAGCGTAATTGGAATGCCTTTAGACCTGTTAGGTTGGTGTTTCTCCCATTGGGCATTTGTCATATGGACAAAATTGGTAAAATATCGCTCAGAAACGTGTTCTACAGGTTGAACATGTATGTAAAACTCTGATGCACGTGTGCCCTTCAAAGACATGGAGATTTATCCTGAACAAGTAGCTTTCCATGTATTGGTATGACGTCTGCAGTGAGGTGGCTTGATGGAGAGGTGTGGCCAGCAGGTGCAAATTCAGGTAAGTTCAGTTCCTGGATAACCTCAGGAACCTCCCCCTCCCTTTCGCTTTGTTTTCTCACAGAAGTGCCAGAGATATTCTGTTTTCAGCTGCTGATCGACTCACCTTTAGCAACAAACAGAAAGAGGTAGGCTGTGTTTTTATTTCTTATTGAAAATTAAAGAGGGGTCTTCTAAAGGGGTTTCGCCTTAAAAAAACAGAAAAATTTATTATAAAAACAACTCAAATTATTTAAATGGATTCATTTTATGAATAGTTCAACTCACTACATTTCAGCGTTGATCCCAGTTTGGCCTCGTTTGAAATTATGGTGTAAGGTAAAGCCTTTATTATTTGCTTATGAGTTTAAATTCTCTGTTTATTTTTTGTTTTTTATCGTTTAGCTTGAGAGAAAGCCCAAATAAGCCTGAAAGATAAGGTGCTAGATGCTATTTTGCTCTTCATTTATGATATAAATATAAAAGGATTTAAACTTTGTTCATTCTAACAAACAGCACCATCAAAGTTAATATAGATTTTCATATTTTAAAATAAGAATAAATAAAAAAGTGCTAATTATGTTTTGCTGTAGGGACATTTTCTTCAGTTTGAGAGATTTAAATGTTTAAATTCGGCTTGATGCTTAGCTAAACATGGTTCAGAATCATTTTTGAAATAATAGCATGTCCATCCTTCCTTAAGTTTTAAGACCATTTGACATATACAACTACAATGTTACTGAAAATGGCAGTTATTTATTGTTGTTACAGCATGGGTGTGACTTTCTAACTGCTTTGGCAAACCCAATTATAAAGGCCTAACCAGTTTGTTATCCCTTTGTATGGATTCCAGTTTGTGGAACACCTAAGCTTTGTGCTTCTCTCTGCTGTACAATGTGTACCAAGGTAATAAAATGCTTAGGTGTGTATTAAAGTTTGGAGAAGTGGAACATTCCCCTCACTGAGTATTGCTTAAGAGGGCAGAACACAAGGATGTCTTAAGGAGGAAAGAGTAAGAAGCTTGGGTGTGTTGCTGAAACAATGTAATGAGAGTAATTTTGATTTTGTAACGTGGAGATTTATTTATTTTTGATGTTTTTCTGTGGTGGAGGCTGTCTCCTGAAATGACTCATAACATCCAACAGCCTGTTAAGCCCCATGAGATTTTCTGCATTACCATTGTGGTGTTTGGTAGCATTCCTGTTTTCTACTACACGTCATCTCTCCTATTGCGATAAAAAATGTCTTCCGTATTATTTTATAATATTTAGAATTGCAATAAGTGAAATTCTGTCAGTACTAAATACATTTAAGAGCTGCAATTTGTTTTTAATTCTTTTTTCCAGGCCATAAATAAAAACTATTGATTGTAATAATAATGATAATAATCCAACATGGGAAAAATAACCTGACAAGTGAAAGCATCTTAAATGTAAACATTTTATACAATAAATCTCACTGTAAGATTGTTGTAGGAGTATTATCCTACTTTACATTTGTTTATTTAAACATAAAATGATGCAATTAAGTGACATAATGCCTGTTTCCCAGACCCAGATTTACCTTAATTCAAGATTAAAAGATTTTTCAATAGAAATTCACCACCGATTTCATAATTCAGTCCTAGACTTGGTTTAATACAAATCCATGAAACAGGGCCATTACCTTATTGCACTGCTAGATTGTTTCACCAGTAGCCATTAATTTAAGTTTAATTCTATCAGGTATATTTTATCTTGTTTGTGCAATAAGACAATTTCATTTGGAAAAAAACTACTTAAAATAAGCCAAAGGTGTAGAAAAAAGTGAAATCAGCAATTCAAGTCTAAGTCAAGCTTAAGGCCTATATTGGAGTGTAATACTTGTGCACTAAACTTTTTATACAAGAGACATGGTGCTGTTCTATGACATTACAGATCACTCATTAAGTGAGCACTGGGTGACCATTAATTGTAAATGGTTGGCATATTAATAAAAATGTAATGGTGTTTACCCTCTACCATTTTAAAACAGGTACCGCTTTTTAGAAATTTAGAAAACAGATTTAACAAAGTAACAATATTAAAAGATTCTGTGTTCAACTGTTTTCATTTGCCAAAATCTTTTTTGTTCTAAATAAGCACAACCCATAACGTCTTCATATAAATACATTCTATTTTCACAGGCAGGGGAAGACAGTTATGAAGCTGCCTTTAGGTCTTGGTTTTGCACTACTGCTGATGCTCCAAAGCCTCAAGCAAGTGTCTACTGAAGCTAAATTAAATGAAGATACAGAAGAAGACACTCTCTCAGCTTACAGAGAACTGGAGACTGAGAATTCATCAGGTGCACTTAGTGGGGATGGTGACACAAACCAAACTACAGACGGTTTGACTTTCATTCCTGAACAGAATGAGGAACCAGATGAGATGGAATCTGTCTACAACTCCACAACTCTACCTCCCCATACTGCTCTAAACTCCAGCAATGAATTCTCAGTAGAAACCAATGATAATTCGACCAAGAAAGACAACACAAGTAGGCCGTTCACACCAGATCTGAGACCTCCAATGACCAATGAAACTGGCCTAAACAACACATTCACACCGAAGCCAGAAACCAACAGCACAAAGCCAGGCTCTGGAAGTTTCCCTTCAAATGAAACAGCCATTGACACTTTTGACACTCAAAACTCGACTGCAAGTGACATCAACTCTACAACTACTCGTCCATTACAGCATGTGAATACAACTACAGTGTCTCCACCTAAAAATCCAGCTAATGTTACTGTCCAAAGAATGACTGCCAGGTTACCTATCACTGAGTCCACAACTGTCCAACTGTACACAACTGTGGAGACCACAAAACTGAACAGAACTGGAGGATCAGTCGGAGTTAGAGATAACTTTGAGAGAGGTGGGGAAGAGCTGAGTGCTTTGTGCATACATTCTCCAAAAGAAAAAAAAACATTGCCTGGACCTAAGTTAATTATACTACACATTTCCTTTCCACCAATGAAATAGTTAGAAAATCTACTCATGACTAGCAAATATGATTCTGGTACAAGCATTAGATTGGTATAAACCTATTAAATTATATAAAGGTTCCTTAAACTAAGACTTCTTATGCTAAGTTACCAAAAGGTTCTTCTATACATTACTCAAAAAATATTTTGAAACCTTCATTTTTAGGTGCAATTATTGAAAAATTGACTTTTTTCAGATTATCAATCAAACAATTGCACACAGATATGCATACTGAGTAAAGAAATTACATTTATTTCTTTATTGTTTGTTTACTCTAACACAGGAAGCAGAAAGGGCATATGGTCATGTTTCAGTCAGGGCCTGTATTTATCAAAAGTACTTCAATGTCATTCTGACCCAGGTCAGGTTTTATGCCTTTTAAAACCTAATGAACACAGTTACGTGGGTTCATGCAATCAGATCCTACAACAGTAGTATTTGACTACTTTGAGTAATTCAATAGATATGGATCTAGGACTAGGTTTCTTAAAGCACTGAAAGAATAAAACCACAAAATAAGATTTTTATTATCATGCTAAATTTTAGTAACTGTTCAATCTAAACTTGACGAAAAAATTCAAATAAGCATAGATTAGTTATTAAATTAATAGATGTATTTTTAGTGACTTTTGGTTTGGTCATATGATTCTAGGAAATATCTCTTAACTTGATATATCTATAGATAGATAGATAGATAGATAGATAGATAGATAGATAGATAGATAGATAGATAGATAGATAGATAGATAG
>JBBPDA010000041.1:20868772-20890863 GCA_037974385.1 Arnoldichthys spilopterus | reverse complement strand
ACCCTACATACTGTCTTCATTACAGTTAACATATCTTTAAAACACCCTACATACTGTCTTCATTACAGTTAACATATCATTAAAACACCCTACCTACTGTCTTCATTACAGTTAACATATCATTAAAACACCCTACATACTGTCTTCATTACAGTTAACATATCTTTAAAACACCCTACATACTGTCTTCATTACAGTTAACATATTCTCTCTGTACATTACTTTATTGATAGCTAACCTAGTTTTCTCTCTCTGCCTTACTATATTCATAGTTAAAACAGTTGTCTCTTTACATTACTATATATTTATAAATAATATAGTTTTCATTCTCTGCATTACTACACTCATAACAAATTTTTTTCTCTCTCTGTAAATTACAGTAATTATAATCGGCGCAGTTTTCTGTCTTTACATTGCTCCATAATAGTTCTCTCTGTCGCTCTGTGTTACACTATATTCCTGACTAATACAGTTTTTCTTTATGATAGTGTGCTTATTGTAATAGTCTGTGCTTGCTTTTTAAATTATAAAGACAAAAGTTGAGACTGTATTCCTGTAGATGGTAAGTTGCTGTCTGGAGATGTGACTCACTATGTGGTTCCGGATGCTGGAGTTGTGCGGGACTTCCTTGAGGTTTTGGAGTTCAGAGAGTTGCAGGGTATCGTGTTCACCCAGACAGCATGCCAGGCTGCACATCATGCACGTGGACGCAGGTGTGCTCCTAATACAGTGACTTTAAATACTGCAATGTATAATCAAAAGTGTTAGACCAACTTATTTAAGAGAGCTTAGTCCATGATGATTGTATTCAGCCTGCTTAGATGTAGACTGTATAAGATTGTGTGTAATCAGGACTACTGTAACCCATTTTTGCATTCTGTAGACATTATAACAGGTTACGTGGCCTCATAAAGGACCCTCGCCATGACTGTGTGCTGTTTGCCAATGAGTTTCAGCAATATTCTTACTGTCCCAGAGAGAAAGGAGAAACTCAGGAGAAATGGTACACAAGGTGAGAGATCATCCCAGTTTACACCTGATCACTTTATGTAACTAGTATCTGCAATGTGTCCTAATGTTTAATCCACATGCATTTACACTTGATTGTCAAATGTATCTCAGGTCAGCCTGAGTGAATTTCTGCCTGATTACTATGTTTGTAAGTAATACATCAGCTCATTCACACTAACCAACCATCTGTGTGGCTACTCATTGTTCTGTTCTTTTTAATAGAATAGCACCATTTTGCCCAGGACAGTTAATGTTTATAAGGAGACACTGCTAAGAATGAATATCTTCCATTGTCACTGCTATTTTGGACCACATTTGTTTTTAAACCCAGTCTAGGATATTAAAAAAAAACCTCAACAAACAAAGTGGGTTTTGGAAATTAAAATAAAACTTATGTCAGGGCATTATCCGGGGAACAGTGGCAGTCTGAAGAATAGGCCGTCAAATAATTAGGATGGCTTTTGATTGTCAGATGTGGCTTGAATGCATCTTAGACCACCTGCTGAAGTAGTTTGAGTGATTACTGTTATCTTTGTCTTTATACCTACTTGATAGTCAAGACACAAAGTGACCGTGTAAACAGGGTCTAAAGGTTTATTTAAATGTTCTGGGGTTTAGGATTGACTAATTTCCTTAATTTATGCTTTTCCAGGTGTGTGTATCATGCAGCATCATGGTATTATAATCATCTGGCAGGTCAGAGGCCAGTAGTTATGATCACAGATGATGAAGATGCTGTCAAAGACTACGGCAGTCAGAATTGTGGTGTTTATGTCATCTCAACACAGGTATGTGTGTATACTTTTTTTTTTGTTTTGTTTCTTCTACATCTCTGCTTCGTTGCATGTCATATTGCTTACTAATTCATAAAGCCATTGTGAAGTCGACCACCATCAGTATAATGCAAATGCTCTGCTCTAGAAATGCAGTGACAAGCATGCAGAATGCATGGAAGTCTGTGTTATTTGTGTTTTGATTTGTAGGAGTATTTGGAGAGTTTTTGGCCAGACCTGCAGGCAGCCCAGGAGCTATATGCGTCCATTGCTCAGGTGCTACAGGAGAGAGAAAGTGAAGCAGCAGAGAAGGAATACACTGAGCATCTGCATGCTGAGGTTCTAGAGGCAGGGATTAAATCTGGTAGATACATTAAGGTAAGACTGTTTAAATGTAATGAGTGTGGATTAAGAGAACATAAAAATAACAAAGGCCTCACTTGAAAGATGTGCTTTTTTAATCCAAACCTTCAAACAACTGATGAGCAAATGATGTTTCCTGCACTTCCTATATCAAGGGAATACTCAGTGTGAACAAGCATCGTGCTCAGCATGAGGCCTTTGTGCGGTTTGAGGGTTCCTCGTGCAAAAACACAGGTCAGCAAGCACAAACACCATTTCAAGTTGGCCACTTTATTGCATGAAGCAGAATTTGGTTGGTTTATTGTTAAACCCTTATGTCTGACCTTTTCCACAGAGCTGAACAGTGATATCCTGATCAGTGGGGCAAAGCCCCGCAATAGGGCATTACATGGAGATGTGGTTGCTGTGGAGCTATTGCCACGAAGTGAATGGAAGGGTCGGACCACAGCGTTGACCGAGGGACCGGAGGAGGAGAAGGCAGTAGAGGACATACAGAGCCAGCCCATGCCCTCAGGTAACTGCAGCATACAACTCACTAGGGACCCGCATAGGATGCATCAGCAGATATACAGACAACAACGTCAAGTTGATATCAAGGTGTCAAGTTCCTTTACAGTACTGTTGTGTCTTGTAATGTAATTAGTCATTAAAACATGTTTAGAATAATGGGAAAATCTTTTAAATTACTCAGTGTCTTTGAAAAAAAAGCACTGTATTTAACTTGAAGGATAGTGTTAATTAGTGTAAATAAAATTCTAATTCACACTATACCTCACCTACCAGTTTTATCAGACTAGATTGTTGTGGTAAGCCAGTGGGCGATGGCAACAAAAAGCAGCAAGTCATGTTCACATGTACAAAATTGCAATAAATTCCCTGGGTGCCATAGCCAGCTGTCAGTTTGCCCAGTTTGTCAAATCTACTGGTCTTTCAAGGGTACTTCGTTCTGAAAGGGTAGACATACTTTATGGTTTAGGTCACTGTTCTGGAGATAACATGGCTACAGCCACACAATACACATGGGCAATTACAGTGAACATGAAGCACATTTAGGAGCAACGCCTTGAAATGTGCTTAGCAATTAGTATTGGCAACTTTCTCAGAAATTCTAGGACTAAATGGATAGCCTAACAAGCTGTAATTTTCTTTTGCTGTCTTTTTTTTCTGTAGGCAGGGTTGTGGGTATCCTGCAGAGGAACTGGAGAGACTATGTGGTAACATTTCCTCCACGAGAGGAACTGCAGTCACAGAGCCGAAATTCCCAAAAGATTCTGGTCATTCCATGGGACTACCGCATCCCAAAGATTCGGATCAGCACCCAGCAAGCTGAAGCACTTAAGGTACTTCTGAGGCCATTATTAGGCAAGCAGGCACACCTGTTTTTTCTCTCCACACATTCATAGAATATAACGCTGGTAGCTGGAGGCTTAACACATAGGTTCCAGTAGTTTCAAACATGCCATCAAAATAATGTTCTATAAACTGTTCTATTTGTGTATATTTCACATGCTGTATATCTGACACTGATCCTTTGACCTATGGATGATATATATATAGCTTAAATATCAATCATTATGCATAAAAAATTAGCTGGTGGCTAAACACCAAATTACTTTAGTTTATTATTAGAATATAAGTGAAATGAATCCATGAACATATCTAATATAACACTGTCTGACCCTGTTCCTATGCATTATGAATCATCAGAATACTAAGCTGAAATACAAGTTCTTCATGCATCATGTATATCATATTCTGTTTCATAATTACAAACCACAATGTAATCAACCGGAGTAAATTTAAAATTGTACTGTTTTGTTAGCAGTACTAAAGTAGTTTTATGTGCTATATGAAGGACCATAGGGTGATTGTACGTGTGGATTCATGGGATAGCACCTCTCTTTACCCCAATGGCCACACTGTGAGAGTGCTGGGGAAGGCTGGTGAGCTGGAGACCGAGATTCAGACCATACTGGTGGAGAACTGCATCCATGTGTCCCCATTCTCTGAGGCCCAGGTGAGTAACACTCAAATTTAAGAGAAGCAATTTCCAGGTACTTCCAGGAATGAGTTGATTTCATTTAATATATACAGTAAGATTAACAAGATGGAATTTAAAATAGCCAAAAACCAGCTGTTTTTATTATTATTATTATTATTATTATTATTATTATGTGTATTATTTATTATTTATCTGATGATATTATTGTACAGTTGTGCTAAGATTCAGTTAATACTCAGAGCTATAAAAAGGTGGTTGATTAAATACATTTAAATAAAGGAGTTATGCCTTTTCATAATAGTACATTTGTTTTTCCAGTTGCGAGAGATGCCTGTGAACTTGAAGGAGCAACCATGGCTCATGGACCCAGCAGAAGTGAGTGCTCGACGGGACCTGCGACACACACACCTGGTGTTCAGCATTGACCCGCTGGGCTGTGAAGATGTGGACGACACCCTATCTGTACGAATCCTGCCAGGAGGCAAACGACTGGAACTGGGCGTGCACATTGCAGATGTCACACACTTTGTGAAAGATGGCTCACTCACTGATTTGGAGGCCCGCTCCAGGTGAGAGGCTCGTGGTGTTGTAAAGGCTACTTTACAACTATTCACACCTTCTGATCTGGTCGACATCCTTAATTCTAATTATGAAATATGAGATTAAATAAATCACTGTTCTTTTGAGTAACCTTGAATTATGTACTGGACTGTTCTAACTGCCATTTTTATGCATCTCCCTACTTCCAGGGCTACCACCTGTTATATGGCTGATCGCAGATATGACATGCTGCCGGCAGTGTTGAGTGCTGATCTCTGCTCACTGCTGGGAGGAGTGGACAGGTCAGCCACATACCTTCACACCTACATGTTATCTACTATGATCAGTTTGTGTATTTTGAATTTCACACACAGAGATGTTTGAACTGCTTCTGGGAATATTCTTGAATTTTTTTATTTACTCGTAACATCAACTTGTTTTCTATTGCACAGATATGCCATGAGTGTGCTGTGGGAGCTGGATGCTGACACTCTGGCTGTATGTGACGTGTGGTATGGCCGCACTCTGATTCGCTCTTCCTACCAGCTTCACTATGAGTTGGCTCAGAGTCTTTTAAATGGAGAAAGTGTCGAAGTGCCTGAGCTCTCCCAACTCAAGAGTTCAGAGCAGGACCAGAAACTAATTGAGCTCCTGCAGGCCCTGGAGACTCTGACCCGTGTGGCAAGGCACTTGCGGGCACAGAGGGACAAGGTGGGTGCGCTGGAGCTAGAAGGAGTGGAGGTGAGGGCACAGCTGGACGAGGACAAGAACATTGCCGCTCTTGTGCCTAAACAGCCTCTTGAGGTTCATGAGACAGTGGCAGAATGCATGATCTATGCCAACCACTGGGTGGCACGCAAGATCCAGGAGAGCTTTCCCCACCAGGCACTGCTGAGGCACCATCCCCCACCCAGACAGGAGTTTTTTTACCAGCTAATTGACAGTGCCAAGAGTCGTGGCTTTACCATTGATACACGGTATGAGATCTTATTATTATGAATAGCAAAAATATCTGTGGTACAAAAGCTTGGATGTGGACAATATACAGTTGCATGGTATGGACAAAATGCTAATATTGTTATTATACTGCAACTGCTCTTTTTATTATGATCTCAATAATGAATAAGTGGTGTGACATGGTTAAAGGCTACATTATTTTAGCCAAATTATTTGGTTGTGCTGTATGAATACCTTGATTTAGCCGATTTATATAATACAGTTGTGTGATATCAGTACTGCGTAGGCCAGTATTGTGGTCAAAGCATTACTTGACAAATGGTACAAAGTGTGTTTTCTCAGCCCCTTTTGCATAACATAAATAGAAAATGGTTGTTCCACAAAACCTTTTCTTCTGTGGTCTGGACAATGACATTTTAAAATGTATCTGTTTTCAAAAACATTCTCCATTTACTTTAAATGCTAAGTAGATATCCAGAATATTCTGGAACTGTGAGAACTGTCCAGAAGTTTCTAGAATTGTCCAGAGTTTTCTAGAACTTTCTGGAATCTTTTAGAGCTTTCTAGAACTTTCTGGGACTCCTCAGAAAAGAAACATTTTCATGTTTGGGCACTATAAATAAGAAACGTTTGTGGGCTGTGGTCATAAAATCAAAATGTGTGATGAATTTCACCATTTTTACATAGACTAAGGACATAAGAGGTTGAAATATTCCACTTAGAGGCCAGGAACAAAAATTGTGTAGCATTGTGTATTAGAAAATATACTTCCAAGCCCTAATATATTGTAAATTAATGTTCCTAGTCTTTTTTAAATAGTTTGTCTGTCTTTTGGCCACTTGGGCTGTGACAGGTCAAACAAGGCTTTGGCTGAGTCCTTGGACCGGGCAGTGGATCCCCAAGACCCCCTTGTAAACAAGCTGCTGAGAGTGATGGCCACTCAGGCCATGTCTAATGCCCTGTACTTTTCCACTGGAGCCTGTCCAGAGGAACAGTACTATCACTATGGTAATCCTTATACATTTCCTTTTAGTCTGTGCTGCATGCATGAAAATACTTAAGAAATTATGACCAGAACAGTTCAGGTTCCTCACAGTCCAATCACATTGTTTAAACTAAAAAAGTTACTATAAAATTCTTCTCAAAGTGCCTCTCTAGATTGTTCTTAGTTGTTCTAAGAGTTAATTTTCTGAAAGCCTTCACAGTATGCTAAGCAGAACTTCCTCTAACAACTATAATGCTTAC
Organism: Arnoldichthys spilopterus; assembly: GCA_037974385.1. Taxonomy (NCBI): domain Eukaryota; kingdom Metazoa; phylum Chordata; class Actinopteri; order Characiformes; family Lepidarchidae; genus Arnoldichthys; species Arnoldichthys spilopterus. Next base: position 20,883,972 of record JBBPDA010000041.1, on the reverse strand, counting down.
TGTCTGTTATGTTTCATTGACAGGTCTGGCTCTGGATCGCTACACACATTTTACTTCTCCAATCAGGCGCTATGCTGACATTATAGTGCACCGCCTTCTCATGGCTGCTATCCGGTCGGAGAAAGAGGAGTGTCTACATAAGACTTTAGCCAGCAACAAAGAACTGGAGGAAATGGCTCAGCATATCAACAACAAGAACCGAGTAATTAGGCACATTTACTAGATACTACTAGATGATGCTCCAACAGGGTTTTATAGTTAACATCATGTTAACTGCTAAACAGAATTATATTTTTGATGTCCTTGTGATAAGTGGTACTTTTTGGGAACATGCAGGATTGTCATGTTATGGGTGATGGAGTGTTTTCATATGACTGTAATATCATGTCTGTCACCTGCAGGCAGCCCAGCATGCCCAGAAGCAGTCTATAGAGCTTTTTCAGTGTCTTTACTTCCGAGACAAAGATCCACTGACAGATGAGCGCTGTGTGGCTGATGCTATTGTCTACGTAATCAGGGCCAATGGCATGCTCGTCTTCCTTCCACGGTAATAACTCCGTTAAATGCTTTTAAACAAAGAGCTAGTGGTGCTGAAGTTCTCTTACTACTAGTAAAGTGGTATTAAACATATTAATCAGTATTTATAGCAGTTAAGTGTAGAAATAGAGTGATGAGTGAATATTTGGGAACCTTTTAGAAGTTTCAATATTTCTACATAAATACCTAAAACATAAGATTTTTTACACAAATTCTAAAAGCAGATGAAGAGAACTCCTCATATGTTCTTTTTGGAGAGCAGTGGCAATCTCCATTCAAAACTGCCATACATACCATTTTTGTTTAGTATTTTTGTTATAATGGACTCAAGAACATTAACATCAGCCAATGTGAGGGAGGCCTTTATTTGCTTAGAAGAGATCTGGGTTTCTTTTTGACATTGATGGACTATTAAATGCCTTGTTAGTGGAGTGATCTTTGTTGGTCATGCACTCCTAGGGAGGATAACAGTGAATGTTTTCTTTTTGTTCAGTCTATTTTACTGTGGATTGTTGTGGAAAGATCAATCTTTTCAGAGATGGTTTGGTAACCTTCAGATTCACATACTTTAGCCACTTAGATATATAATATTGGATAATTTTCCTCAATAAATAAATGGTCAAGTATATTTTTGTGCCTCATTCATTTAATTGGGTTGTTTTTATCTAACTTAGGGCTTGTGGGAAACTGATGATGATGTTTGGGGTCATATTTTTGCTGAAATGTGGAAAACTACAAATTTCTCAGCACCGTACTGTAGAAATACAAAACACATATGAGCATAAATTGGTGGGGATGAGACAATGCCATGAGAAATGCTTTAAATGTTTTTGTGTGTGTGCATGCTTGCAGATATGGTTTAAAAGGTGCAGTTTACCTAAAGAATCGGGAGAACCAGGTGGTCAGCGTGGGAGATGATGGGAGGTGTGAGTGGCAGGTGGGGACACTGCAGAGGTATCCAGACAGAATCAGCACCTTTACCAGTACAGGGACACACACTGTTCACCTGTTTGATCATGTCACAGTAAGTACACACACACTGCTTCACTTAGAACCATGCATAATGCCTGATGTCTGTGATTAAGATTCAAGAGGAGCACAAAGCCGCTGTGTCCGTGTGCTCTGCCATAGTTTTGTATAGTTGCAAAGCCATTTAGTATACAAAACAAAAAACAGTCTTTATTTTCCCACATAGGGAAATTTGCATTTTTACAGCAGCAGCAAGGGGACAGTGCACACAAGAGTACTGATAAATAATGAAAAAGTTACAAAATAATAAATCTTCATAAATTAATTTACAGATTGATTGCACATAACGTGTATTGCATGTAATTGCATTAACAGTATATTCTACACATTTCATAGTTAATAAATATTGATTGTGTAATGCCTGTCACATGTAAGCTATATAATGTATATTACGTAGACTGTATTGATCAACAGAACTCAGCCTACTTATTGCAGTGTTTGTTGAATAGTCTGACAGCAGCTGGAAGAAAAGACCTGCTGTATTTTTCCCTCACACAATGTGGGCTTGGCAGCCATCTACTGAAAGAGCTGGTTAGTGCTGACAGGGTGCTCTGTATTGGGTGGGAGATGTTTTTAAGTAGGGAATAGAATTTAGCTACCATTCTCCAGTTGCCCACTACCTCAGGGGGGGCATCCCAGAACAGAACTGGCCTTTCAGATCAGCCTATTCATTCTCGTCCTTTTTGCAGCAGAGATGCTGCTGCCCCAGCAGACTTCAAAATGGTAAATAGCTGATATCTTCCAAGAATACTCTTCCAAGAAAATTAAAAAGAAAACTATGATTTAGTGAAGAGTAGGTCTGCAAGTATTGTGATTATGTATACAGTATGAAAGAGTGCAATTTTCAAATCGCAAAGGCTGCAGTTTTAATTATTTTCTATGTAATCCAATATTTAAATGGAGTTTATTATTTATTATATTAATAATAGTAATACAGAGCTTGTAAAATTGACACTTTGGAACATTACATTTAGCACTCAAGCCTCAAGTCCAAAGGAATGGATTTTTTGGCAAAAGAAGCTTGGCCTAGTGGTTAGGACATTGCCCTTGGGACCTGCAGGTTCAAGTCCTGGCCTGGGCACTACTGAGCTACCCTTGAGTAAGGTACTGTCATGCTATACTGCTCCCCTTATGCTGCGCTGCCCGCTCCCCACATGTGCACTTGTGATGGGTTAAATGCAGAGGTCACATTTCTTTATGATGCTTGAGTGTGTTCACAATGACAAATAGTCACTTTCACTTCATGTGAACATTATTTGTCATTAGAAGTGTTTTTTTCCACTGTAATTAGCTTTAATTGTCGTTGCCATTGTGAATTGTTTCTCTCGTCAGGTCCGCATTTCTGTGGCACAGTCACGGTGCCATCCCGAGGGTGTGAATCTGGAGCTCATCAGCAACAAACCACATCAGGCTGTGAGGGACGAGTATCAACCCAGAGGTCGTGGTCAGTCTGAGCTGGTTCAGGAGGTGGTGCGCAGGGAAGAGGAGGCGTCTCTTCAGGCAGAGGAGCAGAAGGCGAGGAAACCTAAACTGAGCCGAGTGGAAAGGGAATTCAGACAGAGCAAAAAGCCCAATCTCTACTCTTTATTGCAGGAGATCAGTGAGCTGGCCTTGCTGGACTTATCAGTCATTTAACCAACACTTAGGTACAAACATGCAGTACCTCAACATAGGTATACAGCAAGAGTTAAACACAAGCCTGAATGCCAGATCTGAAGTTGTTAACTTTTGTTGATAGGAAGCTAGTTTATTATAGACTTGGATGGTGGATTTTATTGCTCAAATGTTATAAAACTGGATATTTGTTTACTCCAGAGTTTGGTTTATACACTTCATCACTGGTCTGCTTTGGCCAATGTTTTACACAGGAATTGCTTATAAACTAAGGAATTTTCCTGCAGTAGTTCAGTTCTCTGTCAGTTGCACTGAGAACACAAGCCAGAGACATTGCTTGTTAAAGCTGTGGTGTGGTGTTCAAGATATTTTACATAGGATGTTTAAATAATAGATTGTGATGTTTTGAGTCAATAAGGTTGTTTTAATAAAAAAATGTATTTTCATAAATATTTGAAAGTGAATGGGGTAAACGTTTGGATTGCCAAACACAAGTGAGTCCAGTCAATGATCTTGACTGAACTGTTTTATGATTTACAACCAGGTTGATGACTTTCCAGTTACACGTAAATCTGACGGAAATGTGTGGAACGATGTTGTCTATTACTATAAAATAACTGGTATAAATAAGACCAATTTAAGAATGTGCTTTTTAAAACAGCAACGTCATATCACAGAACGGCAGTGGGATAGAACAGAAAAGCAGCAGTCAAATGATGGCGCCAAGGCTTGTATGTTTACACAAATTTGGCCCATGCAAGATACACAGTTTTGGAGTAAGGGATCCCACACACTGGAAAGTTCTGGAAGCTAAGCATCTGGCAATGTGGAAATACACAAAACACTCAAATGCTAAATAAACGACAGTACATTAACACTTTATTTAGAATACTGCAATACAATGAAAAAAGACAATGAAATGAAGTGTGGCTGAGACAAACCTTGTGAACAAGAACAATAAAACCATAAAAATGAAGCTGGCACAGCCTCATACTGCTTCTAGTCATGTGGTCTTAAGTAACTTCTAATTAGGATGGGGAGGAGTTTCAAAACCAGATTAATAGATTATTTCATACAATCAGGATGTTTAGACACTTGTGGTCACGTGCCTGAATGATCATGTGTTACTTAGTTGCAGTCTGTTTGCTATTGTCAAGTATTGTATTGTTGGGCATGGAATGTCCAACCTTAACCACAAAGACGAAGTGTGGATGTAATCTTCCACTCCAATACAGCAGGTGGTCACTTGATTAGACTTAAGCAGTTGGTCTCGAACAAGGGGAGGAAAGAAAAGGTCAGTATTTTGTCAATATAGATCCTCACAGAGGATAAAGGCCCATGCAAGGAAGAAGAGCTACACTCTGAACGTGGTCCATTTCTAAGGCCACAAAAGCTCCTCTAGAGCTACAGAAATTTGGCAGTGGATAAAGAGAAACTGGTTCGAACAAATGTCAAAAACAAAAGAACAATATTTGGCTTATCTGGAACTTGAATAAGAGAAACAATGCAAATTTCACAATTCAATAGCTGTAATAGTAAAATCTTTAGAGAACAGCAAAAAAAAAACTTGGCAGTCATTTTGCTTTGTCCACTGGAACAAGCAGGAAGACTAAGAATCACAATCGTCTCTACCATTAGTCAGCTCTTGAACTGGGCTGTTGCACTTATCATACAAGGGGGAGTTCTGAGACACTGTGTGTTTCTGTTTTAAAGGTGTATAGTTTTCTCCTGTATTTTCCTCCATGCATTTACTTAAGTCTTCCTGGTTGTCTTGGCTGAGGCAATGTTGTGTGGGGCTTGAAGAAGGTTCTTCAAGCAAAGCAGACTGTGAAGATTCTGCAAAATTCAATATACCAACAAAACAATGTAGACAAATTAGCAAAATGAAACGATTTTAAATCAAGCATGAAATATTGTAAGGTGATTAATTGTATTGGAGAGGAACAGGCATATTAAGCATTTTGGGCAACTTTGCCTGGTCAAGTAGAGTGCCTGGGGTACAGCAGCAGAAAAATAGTGTACAAAATCAGAAGAGAACAGAAATAATTTTATCTAAAAATCTAAAGTAATTTATTTGTTTGGTAAAGTTACACAAGGTGGTACCAATTTCACTGCATACAGGCTTGTAAGGCAGACTGGGCAGATTTCCAAAAATCACTGCCTCTGACAATACAAGGCCATTTGATTACCATGCAAAAGATCAATGACAGATGTTTTACATGTCAGAAGTATCTTCTTTAAATGGTATAGCACGAGTGTTTTCTGATACAGCAACTAGGCCTAAATTATGCTTTTAAAAACTCCAAACTATCAAGCCCAGAAAGCCAGGTCCAGAAAAATGTATGTGAAGGATAAGATTCCCAGAGCTATTGTGATTTTAGCATTTTTTGTATTTTTGAGGTGCCTGAAATTTAACAAAAACCTCTACTGTACTAAACCACATTAAATGCATAAAGCCCCTTTTATCAACTGACTAACAATATACTTTTCCCTGATGCTCAAAACACAACTCAATATTTTAATGGTGACTAATTAACTAGTAAAATGCATAGTCACCTTGCTGTTTCTGTCGAGCCAGTCTCCTCTCCAGGGCGAGCTGTTTATTGAGCTCTATGCGTCTCTGTTGCTCTTCTGTAAGACTGACTACAGCAGATGGAGGGGCTGGGGTGGAATGGATAAAAGGATCTTCAGAGAAGCTTCCATCTCCAAATGGCTCTGCATCTTCCTGTAAATGGACATCAGCTACTTCTAAACACAAAAATAAAGAATTACAGAAAACTGCATTGCATTTACTTGTAAGTAGGAAATCAAATACTGAAAACATGCCATGACCATAGATCATTGTGTACTAATGGTAAATAGGTTTCTCACCTCCATCATTTCCAATGAAATCCTCATGTGTCAGAGGCATATCCAGTCGTATTCGTTTAAGACACGTCTAGGGAAGAAAGTGGTAATCGAATTGTGTGCCATTTACCTTTTTAAACCATTTCACTAGTGCCATTCAGTCACATATCATCAGACATCGATCTCTATTAAACTTTCTTCTGAGCTGAATTATTTTCACTAGTCCTCACCTGTACATCTTTCTTGGCTCCTAGGACTTCAAGTTTGTCTATGAAGTCCTCAAACTGTAGTTTGGGATACAGTCTGTGTGCCCAGTTCTCCATTTTACCCATAAGAACCTTAAGATCCTCTGCCTAATAAAGGAAAATTATAACATTAAATTAAAGAATAAACATATACTTAATTTGTCACATATGAAGTAAAGGTGCAAATAAGTCACCTCATGTCCTTTGCCTTTAAATTTAACATGATCAAACAATGTACGTAAGGCTGGAAGTCCTCTTTCAGACAGCAATCTGTATCAGAACATAAGACCAGTAAGTATGGGTCATAATTGGCTTTAGCATTTATGTGGCACATACACTGCTTAATGCAATGACCACTTCCAAATAATAATACCTCTGAGAATCTAGTTTAGGTTGGGGTCTCTTAACTGTTCGCCTTTTTGCCACTGGAACCTCAGGAAGCTTGGAGACTTCACCTTCTTCTGCACCTTAATGCACAAACATACCAGAGGAACTCCTTTTAGCACTTATGGTAGAAATGCTATCTTTACCAATGATGTGTGCACAAGTATTACCCTCTCCACTGGCAAAAGCATCTTCCTCTAGGTTACCCTGCCCAGGTGACAGTGGTGGTGGTAGAGGGGGAAAGGCCTCATCCTCAATGTGTTCATAGTCTGGGATGTCAAACAGACCATTTTCTAATGGATCAAGCATGGTTCATTGACCCTGGATAGAGCAAACCATCTTTTATAAGCATAAAATATTTCACACAACAAAAGCAGCAACCTTTACTAGCTCTGCCTTCATATTAGAATCATAAGGTTTTATAAGGTCCTGCTTTGTGAATGAAGCATAACATACTCAAAAGACCAGATACTTTAGGCAATAACATGATTAATAAATACATAATGGCAGTAAATAGTTTTATATGCAAAACAACAAGCCTGGTAACCTGTTCAGCTAGGTCATTCATCTCTGGTTATGGTACAGTATATATTACAAGCTTATGAGCTACTGTGAAAGCTGTCCTTCCACCTTTAAAACCTAATGTTAGCTGTTACTGTGGCCAACCAGAACTTGAGAACCTCACATAACCTTTATATATGATTTATGTTCAACGTAATTTCACTATTATTGCTATAGTCAAGTAAAAATTGTAAACATGAGGTTTGTTTGCTAGCCGAGGCTCCTCGACACCACCATGACACTTCATGCAGGCATGAGTCGATTTGGCGCCAATATAATATACGAGCTAACAGGATGCTGGCGGCGTGAAGTTAGTCAGATTCAGAGAAATTCTACGCAAACTAATTGCTGTTAAACCTGCAGATAAGTCTGAATGAAAATGTGAACGGGAAAACGCAATTTTGCCCATTCCTTCTGTCCCTTTAGCAAACACACGGGGCTTAGCTTAGCATAGGTCTCTGCGCGTTTGTTTAAACTACAGTCACAGTAAGCAGTCAGGAACCACACTCCAAACTTATGTAAGCATAAAAACCAAACATGCTTTAACTAGACCATGCGGTTGTCTAACCACTGTGCTTACTTGCAAACCTTAACAAATCCACGTCCAAGTTTTACAAAGAACAAAATCTTGTTACCTCAAAGCAAAACGGCGCGAGGCGCTTTCCTGTTTCTACCGGCGTTTCTCACAGCCAATCAGAAAAAAGGAAGCACTGCTTCGTTCATGCTGCTCGCGGTGTACTCAACGGGTATGGCTCCGCCTAGCGAGTGCACAGGGGTATGTCGCTTTCTGTGAGTTCTTTACTACGCAGTCGGCTCCACGCAGACCATGTTACAGGTGTAAAGGTGCCACGCCTGCTTATTAATGATTGGTTTAGATGTTTGACACTGTCGTATGAGGGGTGAGGAAGAGGCGCTGAGAGAGGCGGGATTAAACCGGAGCCCGTGAGGATTTTAAACCAGTGAGTGATGATGCAGAACCAGGACCACCGTCTTTCTCACCGGCACGGACTAATGTCCTGAATCGGAGACACATTCAATGGCTCTGCGTTTTCCTACGCATTAAAACTTACCAAAGTTAACAGCGCATGATCAAGATGTCTCCTTTTGCTTTAAACATATTGTTTTTGGTTTTTTTGATGGCAATGACATTAACAAAATTTACTTTTTGAATTAAATTTTTCTTCTAGGCAAATAATATATTCATAAATGTAAATATACTCTTGCCACACCTATTTTTTCTCTCTTTATTGGTGATGTAAAAAAATATGCGGAATCTATAAAAAACTCAAAAAATGTGAAAGCTATTAAGACGTGGACTCTCTTTGAAGAATATAACCTCAGCAACTGGTAATTTTTTTTTTTCCTTTTCTCTTTTGTGCCCTGCTAACCTGCAATCTGAAATTTCCTGTATTATGTCTTTTCTTTTTCTCTTATATTGGCCCCATTGTTAAAGCCATTTGCATTGTTATAAAAAGGAAAAAAAAATTAAAAAAGAAAAGAAAAAAAAACAGCGCATGTGCCAGCGAATCATTCGCCGTTATTTTATGTGAACTTGGCTGATGACCAGTATAATACCGTGTTCAGTGTCCGCGTGCACGAGTGCACGTGTGTTTAAGTGCAGTGTGACCGCTGCTAGCCTTGGAGTTTAGAATAGTATTCGTTATTTTCTTTTATTATATTAACTCATGAGGGCTGAAATCAGGGCCGGTTCTAGACAGGCATATACGAGGGGGCAGACAGAAATGTGAGGGGGGCACATGATGGCAATGGAGGCGGGATGGGGTTTAATTTAGTGCTGGTTAAATGTTTTCCAGAAGCATGAATACTGCAGTACTGTTAGTTACATCACTTTTGCAGTACACATTGACCACTGATTCTTTAAGCCATTCAGTGATAGTATTATGTTCAATTTGTTCAGTATTTTTGGAGCTATTTGAATAAAATAATAAAAATACTATTAGATACCACTGTTTGTGGTTGAAAATGTTTGTTTTTGCTTCTACAGAGTTTATTTACAGCCAGTACTTTTTGACATTATCTAATTATGCAGTCACAAAAACTATGGGAAACTCAACCACATTCATTTCCAGTGGAGAAGGAAACAAAGACCCTGATCCTGCTCTCTCGTTAAACATCAACAGTTCAGTCAGAGCAAAGCTCCTGAATGCACATGCAAACATCAGAAATGATTTTGTTTCTCTGAATTTCACTTCCAACGCGAGCTTGTAAACGATGAGTATATCTCGAGGCAATGGCTTTTGAACACTGGAAACACAGAGTACAGGTCTGAAGTCATTTGAGAGTGGTGTGGTTGAGAAACTGGATTTCTGTGATCTGATTAAGGAATTTGCTGCAAAGAAATGCAGAAAAGTAGTTTTTCAAAAGCATCGACCTTCATTAATATACAGTATGGCTTAAATGATTTGTTGGGATTGCTCTTGTACAGTTCTACTGCTCATTGCTGTGAAAGTTTGGTTAAAGATGATCTGGTCATTTGGTCATTTTCAGTGACAGCCTCACAGCACTGAAATTGTGTGTAATGTGCCTTTCATACAGCTATAAAAAGATTGTTGCAATGTCTGTTTTCTTGATTATTATACTGTTTGTATGGTAATGGCTAGTTAAAGATTTAAGCTTTTGATACAACAGAGACTTTGTCTGTCATAAGCTAACAAACTGTGTAATAGTCATAAACCTAACTCTGTGACTCTGAACCATGAAACTTGATGTGTAAAACACTTTTTGTGTGCTCAAAATATTTTTATGTAAGTAGGGCCCTGAAAAAACATTTGCCCATGGGCCCCCACCCTCCTTAATCTGGCCCTGGTTACAGGTGTGGGCAATATTTATGATACATATATATAAAATTACTGTCTTTAAATACAGTTTCTGATAGTTTTAAAATACTGAAGTGCAGTCGGACTAGTTGGACCAGGTGTACAGGGAGTGTGCAGGGCAGTGTGCCCCCAGAACCATGAATGGGAAACACTGCTTTAGTGTTTTGTTTATTTGTATAGTATATGTTGATAACTTCTTCTCTGTGTTCAGCACAGATTGCTACATTCATTAACAGTTCCTGTTAAGGTTTGGAGTTTAATTTAGTAGCATGGGCTAAATTGTAATGATCTCGGAAGGATGTTTGGCAGCAAGTGCAGGCAGGACTTGATTGTCAAAAGTTTTTTCTTGAACGGAACTTACGAACAACACAAGGCTAAGAGCTAGACATACACAATGACAACGATTACGACGACAACGACGAAGACCGACCCAGAAGGGTGGCACACGGGGACATTTAAAGGAAACACTTAACGTCCCACATTAACTATAAGGCATTAACTTTATAAATGCAAACTTAATTCTAATCTAATATAGTGATGCAGTAATGCAATTATTATGATTTTGAACTGTATTAATATCAAAATAATCAAAAAGTTTTATTTTCTGATTTTTCACCTCCTATATATCTGTGTGACAGGCTGCTCTTTAAGGTGTAGCACTGCATGATATATAGATAGAGCTTTTGGATGAAATAAAATAAAAAACAGGGTTATGACCTTTATTGAAGATGTAATTGATACACATCTAATTTCACTGTGCATTATATCCATTTATATCCACTTTGCATATTTTATGTCACAGAATTGATTCTCCCCACTGTGCTTTGTATTACAAAAAAAACAGACATCCTATTTAAGTATGTTGTTTAGTTCATTCACCCTTTATCACCTCATATCAAACACCAAACCTCTAGCTATCCACTGAGAAATTTGAGTGTATTGGGCAGGCTTTCCAACAGGACGTTTTTCAGTGATGCATTAACATATACATATGTTGCTTCCTGTCATTACTTTGCCATTCGTAATGTCATAAAATGACATAACTGAATTTTTTGACTTGCATGGAGCAGTCTCTGTACAGAATTATTATTTTCCTAAAGCTTGCATTAAGGACATTGCTTCAGAGACCACAGATGAGGGACAAATGCTCCGAAGAGAGTGGAATGAGGTGCTAGAATGTTCATGCAGAGCAGATGAGGCCTATAGGCGACCTCTCAGTAGGAACATGAGGAAAATAGCACTGATGAGAATACAGAGGGTGCACACAGTGGGGACTACAATCTCTGTCACCATTTCCATGTGGCTGGTCAGTGGATCTAAAAAAAAACCCAACAGAATGTATTTACTTGGCAGACATCAACTGGGGGAAAAAAGCAAGCAGTAGTGCCAGTTTTTTTTTGTAGGATAATTTCGGGAACAGACAGCAAATTCTGTAGTATTGAAAGGCAGTCCCTAGTACCTAAACTTCATCATGCACTGGCCAAACCTTTGGCATTTCTGCATGTTCCTTATTTTCCTTGGATTTTCTTCTAGCTGGAGGGGCAAACAAAAGAAAATTCCTGTTAGAGATGCCCTTTAAAAGTAAAAACTGCTAAATTCACCCAGAACTGAATGTTAGTTTGGTGCCTTTCATTTTGCTATACTCTGTCCAGTCCTTTAATAATAATTTTCCGTTCTCTCTTTACAGACAGCTGCACCAGCTTTATTTGCAGGATTTCCTCTCATTGTTCTTGTACATTTTAATATGCTCTTCTTGATTGTCACTAGGAGGTACTTAATTTTTTTTTTATTATCTGAGTTTTCTTTTATTTGCCCCAGCTAGATCATTGATAACCTTAAAAAACTGAAATTTGCTAAGGTGTCACTGACCTGCTGCTAGAAGCTGGTTACTGGAGATGCATGTTTCTGTTGCTTTCCTTTTCCAGCTCTCAATCTGTGGTGCACATTCAACATATAATCACCATTAAAGCAAAAATTATATAAAATATATAAAAATATAATAAATAAAATATATATATAATAATAATAAAATTAAATATATATATATATAGGCTATAATTAGAGGATATTACTATTGTATGTTCTTTATATCTGCATTTAGCAAGACATTAGCTATTTGTCAGTAGTTGTGGTGGCTAAGAACCATACCTCTCTCTGGTTGGGGAAGCCGTTGGAGCTGATGATGCGTTTGTAATACTGAACGGAGGCTTTTGGGTAACGTGGCTTATTTTTGCTCCTGAAGTCAACATAGTACAGGCCAAATCTTTCAGAGTAGCCCTCATCCCATTCAAACTTGTCAAGCAGGGACCAAGCAGTGTATCCTTTTACATTTACACCATCATGAACCGCTATTTGGATAAGAAGATGAAATTAATTTGTTCACTTTGTACACTTTAATGAATGAAACTGTAACATATTTTACAGACTGTCATTATGTGAAGAATGGCTATTTTCTTATGGTTTGACACTGACCTTTTAGCATTTCATTGATATAATCCTTGAAGTACAGCATTCTCCATTCATCACACAGATCTGTGCACAGCATCTTCTCTGAGACGCCGTTTTCTGTCACATAAATAATAGGGTTTCCATACTGCGTCTGAGGAAAAGGAAGAACATGGGATGTTTTTCTGAGTTAAATCTTAGACTTTTCTGTGCTTAGCCTAGGTCTTTAGTGTCTATGTTAACAGAAACTCCTAATATATGGGCCCAAAAAAGGGAATTATCCAGGTACATATTTATCCTAAGGTAAAAAAAAAAAACTTCCATAAAAATACAACATGGGATTTAAGGTCCAGTTGTGTATCTTAAATGAGTTATAAGGTCAGTAAGGGTTATATGGAATCAGTGCAATCGCAGAGGTACAGTGTTATCTAATGAAAAGAACCGTATGTTTGTGTTTGTACCCTGAAAAGTACTTATTTATACACCATTTGTTTGTTAGATGATTATCCATGCTTTAGTGGAGTTTTTTTGGATACCTTTTGATAGTAGACCACTCTCCACATAGTAGTGATGTTGCTTTGTAAAAACATAATAATAACACTACTGTGCCTGGTACATTAATACCTGCATCACACACACTATCATGCCACTTCCATGACAATACCATGGCACTGTCACTGCTGTGTGAATGGTTCACCATTCAAATGACATATGGTCAGTAGTGATCGTCTGTGAGAAACTGACCAATGATGAGTAAGGTAGAGGGAGCCCTATAAAGTAGATCTATAAGTTCATGTAGCCCATCCATTAGGTGTACTATATGATTAATTATAGTGTATATAGTATGGTGGACCTAAAGTGGAAGTGGAACTGGGTGAAAGGAGGTACAAGGTAGAAGTTTCTGATAAAGTGGACAGTGATCATTACAGTACATCAGTACACTCATAACAGGTGTCACATGATTTAGAGGGCATATCTGCTGTATATCCACCACATTCGCAGATCTAACCCGATCAATTCTACTACCTTCACAAAGTTGAGCAGACGACGGAAGCCCCATGGCACCGAGTACAGCCATTCGGATCCAGGGTCAGGCCAGTGTGGATCTACTAGCTCTGCCAGGTCTCGGTCAGTGAAATAACTGTTTCCGCGGGTGGAGGGGAAGTTTTTCTGTGTGATGTAACGAGTGGTGAAGTGCCCGATGCCCAAGAAATCACAGGTGCCCTTGATGTAGCTCTTTTCTTGTGGGTTGAAAGTGGGCAGACGGGAACTGCCCAGGCCCTGCTGAGCGCTCTTCCTGCCTGGAGACGTTAGGAGAGACTGAAGATCAAAACCAAGGGAACTGTTTCACTGCATTTGGATCATGAATACCTTAACCATTAGCTCTTAACCTTATCTCCACATTTTTGTGTATACATCATAACTTAGGAATTGTTTAACTCACATACATGATACACATCAATCAGCAGGACTTTACTGCAGTGGAGCAAAGCATCAGCAAGTACTCAGGCTTGAAACTGATCTAAAATCCATCACTTATCCTACTATTACATCTCTGTTTTAATTTTACATAAGCATTACATACTGCAAGCGCTTTTTTGACCAGAACTCTTTGAACAAATTTTGCTAGTGATCTGTAGCACTATGATTAATCAAAGGTTTAAAATTGTAAATGACTGCAGAATGAACTGCCATTAGAAAGACACTCTCCTTGGACAATTTCTGGGAAATTTGAACTGAACTTATTTGGTAGTCTGATCAGAATAAGGCTTGGCGGCACAAAGTAGTTTTTAATGAAGATGTCAATAATCTGTTAGCATTTACATTACAAATGATGGCATACATTATTAGCCTAGGGCCTCTGGAACATAATGTGTGGCATGTGTGTCTCATGTAAAGATTTGTTTGACACTTGACCGATATACAAAAAATGTGCAAAATTAGGCTAGGATTCTAAGGAAAACTTCTGAAGACACTAATGTAGAATGACGTTTGATAAAGATGCTCACAGCATACAGTAAAATTGTAATTGATTAGAGGGCTCTCTTTCAAATTGCAAAGGCCAACATGATAATGTTTAACAAATGATATATCAGGTACCCCCAATAGCAGGTGGAAGGTTTGAATTTGTTGTTGTCTTGAAGATCTTAAATTTTCCCCAAATGTTAACAATTATGGTGCCATTTCCCACAACTTGCCTATATAGTCTTTCATCACTTGAGGATAGTCTCCATTAAAGAGTGGTGTTGCAAACCAGCCCAGGTAGAACTGCACATATCGATCTGCGGCTTCAATGTCCCTCTGGCTTGTGATGTCCACTGGCTCTCCCCAGTCAGCAGACAGGGAGATGCCCACCATACCTGCAGTGAGACAGAACCTTTAGTTTCCTTGTGCTTGCAGTTGTCAACATTATGGTACAGGGTGTAAAGAATGCATGCTGCATCCTCACTGTTGGATAACAGTGGAACATTGAACAGTGTTTGGTGATGTGGTACATTTTTGCATCATGACGCACTGATGTGAAGAATAGAAAAGTATAGTACACTGATTTTGGAATTTCCATTATAATCAATTGTAATAATAGTCAATAAAAACATGTGGTGATTTGGGGGGGGAGGGGGGGAGGGAGGGGGGGGGGGGGGGGGGGTGGGGGGGGGGGGGGGGGGGGGGGGGGGGGGGGGGGGGGGGGGGGGGGGGGGGG
>JBBPDA010000041.1:20843687-20865882 GCA_037974385.1 Arnoldichthys spilopterus | reverse complement strand
CAGTTAGATTTGCACAGGTAAAACAGTCTGTCCTGTCAGTTAGATTTGCACAGGTAAAACAGTCTGTCCTACCAGTTAGATTTGCACAGGTAAAACAGTCTGTCCTACCGGTTAGATTTGCACAGGTAAAACAGTCTGTCCTACCAGTTGCACCTGCACAGGTAAAACAGTCTGTCCTACCAGTTGCACCTGCACAGGTAAAACAGTCTGTCCTACCAATTACAACTGTACTGTCTTGTATGATCAGCAAAGGTTTAACAAGTCGGCCCCAGACGTTTGTTTTTATTCATATGAGATCACATCTGTATTTACACCAGCGCAGCTGAAACAGAAACAGAAATATTTACGGCACTTAAATAGGTTTTTTAAACTTTGTTTCTGACTTTTCACTTTTATTCACTTTTTATTGTATTAAGAAAAAAGCAAAATTACAGTTTTAGTCACGTACATTTCCCTAAAGTATTTTTGCTACTGCAACCAGCAAAAAACATATTTACAAATGTAGTCTGCACAAGTGAGTCAGTTACACAGCTTCCAATAAAATCTACAACCCTCCACCTCAGCTAGCATACAATGAGTATGGTACCATGCTGACGACCAACCCAGCTGTGCTGCGTTGTCTTTTTTGTTCATTGCAAGTTTACAGTTTGTAAAAAAAACTTATTTTATGCCACTTACTAATACTTTGATATGTGCCTGTAGTTTAATTATTTTGTCATGGTTTATTTTAACTTGACTGTTTTCTTGTTAATGTAGCACTCTAAAAAAGTCTGTTTGAATTTACTCTTAGGGTTAAACTATAGGACAAAAAGTTTTCTCAACGTACTACATGCATCTGTATTTCTATGTTTTGATGTTCTGAGGTTTAATAAGCTGGAACAGACAAACACGAATCAGTTGTACATTTAAAAATACTCTCAAAAATGATAAATACAACAATATCCAATTCTACCAGAATATTGTACATTATGTTAAAATGATTATGTTAATTATGAATATTTATTATATTATCCACCTGTATTTAAACTTGCATAGATAAAAGACTAATAATTTATACATGCACAGGTAAACCTTCATCTCATAAAACATTGTCTTGCAGGAAACTTTTGCACATTTGGTAAACCTTTTGAAAAAAATCTCTGAATAATACTTAGGCTGCTAAATCAATATTGCAGCAGCTTTTTAATCGAGTTGGTGACTTTTCCATCATGGACATCTGTCTGCCATTACATCAGGATCACATACATCTTACAATTTTTCAGTAACTTACTCAGAGCGGTCAGCTTCCAAACCATGCAGTTGTAAGGCATACACATCCCAAACCAAACGACCAGCACTTCTCATATGCAATCAGTCGTAAATGCAAAAGAAGTATACATTCTCCAAACCAAGAATTGACCAAGTGAACAAGCTCTCATTTCAGCCAGCTGTATGACACGCTGACACAGAACGCTATCAGAGACAGAAAGTAAGTGAGTTTATCCAGAGCGGCCAATAAGAAAGACATCTCAGAAAATATTTATCCTTTAACAAGGGAATCTTAAATGTATCAGGACAAGGAAGTTGTAGACTATCTAGATGTCCCCTTATAACTCCAGTCACAGCAATGTCCAGGCCTCTCCTTCCACTTCTTCTCACCCTCTTTCTCTCACTCTCTTACTCTCTCTCTCTGACCCGGGCCACTCCGAACACATATACAGCCATACCTGCTCCACGCCTTGCATTTGTCCTGACTGGAATCTACTCTAAAATGCCAGAAGGTTATCCAAGCTTCTGGACTTAATTCATCCTCACAATGCTCTCCAGAGGCGCTGTTCTGCAACCACAAAATAGCAGAGAAGCATCCAGCAGATCCAGGCCCTATTCAGGACCCCCCGTGACCCACACGCGGCCACAAATACCCCCCATTCAGGTTCAATGGGGTGAGAGAGGAAAAGTGCTGCAGCAAACAGGTTTGATAGAAACAGAGATTTGACTCTGTAAGCAAAGCTAATGTTAGTGAGGGTGAGCCAGTGGCATGTGGGGGCCTGCAGAAGTTGAAACATGAAAACATGCAAACTATCAAAAATAATGTATAATACATCTTGCGTGAGGTATTTGAGATGCTATGGCATATTATGTAAGATTTCAGTAAGGTACCACTGCTTAAACTGATGACTGAAAAATTACGTTTTTCCCTTCTCCTTTCCCTTAAAAGTATTCAGTCAGCTAAAATATATGTTATATATTTAAGATATAATTGAATTTTGCTTCCTATTTTTTTGTGTTGGAGTCAAATGTAGCTAAAATGTAAGAGAAACTTACTTCACCAGTTAACCTAATTCCTTGCACATTTGCTTTGCACACTGAACAGATCAAACCCTCTCAAACAGACTTGTTGATGCGATTTTTAAAACTGTATAACATGATGCTATCTATGAAAACTGACACATTTAAGGGATTGCTACTTCTGTCTTGAGCTAAGTGGCATTTACAGTCTTTTTGTATAGATAATGATATTACTTGCTGGCCATTTTGCAATACGTAAACTTTGTAGCTCAAATGGAAAATAAACAAAATAAATAAAATTGAGCTTTGAGTTAGCAGCATAGTAAAGGTTCATATTGGCAAATCAATGTATTGTTTTTATGCCCCAAAAAAGTAACTTCACAGGAGAAGGCAAAAAATGCAACTGGAATTTTCTAATTGCATAAATACATTAAAAAAGACAACCATCCAAGGTTATATTCTTACAGTGATGACAGAAAATATGTTGTTGTACTGCTAAAACCAGACCTGTATTTTGGCAGTCTGTGAGTTTACTGTGATTGTTGCTTTAATGTGGATGAAATATAGAGAAAAGACAAATACCATCATAAGTGACACAATTCAAGACCATGCGTTTGTGCATTTCTTCCTGCAGACCAGGACCTGCTGGGCTTTTGATTAGATTCTGATGATCCTTTATTGTCATGGATAAATAATGAATTAGCTTTATATGTGAATGTGAATGTGTCATCAGAATGTGTACATACATCATCAGTAATAATATTTTTTATTTGTAACTTTTTAAATATGCCCAAGCATAAACTTTGTGTGAGTGCATACTGAATAATGTCATTGCATTTGATGGGAGGAAAGCTTTGCTGTACTATTGCAGAAAATAAATGCTGAATTGTTGAGAAAAAAATTGTTTACACTGCACCTCTTGCTTTTTTGTTTGTGTGTGTATGTGTGTGTAGAAATGGTTATGGAATAAGCATCATAGCCTGAAAATGTATTGTTTTGTAGATTTTTTGTTTGTGTGTGTGTGTGTGTGTGTGTGTGTTTGTATGCTGATACTGGTCATTGGGTTCTGTCAAAAACACAGTTCACTGTATGTGTTGTGCCCTGTGTTTAGCATATCAATGCAGAGAGAGGCTGCAGAGAGAAGGCCGAAACAGAATGAGCATTCTAGTACTCCCTTATTCTCTTAAGCTGCTGTATTTAAGGGGCATTTTTGTGCCCTCCACGAGCTGAAATGAACATCTTTACTAAGGTCCCCGGACTAGCCCAACAAACCAGGTATGTTTACACTGTGTTCGAAAGCAAGAGCAGCGGCAAATGTTGCAGGCTGAGTTTCGAACAAACCTGCTCCAGTGAGTGGGGCTGTGTTTTTATCTCTGAAAACATTTTCATATCCAAAAATACCTCCAAACATTTAAACAATAGATCAGTATGAGTGGTCAGAACTGGACAATTCTGCATCTCAGACAAAGCAATCACACTCTTTTGCTCCAGTTGGTAAAATGTGCAACATTTGACCTTTAAATTGATTAAACTAACTATCAGATATAAAATTAGAGGAGCGGAGGCCTAATAAAGCTCACAAACATCTGGTACTGTCAATACCATACTTTGTTTTTATTTCTGCCAATCTGTTGTGGTGAATACGTCACCAGCTATGTTTTCCTCTTCTGTGTGAATGTATGAATCTGTTCTCGATGATAAATGTTCGCCGTGGGATGTGTTTCAACGTGGTGTTGAGTGTGAATGTGCTCTGGCAATAATTTGTGTCCCGCTTTTATGTGTCCTACAGCAAGCTGGGGTCTGTGCTCCAACGTGCCTTTTACGGGTCCAGCGGGAGGGTGAGTCATTTTCTCTATTTTTGCATAAATCAAATGCCTGCTGGTGTGTTTTCCCTAAATTCTGACACACCACTGGGTTAAAAATGATGCCATTGTAATCATATTCAACATACCATGAAAGTAAAACCTGATCCTAGATCAGCACTCAGAGACAGGAACTGATCTGTGTGCTCCCCTAGCTGCTGATGGTTTTTCTTACTGAAGGAAACATGCATTGAATAGGTGTGTGCACAGTATTACTTAAGCCTGCCTGTCCTGTCAGGTGACCCTTTTCGAGCAGAGGAACTTTGCCGGCCGACGGCTGGACCTGAGCTCGGACTGTCAGAAACTGAGTGACAAGAACTTCCCTGAAAGATGCAACTCTGTGCAGGTGGAGAGTGGAGCGTGAGTACACAGCACACACAGATTGGGGATTTTGTGCTCTGACTGCATTTGTAGGTGACTTCCATATTACTGCTATGGCCTTGAGGTGAAATTTCTCTTGACCATGACCTAGGCATCATATTTCCATATAGTAATTACTAGTAAGCTTATCAGTGCAGACTTCTGTACACATATCTTCTACAGACTAAGGGGTAGTAAAAAAATTGTATGTTGTAATCTAGGTTTTGTCCATTTATTAGCCAACATGATCATTGACTGGAAACTGAATACATTCAAGTTGACACATAGATTGGTGCAGATCCGACCTATATATATGGTCGTTCTTGTTTTTTTTCACTACTTTCTTGTGTGCAGAGTGTTGATCCTTCTTCGGTTGAGTGCCCCAAGCCATTACAGTCATTTACATAAGTGCTTATAAACTGCTTTAATGTGTGTGGGGTGTGTTTGTTGTGAGCAGCTGGGTGGGCTACGAGCATGAAAACTTCCGTGGGCGGCAGTACTTGTGGGACATGTCAGACAGGGGAGAGTATAACTGCACAGAAAAATGGTGCGCCCAGGCTGACCGCATCTCTTCTGTACGCTCCGTGAGACAGGTGAGATATACATCCAGAAGAGCCACTAGAAATTTTAGAGGTTATGAAAGCATATAATATTGTTATATAATATTTCTCTGTTATATATAATTTTCCTCTAAGGACCCTCTGTCAGTACTGCACCTTTAGAATTGTTCTAACTTCCCCCACACATCTACATGCAAAACTTTTTAATTTACATTAAAAAATAGCCTCAGTCCTTTTTCCAATTAAAAATGCCTTTTTCTTGATTTTTTTTACCATAATGGTCATAACTTATTTTGTCTTTGCATAAAATTAGAAAACAAATGACTCAAAACATCTCAGGAATAAAAAGTTTAAGAAGAAAAGGAAAGGCTCTATTTTAATGTATCACAAATTTTATTTCAATCATTTTGGGCCATTTCTATTGGTCACCTTGTCATGAAATCTAAAATGCAGTTGGCATTTTCAAAGGGTGTAAAAAAGTAAAATCAAAAAGAAATTCAGGATAAACATGACGTTATTTGGTTGACATTGCTAATGAGCAAACATGTGACCCATCCAGGACACAAACCCTCCCCGTGCCCAGTTGTTTGAAAGGCCAGGTTTCTCCGGGAAAAGGACCGAGCTACAGGATGATATCCCCAACCTGATGACCCGATACAGCCTCAACAGAGCCTCCTCAATCAGGGTGCTGGGTGGAGCGTGAGTATCCTAACCTTTTATTATTTTTTCTATTACTTGTTGAACTCCTACCTTCATTGTAAAAATAGAATCTATGTAGAGGTGTACTCTTTAAATTTTGCATGTATTTATTATGTATTTGTGTTTGTATATATATATAGCTGGGTGGTATACCAGGAGCCCAACTACAGGGGACCACACTATATCCTGGAGAGGAAAGACTACAACAACTTCTCAGACTGGGGCGCTCAAAGCAGCACTGTTGGCTCTATGCGCAGAGTCCGTTTCAGCTGAACACCTCTAATAATCCTCTACAAAATCCCTCCCAAAACTTCCTCCCGCTGACATTTTTACACTCGACATGAAACAAGCAACTCACATTCCAACAGATAAGCTATTTTTAGTAATAAACGCCTGAAAAAGACAAACACTATTGCATTGTGTTTCATTTCCAGCCAGAGAATTCTGTAAGCTTTGTACAATTGATTGAATTGAGTGTTTGTGCGCCCTCTAGTGGTTTGTTCTGTTTCTGGGTTATTTGACATTAACAGGATTTTGCAAAGAAAACTAAAATACTTGGATTTTTCAATCATGGTTGACCACTAGTGCTGGATTAGTCTTTATTCTTAGGGTATCAGACTCATGGAAGGCAGTACAAGACTGAATTATAACCCCACCATATTCAATTAAATGGCAAATTCAATTTTGAATTTAAAAACTGCAAGTAAAATCTGCCAGTTTAGACTAAACTAAACAATAAAATAAATGAATGAATGAATGAATGAATGTAAAATGGATACTTTTCAATGTTTAATCCAAAACATCTTCTCAAATCCCAAAATATGTAACCAATTTCAAGTCATGGTTCTTGTGATGTCACAAAAACCAACACATTTAAATATTTATAAGGTGCATTAGTTAATGGCATCAGTTGTTATGGAACCTTGGTGTGTGTGTGTGTGTGTGAAGGGGGTGGGGAGTGGGGGGGGTGGGGGTGCATAAACTCACTGTTTTCACCCCATGACCTAGAGCAGTGCTTAAAGAGCTTAAGTCCTCAATGGTCTAAACGCTTCAAGCACAGCTGTAGACCCTTCTGTGTACATGAGAGCATATGATGAGGAATTCACACAGCTTTAGCGCAGGTTCCTGGCCACTACGCACATGCAGGGTTCTGCTGCTTGTATGTTGAGGAGAGGGTATTTCTGCAAGCCGTGGGAGCCGCAGTTGCTCTCCTTCTGTCAGCCTGATGACATCAGGCTACGTCTCTGTCACAGTCACGGGTGCTGAGATATGGACTATTGCCAGCTGATGCCTCTATTATTGCAGGGCGGGGAGAGAATGTTGCACTATTTAGTGGGAAGATATCAGCTTTTGCATTTTCTTAACCAGAAATTAAAAGGCCCATATGTTGCATTTTTCCTTGTATCTTAGTATTTCCCTTGTGTTTGACTTATGACATCACAAAAAACTATGAATCAAAACAAATCATCTATTCATCATCTACGTTAAACTATTAAGTAACTACATTCAACTAAAATGCAAGTTATATTTTTAGAATGGGTGAGAAACTGAAGCAAATAATATGACCCCTTAGCATTTAGAGAGTTAACACAGACATTTCTTTAGACTTCAGAACATGCAGGATGCATAGGCAGTTTTGTGCATGTTGTGTAATGTTCCACATCATTATATGTGACTCTGATGAGGTCTGGGTTAGGGTTTTGTTTAGGCCAGTGGGCTACAGAGAGACACTGAGATTAGAAGGAATAGAGACAGAAGAATGTAACGTTAATTCTGCATAGCAAGGCAAAACTTTTGTAAACAATCTTTAACCAGCTTCATCTGAAAGTCCCAAAATCAGTTCATGAAATGGCTTAAAGTGGCCCACAAATATGTCCCAAAAGGAGTTAGAAAACAATGCCTGAGACAGAAGCATATTAAGTGGAAGCAGTGGAAAGCTGTGGTTAGGCCTGCATGCTTTATGTTTGCGGCCACTGCTTTAAACAGGAAAAATAAGGATGTGGATGTGCTGTTTTAGGCCTTAACACGGGAGAGAATCACAAAGGCCATCTTTCTCTCTCTCTCTCTCTCTCTCTCTCTCTCTCTCTCTCTCTTTCACTCTCTCTCTTTCACTCTCTCTCACTGTCTTGCTCCCTTTGCCTATCTATCTCTCTGCCTTGTTTTTCTTTCTTCCTTCCTTCCTTCCTTCCTTTCTTTCTTTCTTTCTTTCTTTCTTTCTTTCTTTCTTTCTTTCTTTCTTTCTTTCTTTCAGTGTCTCTCCATCATCCCTCTGTTTGTATCTCTCTCCCACCTCTTTCCCTGCCTTACTTTCTTACTCTCTCTCTCTCTCTCTCTCTCTCTCTCTCTCTCTCTCAATCTATCTATCACACCCCCCTACTCTCTCTGACAGATCCCTCTGTAGAATTGATGTGGTTAGATGAATGGGAGAGGTTTTGTGTTTTTCCTCTGTAAGCTACTTGGTCACAGCTGAAACAGTAAACTAATTGACCACCCATACACTGCATTCCTCCTACCCTGCATGCAGTTATGAATGAGTGCCGTGACCCCCCTCCCCTTGTCTCTCTCTCTCTTGCTCTCTCTGATTCCCTTACGCATATACATATTTATGCACATACATAGAAAAACATGAACAATGCACCCCACAGTTCATATGCTACCGATCAGGCCTCGAATCCCCCAGATGCTCGTTTGCCCCTGTGTGTTTACATGCTTAGCTCTGCTGCTGTACCTCAACTGGCACCAAATACTCTGACCTCCAGTATAACCACAGGCCACTAATGTACTCCTCAACCAGTGACACTCTGCTGCTTGTTCTACAAAGCCAATAGGATTGTTAACCCTTTAATGTCCACTATGGCTTATATGCAGTGAAATGCTCCGGCTTACACTTCATAAAATGTTTTGAACTGGTACAGTGTTTGTAGTCTTTACTGGAAGGGGAGACATTTCATTATGATTTAAATTTGATGAAAAGCTATTGTTAAGCAGTTTTGCTTTGTCAAAACAAAAAACTTTATTTTTCATTTTTGCCATTTTGTAGACTTAAATGCATGCAGAAAGAAAGAAAATAGTAAGTAAATGTAGGTAATAAAATAAATAAGTAATTATGTAATGGACAAAGGCATTTGAATACTATGTAAAAATGATTTGACTACTAGCTGCTATAAGTACGCTTAGCTAATATGGTTTTACCAATGAGCCTCTACTTTATAAGCCAAAAATGATAATGATAAATAATTATTCAAGGAGAGCAACAACAAAATGAAGCCAGCAACTTGCTTAACAGTTCTGGAACAGAAACATTAATTTGAAATCTCTGTAACTGGTTACTGGACCCTTTCCACACTTCTCTTTTTCACAAGGCAAAAGTTTCAATGTAGAGAAAACATTACAACAGTAGTGGCATTTGTCTGTGATACTGTAGAGGACTCACTTTTGTATCTTCAGTAAGAAATTCATAAGTAACAGTAGTAAGCTCTAATTCTTCTACAAAATACATAGTTCATGTAGCAATTTTCAGAGAGGAGCAATGTCTCAATTAAAAGTATTGTTGGTGAGATTTCTGCTTTGGTTCTAGATGAGTGAGTGGTACAGACTGAGAATATGTGACATTATATGAATAAATAAAACATGGTGAAACTTTCTTAGCTTACATTAGGTGATAGTTTTGATGCTTTTGTGCATTAAACATTAAGAATGGTGATATTAACATTAGCAAATGTTTACACTACTGCTTAACACTGAAGTAATTAAGCATCATCTTTTCAATCAGCTAACATAAACATAAGCCTTGGCTAATTAACATCTGACACTTTAAAAAAAACAGCATTTATTAGTTAGAATCCATAAAAGTGCAGAAATATAAGTTAAATTACATAATATGACCAAAAGAGAGCATAACTTTACAACTTTATCTACACAACATTGGCTGTATTCTCTCAAACACTGGGACACTTGTCATGAAATTATGTCAGTTCATTCTTAAAGAAAGTTTTGTGAGACCCTGTGAAGCTTGCTCTATGTTGCTGGTTGAAAAATAAGATAAATATCCAACTGAGTGACTTTTACACTCTCATTCATGTAAAAACCATTACTACTGGAATTTTTCCTATACTATCAATTCTGTAATTTTCTTGCTTCTGGTGACTTACAGAATACATTTTGAAGTGCTGTTGGTGGTTTATAAATCACTGAATGGTTTTGGCCCAGAGTACATCTCTAATATGTTTACGGAATATAAACACAGTCGGTTCCTTAGATCTATGAATACACATCAGCTAGTAGAGCCTAGAGTACAGACTAAACATGGTGAAGCAGCATTTAGCTGTTATGCTCCACATAAGTGGAACCAACTCACAGAAAGTATTAGATGTGAGCTGTAAAACTTTTTAACACTTTCTGCCTAGACTTTGCACTATTCATTAATTTCTGTTTTATGTTATAAAAACATTCCTTTTAATTATGACATTTGTTTTTAATTTCCCATTTCTTTACTGAATTCTAAATTGTTTCTTGTATCCAACAGTCTATACATTGCTGAGGAAAGTGTTGTTCATCCTAGGCTGGAGATAAAATGGTAAAGCGTTGCAATCCCAAAGACCGGTTAATAACTTAGATGTGTTGTTTTGCTCTGAAGTACAAGTTAGTGATGATCATCCATAGGATGCACTGTGTGACACAGAGCTACACTCACTCTTTTAAAGATTTCATGAACACTATAATTGCCAGGATTGTTTATTACTTTAGACTTTTCTTGCCAGAGTGTAATTTTCTTTCTGATGTTGTTAATCCAGTGACAAAAATGATAAGTCTGTGATGATTCTCAAGGCTTGAGAAGGACTGTTATTCTTATTTTAATCTGTTCCCTTGGAGTTTAAATGGTAGCATTGTTATTCCATGGACCAATTAATACTATACAAGTGGTGTATCATTCTCATTTAGAGGACAAGGATAGACTCAAGTCTTATTTTATTTTATACACTTTAGCACCTATTTTACTTTTATTTGTGTAAAGTACTTTGGATTGCTGTTGTGTATGAAATGTGCTATAACTAAAATCACCTTGCTTTGCCTTTTACAAATTTCACTGCATTTAACTAGGGTCTGTAACAATTTTTCCAATTCATATTATCCATGCATGTGAAAAGCCTTATGATTTTAGCTTTGTTTTGGAAATCTAATGTTGCATACATACAACATCTTTTTTTATCATGCTAAACACTCTAAGCATGTTGCATAGCAGAAAACAAGAAAAGAAATGTAAATTGCTGGTTTTCTTTGGACATTTTTAAATGCAGTTTCTGGATCCTGCTTTTTGCTTTGATTCAGCTGCAAAGGTTTTAGTCTTATCACTTTACCTGAAAATATAAAATTTTTACTACAAATGCGTTATGCATGCTTGTTTATATATATATGTGTGTGTGTGTGTGTGGCATGCATTTAACTTTATATGCACTAGCTAGCATGTGTTTGGGTGGCCTCTGATTACAGTCCTTGGCTGAGAAATACGTCTGTGCTATCGGCGCATCTAATCGACGTGACCCTGATATGGAATCTGCCATGCTGCATTCTTGTGCATTCCCAGCCTTATTTCCCTTTAATCTCACAATAGCCAGAGAAGCAAATCGCCCAAGTGCTTAACACAATGCGTGCATTATTAAACACTAAGCAAATTGCTGCATATTTGTTAAATGGCTTTCAGAGTCCAGGGCCCAGTGTTTACTGCAGTCAGCAAGGTTGCAGAGCATGTGTTCAAACACACATAACGTATGCTATTGGCCTGGCTGGTTCATCAGTTATTTAAATGCATTTTGTTTAAGATTAGATTACACCCCCATAATATTCAGTGAAATGGCAGGTTTCCAGTATTAATCCTCGACTCTTGTCACAGACTGGTAGAATGTAGGAGTGGAGTGGCAAAGACATTCAACCTAGAGTGCTTTCCCCACTGAGGTCTAACACCCACAGTACAAGAGCAACCCTCAAGCTTCATCGCGTGTGTGTGAAGAAGGTTGGAGTGGCCTGTGTGCACACTATTTATTCCCCCATCCGATGCACTTTGGAAGACTGCACAAACAAACACAAATACATAGTGTAATTAATCTTTTCAAGTGTTTATCTAATGCGTTTGTTTTACATAATTATTTAAATAGAATCACATAGTAGCATAATTATTTATATGGTTTATTACAGAATGAAAAAGGGCTTATGCATAAGCTATGTTCTGTTGGCTATTGTCTGGTGTTTTGCAGTATATTGTTAGTTTGCAGTTTCTGCAATGCATTATTGTACCCAACCACAACATTCACTTTTCATCAGTTTGTCATAATAAAATACCTCCATTTCTGCACACACAGACAAATGTGGAACTGATTGAAAGTGTACATTGCACCCTTTCAGCAGAATTTCTCCTCTTGTTTCAGTGAGCTACAAGTGAGAAATTTGCAATGTAGACCAAAATTACAACATGCTTTTGTAATCACCAGAGATAACTGTGACTTTACTGGGAAATTCCAAAGGCTTTGGTTTGCCTGGAGGGGGTGGGGGGGAAGGAAGCACCTCCATGTCACTGAGGATTCCAACTTCAGCTTCGGCTTCATTGTAAGTGTTGATGAGAGGAGAACAAGACAGTTCTTGTAAACTCAGCGATGGCATGTAGTTTAAATCATTGTCACAATGGTTAATTTTCTTATCATCCTGTCCATTCTGACTAAGGTGGTGCATTTAAAAAAATCCTTTAGCTTAAGCTAAAAATCACTTAATAACACTTAATGACAATGCAGTGTGTTACACCCATAAAACCAAGCCTTTTATCCCCATTTGCAGCACCCATCCTGTCACATTTCTGTTCACTGGCTCTAGATGCCCAGATACCAGTCTGGCGGACTGCGCTGCTCTTTGCATGCTTTCTCTCACCCAGCTATGTCTAGGGCACGGTGAGATTTAATTACAGATGATCTCACAAGAAAATACCTTGCAGGGCTTAACTGCAAATGCCTGCATGTCTGACAAGCTATTTCAGGATGATTATCAAGAAAATCTTGATGCTACAAGCCGGTATGCAGCGTGGCGTCTTGTTACGACATGCTTTCAGCTCAGTAGCCAACATAGAAGGGAAATGCCAAACTCCAGCCTCAAGCACGAAGGCAAACCTGCAGTTTTAGAAGCCTCAGCAAGAATTAACTATGTTTTGTATGGCTTTCTGCCTTGTAGGGAGATTTGGAGGGTGATACAATTAAATGAATACAAAGCAAAGAATATAAGGTGGGAACACTTTTAATGAAGGTGCCACAGGGCCCTTTGAGGAACCTTTTGAAACCTTTCCATAGAGTATATGAGGAATACCAAACTAAAATGTTGTTTAGGTTTTTTCCTACAGGGGGGTTTTGGACAGGCTTGACTTTGAGCAGAAATCCTGTTTAGTGAAATATCCCCCCCGAACAGAACAACAACAAAAAAACTAAAAAAAACAAACAGACAAAAACAAAACAAAGCAGGGGGTTAAAGAAAGAGAAGCAAACCAGTCAATTCAAGCATTGTTATTGCTATATATCTGAGTAATTAACTCCATATTAACTTTCACACTGAATAAATGACCATAATGACATGTGAACAGTTGCCACATGAATTAAAGATCTGACATCAGTGTTACTTTGTATCTCAGACGCTGTCTTTTCCCAGTCACTGTGCTGATGCAATGTATTTTATTAATGTAGAAATTCTGTACACAATCTAATAAGTCTAAAATCAAAGCATGACTTGTGTCATTGATTATGAAAACAACTTGTCTGGGTCCAGATGACAATCAAAAAGACTTTAATGTGAGGGGTTATCAGAGCAACATGGCTGGAAGATTTCACTACAGTCAATGACGGGCTGCTTTGGAATGTGAGTGTCTTTTGTCCCAGGCCCTGATGTGAACTCCCAGTCTGGACTGTGTGAGGCAACCACTGTGGCCACCTGTGAACCACAATTATCACCAACGCTCACACACACACACACACACACACACACACACACACACACACACACACACACTAGACCAATTAAGCCTCCTGTACTCTCTCCTCCATTCAGCCATAACTAACATGCCTAGTGCTGCTGCCAGGCCTAACTCCCTCTCTTCCCTCTCACTCCTTAATAATGACCTTCACCACTGTGTATTGGTGTGTGAAACACACAGAGAGAAAACATGTGTGTTTGTGGAAAAAATAAAAATGGAGAAACCATGACAAGGATTTTGAAACATGATTATGTCACTTGATAATGTTCAAATAAATGAACTGTGAAATGATCAGTTTCCTACAGAGAATTTGCAATGGACTTCTATAGGAAACAGAATGAATAGAATACTCGATAACACAACTGACAAACAGCACTGTGCCAGTCTTAGACAAACAAGAAACTTGTGTAAATCCTTAGCAATGTGCTCTTTCCTGTAAAAACACTGCATGACATTACAATGCATACAAATAAACACACATTCTGTGAAGTAATGTGCTGCAAAGGTATTTTTTAACCATAGCAAAATCAGGGTTAAAGAACATTAAGGCTCTTTGAAGTGTTTCTTTTCAGTTTAAATGGACCACAACATTAGTTGAAATTAGTCTTTAAACTTTTAAAAGGTTCTTTACCCTAACTAGAATGTCATTTGTTCTTCTTGCTAAATGTGTGAAATTAATCCCTAAAGTAAATCCTTAAGTGTGGATGTTTTTACCTTACTCCATCTGAAAATTTGAAAATAGCAGCTTGATAATTAAAAAAAAATATTTCATTACAAATAGGCCAATAGAAATGCTCCACAATTACTTGGAATAGACTTTCATGACATTTACGCCATTACAAAATAACCAGTTCCCCTGAACATTTTATGATAAATGCACCAACACAAATTTTACAAAACTGCTCCAAATAAAATCCCATTACATTAACCTGCATCACAGTCAGCTTTTTTTCTTTTTCTGTTGCACCAAATGCAAGGTTTTGTTAAAAAGGTAATTAATCCTTTGTGTGTACATATTGTCAGAGCTTACTTAAATGTCACCATGAACTTTTGCTGCAGAGGGGGCTTGAACCCCACCTCTGCCGGCAGAAACCAGTGTCTGTTTTTAATTAAGGCTTGGAGGCTGGAAACAGCTCTTTAAAAAGCCCTGAGCTTGTTTGGCTGTTTACATTTGGGCCACGGCCCCGGCCCAGACGGGCCATGTGGAGACAGAGCTGAGGAGTAGCCTGCAGACCAGAGAAGAGTAAAAAGGCTCAACCCTCACTCATCAGTGCTCTCTGCCACCCACTGTGCTACTGATCCTATCAAACACAAACACAGGCCAGAGAGGTTTACTCACTGACACACAGGCGTGCCACAGCCCTCCTCTTAGCCGCCAGAAGCTACTCTCCCAACACATTCCATCAGCCTGAGCTTTCTGAAAGGTTTAGAGCGCCTTCAGAGGCCCTATGTGCTAAATTCCTTATTGCTCAATACAGGGTGCTTTAAATGTGAATCCACGAGTTAAAGTTTCACTAAGAAAATCCAGCATGTGTTCATCTAATTTCTGGTGCATTTGAAGACATTTAGAAGCTCTGATGAACCTAAAAGATCAGTCAAGAAATGACAATACTTTATTCAAAATTTTGGATAACTGCTTTTTGAATATATATTATTAGTATATAAAGACACAGTTTGAAAATAGCAGATGACCACATTGTATGAACTGCATTTCTGCATTGTATGTATTGCAAAAAAGATGGATTGATAGGAATCATCCAGCATGACTTAATGTTTCATTAATTCACATTAAAGTCAACCTGAATATAAATTTACCTTTTTACCTTCTTATTTCGTGAGCCAGGTCATTTTAGGTACAATGTATTATATCATTTGAAAAACAACAATTGCTTTGATCTTTGATTAAAGTGTTGTGACTTCCTCACCTTGAAAATTTATGATATGTTTGATTTCATCACTGTACACTAGTGGGCAAAGAAAAATAATATTTTCCAATATTATTATGTTTCAGCCATTCAACCACTACCACTACCCATCAGTGAGCAAAAATAAAAAGTTAGACCTCTGATACTGTTTCAATCATAAACACATCATGGTACAAAAGGAAAGAATGCAATGATCATATTCATATTTATTTCAATGTTAAGAATGTTTTCCCCTCTACTAGGTTTTGTTACAAAACTGGTAATACAGTAATCTTAAGAATGCAATTGTAACTTCTTCTACCTCTATTTGATGAAAAAACTTTTAATAAGTTTTATGTCTGTATATCATAATTTATTTCTGCAACAGAAATGGCCTGAAATGACAGAGAATCTTAAAAACATTAAAATGTACTTAATGTACCATAAATTATGCTTCTATACAGTTAGTGCTTTTTTCATATATAAACTTTCAATTTTTATTTATTTATTAATTTTTTACAATGGCAACAATATGGTCTTGTTCCTCTGAGTTTCAACACCAAACCTAACCCAGGTTAACTTCCCTTGGAAACTTCATGAGGCTATTAGTCAACTTCCTGATAATACAAAGACTTGGAGGGTTTTTTAAATGTTTGTATAAATTACACTTTTATATATCATACAATATACAATGCAGTTTTACAGTTTTGATCAGATACAGCAGCAAACACGCCTCAGACAATTTAGATGGTCTTAAATGTAAATATGTAACATGATGTAAAAAGCACTCTTAGTTTTCAAAGTTCAAATCTTTAAAAAAACTCAGTTTTCACTGTACACAGCCCAAGCTTTTATGCACCAAGAACAGATTGGCTTTTCTTGTTTGCTTCTGCTTATAGTTTTGAAAATAATGTTTAGCTTTCAATCTGGAAAGAGTGCTCTGGAGTGTTTCTGCCCAGCTCCTAAAGTGCTTATAGTGCAGCCATTATGGGCTTAGAAACATGGCTGCCTAAATTAGAGCTGCTCTGCATTCACATGTCATAGTCAATCCCTACTGTGAGCCATGAGACGGACCATGAAGCCACGATCTGGAGCCTCAGCACTGTGTGTGTGTGTGTGTGTGTGTGTGTGTGTGTGTGTGTGTGTGTGTGTGTATGTGTGTGTCTGTGAGTGTTAACCTAAGGCTGGTTGCAAGGTCCAGCCCACCTAAGCCACACTGGGTTTGAGCTTTACCATTGCCACCATTTTTTGGAGCAGAAATAATGATTTATATTTTTATGTTACTTCAGTAATTAAAGATAATCATTTTATGTAATTAAAAAATTGAAAATGATTGAATATGGAAATTAAGTGGTGATAAACATGACAAGGTGTCATTACTTTAATTAGATCTTTTGTATATACTATACAGGTTTTGTGTTTAAAAGTTTGGAATAATTCTAACATTAATCATTTGTTTTATTCAAATAATATCTTCTACAGTGTAGATATATGTCTTATAAACCAGAGAACAAAAGGCATTTCATTTAGCATTTAAAGTATTTTGAGTTGTTATGTACTGTAAATTTTATACTACGATGATCTCTGAATAAAAACCTGTAATTGCAATTCAGTGCATACAGTCTGACCTTGATTGGTGATTAAACACAGAAGACGTGTCATCTAAAATGATCTCAGTTTGTGAGGTGTCAAGGGTTGTCGTGTTTAAGGGACTTTGGGCCTGAGTGTCAAATTCAGGCCAAATCGAACACATTTAACATCACAGTATTTTACTTGGACATTTACTTTTAAGGAAAACAATCCAATATTACTTATCTCTAAATGGCAAAAGATAAACATTGCTTTCAATTTTTGGTGTGACAGGTATCTTGACTTTTTTCTGCATGATTTGCTGGAATATTTCTGACTTTATTGTTTTGTAAATGATGACAGGTTTTCCTGGTCCAAAAGAAGGAAAACAATACAAAAATGGATTCTTCCAACACCATGTTTCACAGATGGGATAAGATTCCCATGCTAAAATATGGTTCCCATGCTAAAATACAGTGCTTTTCTTTCTCCAAATATTGTACTTCTCATTTAAACCAATATATTCTTTTTGGTCTTATCCATTCAGAAAACATTTTTCTAGTTGGCTTCTGGTAGATAGGCAGCAGGGTTCCTCTGGGAGAGCAGTGGCTTTCTCTTTGCAACCCTACCATGAAGACTATTGTTGTTCAGAGATGTGGTGATGATGGACCCATCAGGCTTTTAGTTGCTTAGAGGTTACTTTGGGTTCCTTTGTGGCCCTGTAGACTTTTACACACCTTGCTCTTGGAGTGATGATTGCTGGTTGATCATTCTTGGTGAGGGTAACAGTGATCTTGAAGTTCCTTCATTTGTTTCATCTGATTGTCTAGACTTTTTAGAAATGCTTTTGTAACCCCAACTAATCTGATGAGTTGGGCAAAATGTTTTTTTCATACATTGATACAGCCCTGTTGTTTAAATAAAACAGCATGCCCACTCACACTTGATTGGCATCACATTGATGGAAAACACCTTCATTCCTAGAGGTTTTACATACTTGTGATGTAGATCATTTTCCTCAGTAAATAAATCACCAAGTAAACATTTTTGTGTATAATATAATATAATAAATAAATAAATAAATAAATAAACAAACAAACAAACAAATAAATAAATAAATAAAAATATATAAATAAATAAAAATATAAATAAATAAATAAATAAATAAATAAATACCAATACCAATACCAATACCAATAATCAAACAAGCTAAACTTGCTATTTAATTTAATGAGCTGCTGAAGCAGAGACCTCCCAGAAAGAAATTTCTCTTTACATTTCATTTTACAAACAGTGTCAAATTTACGGTTATAGCAAAGCCCACACACAGCCCCAACAACAACACCACCAACAACAAAATATTTAGTCAACTCTAAACTAGAGAACAGCTTATTCTCAAACACACATTTGCATATTGCAATTAAGTATGGTTGGTCCAGGGTGTGGGGAGTTGCTGTTTGATCATGTCTTTCTGAGGCCCAGTCTGCAGCAGCTCCTCCCTTGGGCACCTGATGTCTGCGTGTCTTTATCTCACTGACAATTAACCGTTACTGCTCTGTGTCACTGACGCAGGCTGCGGGAAAATGGGAAATGATTAAAAAGGGAAGACGAGGGAGGGATGGTGGGAAGGAGAGAGCGAGCGAGATAAGCGTAGGGAGAATATGGTTAGTCCTGTCTGATATGATAGCAAGAAGGCCCTCTGGGATATCATACATAAGCTTGTATGTGCCAAGACAAGTGACAGAACCCACACTGACATATTAGCCTTATCATTCCTTGACATATATACACTTTTGCCAAAGAAAACTTGTAATATAATAATACTATAATACTTGAAATATTGTAATATTTGTTATTTTCTATATAGTAAAGCATCTATAGAACAGAATTTTATATTAAAATCAGAATTTTGCAGGTTTTTTAGTCTGTCCAGACTCATCTGTTCTGTTCAAATTTGTAAATAAATCCCAAAATTTTCTTTTTTTAGGATTCAGACTACTTATTTCAAACCTGTGAAGTTAGCACTTAGCATCATATTTCAGTAATTTGATGTGTTTATCTATAGCTAAGAAGGGTTCTTTGTTGAACATTCTATATCCAGTTTCTTTTTTTTTTTTTGCTAATTGTAGCTTTTTTGACATGTTTGACTGCCTTATGAGGTTCATCCAAAGGTACAGTTTACAGTTCTGGATGCACATGCAAAACTAAAGATCTGTGTCACTGTATGGGTTCAAAAGGCCTTGAAACATGTAATTTGCTCATTATACAGAAAAGCAGGCTGTGCAAAAAGTAGGCTAAATCTGAGCTGGTATTTAGAAAGCAGAGCACAAACGCTGATCTAGGATTCATTGCTGGGACTTTCAGTAAAGAAACAGAAGGAGGAACCATAATCTTTTTGTCCCTAAACAGGGTCAAGGTTCAGTTGTGTCTCTCTTTTTCTATGCTCAGAGCCTTCCTCTCTGTTCCTCTGATCCCCAGCACTACCATGGCTGGGCCTCCGTCCTGCTTGAAGCCAGACAGGGACAGGAAATTGGGGGACGGGTTTGGTAGTGGTCTGGCCTCCGACCCCTGAACTGCAATACTGGCAGCTTTGAAGTTGCGAAGAGAATCACATGCAATTACTTGTGATATAAAGCACGTTTTCCAAGAGTGCTTGACCCATGCTGAGCACATCCTCTTGCTTTCTTTCACACACACACACACACACACACACAGACACACACACACACACATACACACAAACACAAACTCAATAAACTCTATAGTCTAGACATCATATAACATCATTATGTGCACTATACTAAGAAAACTATCAAAAAGATTTTTAAAAATTCACTGGGAACCAAACTGATCACTGGTTGTTTAAAACAAACAAATAAACAGAAAAACAAACAATAAATAAATAAATAACCATATTTTAAAGTAACTTTCCCCCTACAAAAATAATTATCGCACATACAGTCACATGCATAAGTTTGGGTGCTTCGGTTAAATTACTTATTATATTGATTTTCTAAACAGATACACAACCTCAGCAGCTGACATATTTATGGATATTTAAAAGCACATTTACTGTTTATAGGCTAATGTTAAAACACTGTGGAATCTTTTGGCCCATGCAAAAGTTATGGCACATTTTATGCTTTATATATTTTTCCCAGTATGTTAAACACACCAAATAAATATAAATTCTGATAAATATCCTGAAACTAAATACTAGTGTACTTATTTTTCACTTAGAAAATCAACAAGTCATAATTTCGTACTTTTGCGTGCAGTTGTATAGGTACCAAAGCATTAGATAGAACTAATGCTGATGAACCAATTTGCCAGAGTTTTGGTATTTATGTCTGCATTTCATTTTCTGATAAAACATTCAGACTTAAAGCCAGGTTGAGTTTAGTGTCCTTAACCAACCACCCCAAACTAGAGTCGTGATGTTTTGATAAGGCAGTGTTGCTGTTCTACTTTTAGAATGGAACTACATTTGAAAGTGTACCAGCAGCATTACATTGAAGTAGTTGATAGTGTAAATAGATGCTGATGTGGAAGTGACGCGGTTGCAAATTGTGGACAGTAAAGCTACTGCCATCGCCACACTTTGGCCCAGTTAGTGATGCAGAATCTCAGTGTTCCTCAGTATTAGTCTCATCAGACTGTGTGCCGGATAGGCCCCAAGTGTGGTTCCTTTAGGGAGGGGAAAATCCCCTGCTTCCTCTGGAGAGCAAGAATGCAAAGCATTCCCCACACTACCGCAGTGCAACAATCAGTGGACATAGAGAGAGAGAGAGCAAGAGAGAGAGAGAAAGAGAGAAAGAGAGAGAGAGGCCTTAGCCAGCAATGGCACACAGAGGAGTGTGTTAATAGTGTAGAAGAGAGAAAGAGAGAGGTCACACACTTCTCATTCTCCTTTGTATTTCATCTGGTGGTGTTTTAAAATAAAAAACAATTGGTGGCAACTAAAATAAAAAAAATGATCTTTTCATGAATGTAATATAACTGTCTTATTTATTATTATTATAATTAAATTATTATTAAATATTTTTATGCATTAAAGTACAGTAAAGTTACCTTTTTATAGAGATATGTTTTTTCTGACAGCAAAGATAAAGTTGTTTTTAGAGAACCCTCTCCCTCTTTCTCTCTGTGTATATGAATTTTTTCATCCTTCTACTAACTGTTTAGGGGTCTTATGCCACACAGTGAAACCATTATCTCAGTACTTGGACAGATTTGTTATTTGTTTTTTTTGTTTTTATATTATTTGTATTTGTATTAATGGATATAAACTAATATGACAGTCACTTTGTATATTTAAGTTCTATGTATGAAACAAAATGTCCAACGACACTTTTATTCTTGTCTTTATATACCTTGAGCACCAAGACCAGAAGATATATAGAGCTCTACTGTGCATCTCTAGGTGATTATAGATACAGATTAAGATACTAAAATGATCTTAGCAGCCCATTCATTGTGTTCTGACCATTAGAGTAAAAAAGGAAGGATGTGATGGAGCTAAACAATGGGGCTTAACACATAGATTTATTGTGTGAAAGTAAAAAAGAGCCCGAGAATTAGAGAGAAAGAGAGAGAAAGACAGGGATGATGATCCTTCTTTGCCAACATTAAGCTTCCTGTGTTTTCTTGCCACAGTGCCAACCACAGTCACAGCACATGCACATACACACACACACGCTCGAGTAGACTCACTAATTTTGTCTTATTCGCAATCTAACACCACAATCAGCAGTTCTCAAAGCAAAAACCTCTTCCTGAAAGATACAGTTTCTTTTATGCCTCCTTCCCTCTCCCCTCTCTTACTCTCTTTCTCTCTCCATCTCTCTCTCTCTCTCTCTCTCTCTCTCTCTCTCTCTTACTCTCTCTCTCTCTCTCTCTCTCTCGTATCTTTGCGGAAAAGTTCCTCTGACCCCTGGCGGGACCAAGTCTCAAAACATCTCTTGCTTGGGG
>JBBPDA010000041.1:20809689-20821684 GCA_037974385.1 Arnoldichthys spilopterus | reverse complement strand
TCTCTCTCTCTCTCTCTCTCTCTCTCTCTCTCTCTCTCTCTCTTTCTCTCTCTCCCTCTCTCTCTCCCTCTCTCTCTTTCTGCAGGAGGATCGGATGTTCTTGTGTCTCTAGCAGGGCAGTTGGTCGGCAGACGGACTGGCTCCACACTAGGCTGGGCATTCGCATTCACTAAGACATTTTCTCATCTGCTTTACTTTCACTGTGCTCAGCTGAGCATGATGGTTGATTCCAAACATTCACATTTACACACGTATTCATGCACACATGCATACACACACAACAAATACTGGAAGGGATATAATCAGTGCTTATCTTTTACAAAATGCCTGTACTTGTATCAAGAAACAAAACTTTCTTTTTCTGTATGGCTCTAGCAGTGTACATTCTGTAGGGTGCTAGAAATAAAACACACACTAAGAAAGTTATGATTATGAACCATATGATATGGCATATTTATTGCAAATATAGTGACATCATACAGATATAGTTTAAGACTATATCAATAATTAATTATATTATTAGTAGTATTATATAATAAATAGCAGTAGTTGTTGTCATAGTTGTCATCATTGTTTCTTTCTTATTCTTTTTTATCATCATCTTTTTAAAAATCTTCTTCTTTTTCCTTTTCCTCTTCTTTAATATCATCATCATCATGGCATCATCATTAACCTCACAGTCATCATCAGTCATCATTTTCTTATTGTTGTTGTTCTTATTGTTGTTCTTGTTATTGTTCTTCTTCTTCTTCTTCTTCTTCTTCTTCTTCTTCTTCTTCTTCTTTTTCTTCTTGTTCTTGTTCTTGTTCTTCTTCTTCTTCTTCTTCTTCTTCTTCTTCTTCTTCTTCTTCTTGTTCTTCTTCTTGTTCTTCTTCTTCTTCTTCTTCTTCTTCTTCTTCTTCTTCTTTTTCTTCTTCTTCTTCCTCCTGGATCTGTATGGTTTGTAGATAATGTCTCTACATCATGCAGTAAACTGTTGGTGAGGTAGGGAGGTATCTTTGCTTTGCTTATTGTGCCACAAACGTTAAACCCCTGCAACACTGATTTTTAAAAACACCAAGACTTTATTTCTGTGCTGCTTGAGCAACCCATGAAGGTTATC
Source organism: Arnoldichthys spilopterus (assembly GCA_037974385.1). NCBI lineage: Eukaryota > Metazoa > Chordata > Actinopteri > Characiformes > Lepidarchidae > Arnoldichthys > Arnoldichthys spilopterus. The sequence continues at coordinate 20,820,582 of JBBPDA010000041.1, read as the reverse complement.
ATCTGACACAGCCAGGTAAAAATGACTATGGGAAATTAAATATGGCATCAAAGCCTCCATCATGTTTTCTTTCTGGTTGAAACCAGAGTGTGGTACATTCCTTCTTAAACTGGCCTGTAGTACTTGTCACTCATGTAGTTATATTATTACAGAAATATTTCAGGCTTGCCAAAACTCCTCATGAGAATATTAAACTCATAAAAGAAAATCATAACTCTACAACAGCACAATAGTACATTCAGTAAAATGTTTTTTAAAGACCTTTGACCTAAATCTTTTTCATGACTTTTCCTTATTTGTGTCCTTGTTGGTATTATTTTAAGTATTATATATTATCTCTATTGGTTTTACAAATTAATGTTTATTGATATTTTCTTAAAATGTCATGATAGTTGGGCTGTGGTTTCATCCAGAAGTCCCAAACTTCTGAGCGTCTTTGTCATTTTCGGTGCCTGCTGCCATCTACTGGTAACTTAAAGAGAAAGTCAGTAATGACCTTCATCTAGTCTGAGGAGCAGGACAATCTCTGGCATCAGGCTCTGGCTTTTAGCCACACGGTCCGTCAATATTTCCCTGAAAGAAACATGAGATCTGAATGCTCACTGGAGCTAAGCAACCTCATATGTTTTCTTTTGCGTTTTTCTGCTCCCATTCACAAGGACTTGGACAGAAGCCTAAATAGCTGAGTGGTACACTGTTGATTTATAACTGTGCAGAAAGTCTCTTGTTTAATCTGCTAAATTACACTAGCAGATGCTGTAAACCTTTCCACAAAAATCCGAACACTTCCTAATCATGATGAATATATTGAGGCTCCCAACTTCAGCTTTGTTTGAAGATTTGAGGTAATCTGAGGTAGATCAAGTGTCTGGTGAAGCAACAAGAATGGTTAAAAAAATAACAAATATGTGCAAAAATCATTTTTTATGACAATCTATATAACAGATTGTTGCTCATTCTAAGATGTAAATTAACTTATATGCAAATGCATTTACAACAAAATAATATATAATAAAAATTCAGATCAGTGATTATGGGGGATGAGGCTTAAATAATGCAAAGACAAGATTCTCCAGCTACATGTTCTCAGGTTCTCAACAGCATATTGGGCAGCTCTAAACTCAGCAAGACTTCTGTTGGTGTCTGGTGGTGCACATGTTCATGGCACATCTCCACATGATATAAACGTGATATAAAGTCCAGGACAGACACTCACATGTGTGTTGTAGGTGCACATGGGTTAACATGGTTACTCTGAGTTTGCAGCTCTATACTCAGTATGGTGACAATATTCAGATACAATGTGTGTTCAAACAATTTCTCCACCATTAAAAATGTTTGTGACTTCTGCCACAGCAGCACTTTTGCTGGTTCAGAGCAGATAGAATAGCATCTGTTGCCCTTGCAAACTGATGAGCCTTGAGTGCCGAACCCTCTTTTGCTGATTCATGATTTGGAACTTTGGGCTGGGGGGATTAGGAGGGGGTCTGAGACTCTCTGAATGACACTAGAGACTTCCTCTACAGCAAAATTCAGAATCACACTGAATCACAAGCAACGTAAAATAAAATATTCAACTCATCAATTCCACCATATTTTAACACCCCCACCACAACCCCCTGTCAACAAATAATTAGTTTTGTTTGTTCACCCCACTCCCCCACAGAAAAATCATTCATCATCCATTCCGCCCATTCCAACATTTACCTTTATCCTTTTCATCTGTTCCCACAACCACCACCACCCCCAGATAAAACATATAAGTGAAAGTGAATATTTGTCATTGTGAACACACTCAAGCACCACGGCAAAATGTAACCTCTGCATTTAACCCATCACACATGGGCATGTGGAGCAGCAGGCAGCTATCAACAGTGCCCAGGGAGCAGTGTAGTGGGACAGTACCTTGCTCAAGGGTACGTCAGTAATGCCTGGGCCAGGATTCAAACCTGCGCCCTTCAGGTCCCAAAAGCAGCGTCCTAACCACTAGGTCACCACTGCCCATGCAGTGATCATATAAGTGAGGGATCTCATTACCAATGGATATTTCAAACATTAGTTCTGCAAGTAAAGTAGTTATTAACTAGCGGTGACTGTTCCACATTACATTTACCTGGTCATTTCAGGCCAGTTAAACTCAGGACAACATTTGTTATGTGACAGTAAGACATGGTCAAATCCAGGGCAGCTACCAGGCTTTGTTAATGATTACACTACATGTCATTCCTTACAGAGCCAAGTTGCTGCATTTACTGTTTTTACTTTTATGATACTAAATAATAAAAAAATTGAACAAACTTTACTGTCATTGATTCATAAATCAACGAATTCATGTTTCATAAAAAAAATGATCGAGATGAAATCAGGTTTGGAATCAGGTTTAAGTTGTTGTTGTAATTGTTTTGAGCTACAATCTGAATAATAAAAAAAGCCAGCAAAAGTAATCAAATAAAGATACACAAAAGTGTTAAATATATACAATAATCCTTGGGATGACTTTTAGAAGTTGATTTTTCTTTTATATGCATATGCATATATACAGTATATATGTAGTTGTAAAGTATGACTGGTAATATATATTTAATATATAAGTAGCATATTCAATATATAATAAGTACAGACTAACCTTGGATTGAGGGATATGTTCTATTATTTATCCTGTATATGTGAATATTTTTTTTACTTTAATCCATGTCATATAAATAATAATAATAATAATAGTAATAATAGTCATATGTAGTTTGATGAAGTGCAGTTTACACAGAATCAGTGTGCTACTCTGAGTGGGAGGTGAGGTGAATAACACTCTATATTTGCTCTTGTATTTTTAAGCTGTGTTATTTCCTCTAACGAGTGTTTTGAGTGCTCTCGTTGTGTGTACAGTGTTTAATTATAAATTACAGGCTGTTTGTGGAGCCACTCTGAGCCCTTTCAGAGCCCTCTTGCTCAAGCCTCCACCCAACAGTGAAGAAACACGACTCACCAGAACACTTCTCATCAACACAGTCCTGCGAATGGCCTCAAATGTCGAAATGCAGTCTACATGCAGTGTAAATGATCAATTAAATGCAAGCACCTGTGAATATATAGATGTGTGTGTGTTGTTAAAAGAATAATAAATAAATAATGTGCAATAATAAATAAAATAAATATTATGTAAATAAATATAATTTGATATTTATTTAAATTTTAAAATATAATTAAAATCTAGTTTACGTGAAATGACAAATTTATTGCACTGTGGCATTTTCACCACAAGGTGGAGCAATGCAACATATTCTCAAGAGGCAAATTGCAGTTTTACTTCACCACGTCCCTAAACACCCAGCATTAAAGTTGTACACATGTTAAAGCATATGCGACTTCCAAAACCGTAGCCATAACTGATCTCGGCCAGGTGACCTTAGTGGCTTGAGACAGTGGCACTGTGGCCATATATGGACTTAACATCAGCAAGATTTGAGTCAGCACCGAGTAATCCCTGTCATTGTCTTTGCTGTATTTTCATCATACTCAGTAAAACCCTAAAGACTGACTAGTGTGCTAAATCTAGCATGCATCACCCCCTAGCACAATTGAATAGTCAGGTCAGCAGGCTGCGTCCAGGCCTGTGTACACATTAACGTGTGAATCAGCACCCTGGAGTAGGGCAGCACAGACCGACACTGCAGTTAAACTATATGAGGCGATACGCTGGGTGTGCACTCCATGACCCAAACATGGCCCTTTTTACTCATCCTGCGCAAATACTACAGCAATATAAACAAAGTGATTCAGTGGGAATGTGTAACAGCATGCACAGCCTCTTCAGTTATACAAGCCTTATAGGGAGCTATATAAAATCTGTCAGCAGGCCTTTAAGCTGTCGTTAGCCAGGAGTGAGTAAAAGTGTAAACATCAAAGTTATTCATTCATAAGGCCGTTTGTTAATAGACGTGAGGTTTTGACCAACGTAAAGAGCTTATTTCATCAGACTAATGACATGAATCAGCTGGCTCCAGGCCTGCTTCTTGCCTCATGTGCAACCGATAAATCATGCTTATGATTTCCTGCTTTTGTGTACAGGATTTCACAAATGTTACATGTCGTTTTTTGTTTTCCAAATCCTAGTTCAAATGACCTGATATGAAAAGGAGAAGCTTTCTTGTAAACTGATAACCAGCTTTCCTTTCCACACATATTCACACTGGTTACAACAAAACCTTTAAAGATTTCTCAAGTAAGAGTGATATCAGGAAGTTACAGATTAGTTTTAGCATGGCCTACCTTGCTGCCAGGTCTTAACTGGTCAATTGCATGTGTACATTCCAAAAAAAGGTGCCAAAAGGAAGTGAAAAGTATTCTTTGGGGCAGTGTCATAGAAGAAGCACTTTTGGTTCCCTATTGGATGTTTCAATAGATTCTTTAAATAATTATGCATGTCAATGAGATGGAAACTGTTTTAGAAGATAAAGAGCCTCTAAATAATGTACAGTCGAGAAACCCATAGATTTAAAAACATTTTCAACATAACTAAGTGGTTACAATGTGAAGCAAATCATTCATTGTGGCTTAAGGTAAAATAAAAAAGGTATGTCATTGTTGTGCTCTGAATGATTAACCCCCCAAATAATACATGCTCACTTGTGATACTGTGGGGGTCCTGACCATAAATGAACAGTTTAAAGGAGACTTATTAATGATGCAGAGAATCAAGTGGATTATTTTGTAACTATGCAATAAGTGCACTTATAGGAAAGGTAGGTCTGATACCTAAAAATCTGAATAATCAGCACTGTACACAATTTTCAGTGTCCAAACTGCCCTTCTAATTAGTGAACTGAGCTTATTTTAGGTGCACCCATTGCTGACAATTGCACACACACATACTACATAGGAAAGCATTGTCAATAAAATGGAAAGCTCACATGAGCCTAAAGTCAAGTTGGCAAATGCCAACCATCAGCTAGAAGGGTATAAAACTTCCCAGAATTATGCTGTGGAGCAGTGGAACTTTGTTCTCTTGAGTCATGAAGCTTCATCCAATACCTTTGTGATGAGTTAGAGTGGTGTTCATGATACAGAACTAATAGTTTAACATCAGTACCTGACCATGTTCCAACATGTAGGGAAAAGCCTTCCCAGAACAGCAGAGAATTTTACTGCCTCAAAGGGTGTTGAACTCGTTACTAACACCCTTGATTTCAGAAGAAATGCTGGATGAGCAGGAGTCTGCAAACCTAGCAAAATTAACTAGTACTACTACTAAAATGACAAAAAAATGTAACAAAAAATGCTCTTGTAAAACTAATAGAGGATCTGCATTGATATCACTTCCCATGCCCTTCAGTTGGACTGAGTGGCAAAACATTCGGCTACATGGGCTGCTACACACCTTCAATAGGGTAACCATCTAAACCATGAGCAAAATGTACAGTTATCTGCTTACACTGAATCCTCACCACTTACCAAGGAACCAACAGTCCATGGGCATTGATCTGTGGCCAGGAATTGGGTATCCTGACATTTCTATTTACTTGGATTCAATAGCAAGCAAATATACAAAGCAAAACCTGAAAGTAAAGTCTTGATGCTTGCTTGTACATACACAATTCAATGGATATTCTGGGTGCATGTGGACATCCATCCATTTTCTAAACCGCTTCTTCCATTTCCAGGTCACGGGGAAACTGGAGCAAATCCCAGCTGACTGCGGGCCTAAGGCATAGGTCCACCCAGGGCAGGAGGCCAACCCATAGACAGACAACCATTCATACACATTCACACCTACAAAGCAATTGTTAGAGTCTCCAATCAACCTACTGCAACCTTTGGACAGTGGGAGGAAACCGGAGCACCCGAAGGAAACCCATGCGAACATGGGGAGAGCTTGCACCCGTGGCTGACCCGGGAATTAAACTCAGGTACTTCTCGTTGAGAGGCGAAAGCGTTAACCACTGCACCACCGTGCCGCCCCACATGTGGATAGATTGGTACAAATATTTTTTATCACATCTATTATTTAGAAGTCACAATGTGCTGACAAAGAATCCTGACATCAAAGCAATTTTCTAGAACAGACAGTTTTATTACAGCATTTGATAAATTAAGACTTCGGTTAAACAGCTGCTTTAGCGTGTGAATATACTGCAGCATGATTCAAATTAAGAGTATTGATACCTTAGCTTCTGTTTTTGCATAAAGTATTTTCATCCTTGGCTTGTTCAAAATAGTAGTTTGAGGTGAAGGTTTGAGGTTAGATTAGATTACCACAAGGGTGAGTGATCTTCAGAATATCTAAAAACATAATGACATTTTATTTTTCTTCACAGACATTTCAGAATGGACAACATTGCATCAGAAAAAAAAGACAGTTGTGCTTAATTTTTTAAAAAGTAGGCTTTAAAGTACATTATCAAGAACAATAATTTTGCAAAAATAAAGATTCTGAAAAAGGTAAAGCAAGAAAAAAAACTAGTAAGCAGCTAGATAGGCCTACTTTGTTTGTAGCTAACTAGCTGTCACTAACTATGATTATTTGCTCAGGTAAAATTAATGAGCCCCATGCAAGCTAAAACCTTGGATAACTGCAGGGAAGACTCAATTGAGGATGCACAGCAGTACACTGTGTACTTCATTGCAATGTTAGTGGCAGAAAATATGCTGTTCTGGACTGCTTCCTATAGCTTTCAACACTCTTTAAAAAGATTGCTTTCAGTTTTTTTATGAAAGAATTCTTTATGAATAGCTCTTTGCCGTTGTGTTTTTTTTAAGATGAACACTAATACTGTCAATATCTGGGTGTAACCACAATGATTGCTGTCTGTTTTGATGTCACATGCATGCCCACTTTTTGTGTAGCTGACTGTTTAATTCTATTTTTATTTGTTTAACTCTTTCATTTCAAATAGCACTGTTTGATTTTTGTATTATAGCTTATATTTGGCTACCAAAAAGGAGAAACATGCATGTGTTGCATCAGTCAGTGAATATACTGCTTATTAACATGTTTCTATACTCATTTGAGTTGACAGTTGAAATTTTAGGTTTAAGGGTCAAAAGTTATAGAGGGGAAGCAAGAGTAAGTAGAGTGTTTTGTGTGTGTGGGGGGTGGGGTGGTGGGGTGGCGGGGGGCTTGGAATAAAATGTGCTATGCCAGATTTGTATCTTGGGAAAGATTTTAAGTTTAAGGGTCAAAGGTCACAAAGAGGAAGCCAGCGTAAGTAAAATGTGTGTGTGTGTGTGTGTGTGTGAGGTGTGTGTGTCGGGGGGGTGGAATATGGTGTTATAGCAGATTTGGATCTTGGGCAAGATTTTAGGTTTAAGGGTCAAAGGCTATGAAGGGGAAGCAAGAATAAGTAGCGTATGTGTGTGTGTGTGTGTGGGGGGGGGGGGGTTTGGGTGACATAACATGTGCTATGGCAGATTTGGATCTTGGGCAAGACTGATGGCCCTACAAGAGAGAAACCATGATTGTATAATGTGACTGCCAAGAAAGATTCAGGAAAGGCTCACCGCACCCTACCTCAAACCTTCCATAAAATCATCTGTAATAACACCCTCCAGAGCTGCACATACCTCAGGTACGCTCATAAACATGTGCACACACAAACACCTCCTGACAGCCATGGCTTGGTATCTCTCTGCACCTGTCAGTCACAATGTGCTGGCAAAGAATCGTTTGACTTTGTTATAGTAAAAGTAACTGATCATAAATTAAGACTTCGGTTAAACAGCTGCTTTAGCGTGTCAATATATTGCAGCATGATTCAAATTAAGAGTATTGATACCTTAGCTTCTGAACGTATTTTCATCCTTGGCTTGTTCAAAATAGTAGTTTGAGGTGAAGGTTTGAGGTTAGATTAGATTACCACAAGGGTGAGTGATCTTCAAAATATCTAAAAACATAATGACATTTTATTTTTCTAAGCTTCACAGACATTTCAGAATGGACAACATTGCATCAGAAAAAAATAAGACAGTTGTGCTTAATTTTTAAAAAAGGAGGCAAATAATTGCAAAAATAAAGAATTTGAAAAAGGAAAAGCAAGAAAAAGGAAACAATTAGTAAAATTAATTGATTAATAATGATAGTAAAGTCGGCGGCATGGTGGTGCAGTGGTTAGCACTGTTGCCTCCCAGCAAAAAGTTCCTGGGTTTGATCCCCGGGTCGGTCACGGGTGTCATTCTGTGCAGAGTTTGCAACCTCTCCCTGTGTTGGCGCTCGTTTCCTCCGGTGCTCCAGTTTTCTCCCACTGTCCAAAGGCTTGCAGTAGGTTGATTGGTTACTCTTAATTGCCTGTAGGTGTAGATGTGAGTGTGTGTGTTGGCTATGTGATGGCCTGCAATGGGTCGACCTGGTTGATCCTGTCCTGGATGTACCCTGCCTTGGGCCTGTAGTCAGCTGGGATTGGCTCCAGCTTCTTTCTTTTTCAAAATGAAAGAAGCAATTTAGAAAATGGATGGATGATAATAAGTGAGATTTGTTTATCTACTTGTAACTATGCAATTTAAGCAGTAACTACACAATGGTTCTTGTTGTTTACAGGCCCTCTGTATTTCACTTAAAAAAAAAACTAACAAAAGGTAACTTTGCTGATCTAACTTAATTTACTAACAATGGCTCAAATTACCCTTTGATGGGTTGGCCTTCTGTCCTGGGTGTCCCCTGCCTTGAGCTTGTAGTCAGCTGGGACTGGCTCCAGCTTCCCTGTGACTCCAAATGGAATAAGCAGTTTAGAAAATGGATGGATGGATGGATGACAAAACTTAACCTGGCACCATGTCATACCTAACTTCTGGGTCATTGAACTGATATTACTGATTTAACTTATTTTACTTATGGTATTTGGTTTTTAATTGGTAACAGTAGTGTCCAGTCAGTATAGAACCACACTGAAAAGAAAATAAAGAAATGTAACTATGCATTAACCACCAATAAAGAGACTAGACAAGAAACCAAAATATGTAACTTAAAAGCCTATTGTATAATAGTTGTCTTTTCCAAACTATTATACAGAAAAAAATAACTTTTTAAGGGTGTAAAAGGACTGGGAATGCCACTATCAGAAACACATCATGGCATAATTTATCCTTATAATGATAACACCCACCCCTAGATTTCACCAGGCTCAAAATTCAGGGCTTTACTTTTAGCTCAAAAGCCCCTTGTCAATTTTGGTCTAGTGCTGTGTTTACAGCCAATGAGACAGAGCTCACGTGCTTCCCTTTATTCATTCTTCAAGTCTTCCTGTGGGAGCCCAGCTGAGCCACACACTCCATCTCCATCTATCCGTCCATCCTCTCCTCCCTCCATCCCTTTTCCCCAGGGTCCTCTGAGTTCAGGCATCTACAAAGGCCTTATCACCAGTCAACTTGTACATGGTCGTTACCCATTCACATTGCCTTTTGTACTGAATTCACACACACACACACACGCTCACATGCACAATTACACACACACACCCTAAATCCCCTCACTTCTTCCCAGATCTGTCTGCTGGAGCCCATCTGCCCCCTGCCCCCACACACTCCCACATACACACACACACCAAACCAGCTGTCCTGGAGCTTGAGTCCTTGTGGAATAAACAGGTGCTGAGCTTGTGCTGGCTTCTGCAGTCAGACGGCACATGGCAGAACTCATCGCCTCTGTCCAGTTGCACACGCACACACACATACACAGATACGCACACAGGGAAACACAGATGCAGAAGGGAAACAGCAACAATGAATAGATGTCTTTGTTATTTTCAGTTTTCCTCCACTCAGATTTGATCGTTTTCACAGACAGAGATAATGAGACATTTGTTGAAAAACCCACAACATATTTTCAACACAATGGCAACATCTGAATTATAGGGGGAAAAGAAATAAACTTTTAACTAAACTAATGAAATTTGCGGCTTTGACAGTAAATGAACAGTTTAACATTTAACAACTCATTTCACATTTTTATGTTGTATTGCAAAGAACGATTCCCTTTATGACTTGACTCAAATGTTACATATCACTAAGCAGAGCCACTGGCCCAAATGTCTTATTTCAGTTTAGTCATTTTTGATATCTACAATTACCACTGACTGCACTGTGTGAACAAAAAAAGTGATGTTTCTCTAAAATAGCTAAAAGTAATGCTGTTGCATGTTGTTGGTTGGAGGTAAGAGATAGAGATAGATAGATAGATAGATAGATAGATAGATAATATAAAGACTCACATTTCTAATGCAGACGTTGAGGATCAGTTGTATATAAAATAATGCTAATGAAGTTAAGTAACATTATTGTCATATCTCAGTTTGTGACTATCATGCTTTTGCAAGACAGCTACTGTTCACACTGCGTTAAGTAAATCAGCCCCTCTGGCTTACTGTTGTATACTTACACTGAATCAATTGATGTCGAAACAATATGCCAATGTTCATAGCTGTGATTCATAAATTTGATTGCGATTATTTGTTTGAACAATAAACTTTCAGAATGTGGCAGTTTCAGTAATATGGACATGCATCAGTATATTAAGACTTGGGGGGGGGGGGGTGATAAGACTTACCTAAGAAGATTTTGCTGCCGTGCGGGAATGTGGGTGTATGTCAGATTAAAGAAACATATGACAAGAGATTGTGGGTGAAAAACAGACTCTCAGTCTTGCAAACACAGCTCTAATTTGGGGATGAGAAAACCTTGTGTTGCCTTGTTTGCATTTTAGGGGTAACATCTGGCCCTCTGGTGCACACTTCTGTCATCTGCACTCTGACCTTGTCATCCTTTCGGCATATGCTTAAGGGACTCTGTGTGTGTATGTGTGCGTGTGTGTGTGTGTGTGTGTGTGTGTGTATATGTGTGTGTGTGTGTGTGTGTGTGAGAGAGAGAGAGAGAGAGAGAGAGAGAGAGAGAGAGAGAGAGAGAGAGAGA
>JBBPDA010000041.1:20787140-20809589 GCA_037974385.1 Arnoldichthys spilopterus | reverse complement strand
AGAGAGAGAGAGAGAGAGAGAGAGAGAGAGAGAGAAAGAAAGAGAGCACATGGACTCCTAAGAGCTAGAAACAGGAAGAGATAAAGAGCTACATCTTGGTGGACATGTTTTGGTTTTCTTTACCATGTTCCTGTAGGCAAGGGCATCGCTACAAACGTTGGGCCCTGTGAAAGAATATAGTATTAAACCCAAATATCTAATATTCTTTTTTTATACTATAAAGATATATAAAACAACACTATGTAATGTGGGGCAGTGGTCACATCAGCTACTCACTGCTCCTACAGGGACGGGTTAAATGCAGATGTCACATTTTATTGTGGTGCACTATGTACTGTACTGCTGTGCTGTGTTCATAATGACAAATAATCACTGACTTTACTGCAGATAATGTTCTTTGAGGGTCCCAGTGTTGGGCCCATTCAACTCAGCACCATCAGCACCCCTGTCTGTAGTGAATGTCTTAAATGTCTTTTGTTAGTTTTTCAAAACAGTTTGTTGTTGAAGCAACTGTTTATTGGATTCGCCTGTAAGTCTGAGCTGAGTCAGTGGGTTCTTTAGTGGATTTTCTAACCTTTTACTATGTACAAGGAAGTGCACCAAAATGACCAAGTTTTTGATAACTGACCATATGCTACAGGTGTGATAGAAAGAGATTAGACTGAAAAATGCTGAAGAATCCCTTTAACTTAGAAGAGTTGACTTTAGCGTCATATCATATTTTTTATCATTACTTTAAAAGACTGCACCCAAAACCCTACAGCTTCCCAGAATCCACGATGAAGATTTCATTAACTGCTGCAGCTGCCTAAATGTCAACTTACACCTACGACCTACAACAGTCTTTGCCAGGAGTTCAGGGAAATGCGTGGCTGTGTCTTGTGGGGGCAAGCTGGGGCAGGTTTTTTGCATGCCTTGTGTGGCATCCTTGAGCCCCTATTCGTTCACTAAAAAAAGCAGCCCATGCCCCCTTGAGCATGGTATCAAATGAATGAATGCCTGGCACCTCCATCCACTAAGATACCCCCGTATTTAATTATGCAGCCCACTTGCATGCATGAGGCTTTGCGGTAGAGAGTAAGGGGAGAGACACTTAATTACCTCCACTGGACATTTTCAATTTCACCCTCTCATTTCCTGTGAGTCACAGTCTAATGGTAATTACTGCTCAGGCTTTATACACTTTCAATGGAGAAGGAAGTAGGGCAATAAAGCTGCCTGCTACTACATTCTCAAACAATCAAAGAGTGTAGCTATGAATAGATGGGAATTAGTGCAATTCTCATAAACCTTTCCAAAGAAAATATACACTGTTAGTGTGTGTTTGCTTCCTAAAGCCTTAGAGCTGTATAAATTATATATAAAGCTAAAAATGTGATGCATTGAAATACTTATACAATAAGCTATAGATTCATATATGAATCCCGGATGACACCCTTACAAAATCAGCCCATCCTCAAAGTCGTTGCTGCTTTCACAGTCAGCATGACCGAAACTTAAACCTGAGTGGTGTGAAGCCCACATTTATCACCACTTGGAAACTCCTCTCAGTGGGCCATTGTGACTCTGAGCGCTTTAGTTGTGGCTTATTTGCATTAGAAGCAGACTCAGCTGGTGACGTCAGAAGGAGCCGTACCACGGCCCTGCCAGCGGAAGACTATGAACTTCAGCAAACTTCAACTTTGCGATTGATACTTAGAAAGAAGTGATCGCATTAATACAAATGCAACACATCCCACTTGCCGTGCATTTCTAAAACATAACAACTTACTTAATATAGTTCTAAAGCACGAAAAAGCTTAAAGGAACGGGCGAACTATGTTTCTCTGCGGAGTGATACACATAACCCATGCTAATGGTGTCGCGCGGGCTGCGCATGCAGCGATAGCGTAAACGCAGACACGTCTGTTTACTCGAGTCGGAATAATTTGCCTCGCTTCCTTCGCATGAGGCATTTTCGCTCATGGTTTTGTTTACATGCCTGTTTTTTGTCTTAGAGGTTTAGCTGAGGACATTTAAATCCTTTTTTGTTTGTTTGTTTGTATGTTTGCGTGCGTAAAAAGTACGGCACAGCTGAAGTTGTGAACATGTCCATTTTGCCGTTCACTCCCCCCATCGTGAAGAGACTCTTGGGGTGGAAGAAGGGAGAACAAAACGGACAGGAGGAGAAGTGGTGTGAGAAGGCTGTGAAGAGCCTCGTGAAGAAGCTGAAGAAGACGGGACAGCTGGACGAGCTGGAGAAAGCCATCACCACTCAGAATGTCAACACCAAGTGCATCACGATACCGAGGTGAGTTGGAGCGAAACGCCCCGAAGAGAACGACACGCGCGTCCCTCACACTTTCCGCTGATTCCGCTTTGACAACAAGAAGTTCACTATCCTCTCTGACTGGCTTCTTTCAGTCCGGCTATCCAGAGCGTTTGGAGTAAAAACTGAGTAGGGAGAGCTCAGCCAGGGCGATGTTTGCAGGTCGGAGTAGCTGTTTACTGAAGTAGCGCGTGCTTGAGCTGTTGTTGCTAAGAGTCCAGTTGTCATATTGTTGTTTGTGTGTGTATGAAGTAGTTGAAAATGTTATATAAACACATTGCTGTGTTGATGTAACACATTTTATTCTCGTGTATACAATTCCAAACACTTCTTTTTTTCAAGTCTTTCTCCAGTGTTTTGGACATAAGACCAAACTCCACACATCTCTGTCTTTATTTTTTGACGTTTAACCTCCCAGTTGCATCCAGGAAACTAAAAGTGGTTGTAATTGTGGGCATGAAGTTGCCTCTGTCTTCCACCGCTCCTCATTCTTTCCCCAGTGTGCTGTCTGATAATGTTATATAACCCACGACCTTAATCTGCAGAGCTTTCTAGCTACTGTGCGTTTTTCTATCGAATGCTGCATTGTCCGCGCAGTTGTGTACGTATTAAGCATGTTGCCTTTTGCCCAAATCCATTTTGATTCATGAAAATGTAATTGCTCTAGTTGTTAGTCGTCAGGTTTTAGTGGGAATTCGCCAGCTTCGGAGTTTCACACCGCCTGGATAATCTTGTTATGTCACCCAGTGGCTGATGCTGACCGACCACTTGCACTTGCGCTTTGTTTACAGCAGTCCTCTGCAGTGCTGCACTTTCTGGCACAATGGGACATGCTTTCTGCCTTTCTGGGTCTCCTTTTAAGCCTTTCTGATTTCAGATTGAGAATCACTTTGCCTCATTGGCTCAGACCATTCTGGCCAGTGTTTCTTTACTTCATTAGTGTTGAACTTCCACCGGGGTTCTCCAGCTGGTATAGTGTTTAACAGTGTCCGGAGTAGCTATTCTAACTTCAGAATAGGGCAAGCTGTTTGTGACTCCTGAAGATGACAGTAACTTTTGTGATCTGTGTGCTTTTCTGCTGTTCTGGATTAATATATGTGCATTAGAATGGGGAATACTACACAGCCATTGTAATACAGTGCATTAGGCACTATATTCCTTACCACCTTATGTAAGAACTCTATTGTAACTTTTAGAGGCATTATTCACACCGCACTGTGTGTGAACCGGCAAGTTTCTCCAGAATGGCATTTCACATCAAACCGATCTATTATTCTACATATATCTTAATGATAGAAATCAGCAAAAAAATCTGAAAAGAAGCCAGTATAGAGTAACTTCTCGTTTAATGTGCAGGTGGTTCAAATGGCCATTTACACAGTTGGTGTTTATATAGAAAGTTTTGCATGTATTTTTGGACTGACTGAGCCTGTGGTGGGGAAAATGTGTTGCTATATACAGATAAACAGCTGTGGTTTTTGCCTACAGTGCCATTGTTGTTGTTCCCAAACAGCAGATAGTGGAGTGAAAGCAGGGCCCACAGCCAGTGATCAGTCTTAGTCACTCTGAAGCAAGCCTGTGGCTTTGTGGTCTAGCCCTTTACTGCCCTTTTGGTGAAGCTGTGTTGGGAGACAGTCTGCAGCATGTAGAGATGCCTTTTGGGAAGTATGAGAAGAAAACTTGCATTTAACTTCACAGAAATAACCAAAATTGTGGAGAAAAGTAGTCCTGGATAGTGTTCATTAAAAGTTAGATGTAAATGCACAGGCTTGTTTAAGGGCAGTTTAGAGGTTTATGTTTTAAAGTAATAGGATGATTACTACTAATGTATTAGTCAAATGTATGACTAATCTAAGGCTTAAACTAAGGTTAGTTTTCATTTAATAATACCTTATTTTACTTAAAGGTATGACAAATGTACCTGCAGTATACTGATGACATATGTCTTAGTCAGTAGGCTCTTTTATGATAGCCTGGTTCTGATTATTCAGCAAAGAATTTATTCTACGCGGCATGTGTTTTTTCCCCTCTGGGTTGTTTGACTATCCTGAATCAGCACACTGTCCGGCCCTGTCCTCTGTTCATGTCCAGAGTCTGAGGACAGCCAGACACAGTGGCCTGTCTGCTGTTCCATGCCTTGGCTTGAGACACTAGATTCCTCACACCTGTCTGCCTCCTCCCACACAGGCGTTCAGTGGAAGAGGGGCTGCAGGTCAGTGCAAGCTCCCAGGATCCTGTCTTGCCTCTACATGCTGTGAAAGCTGGAAAGATGTCAAGGCCTACTGAATGCGTGAGGAAAAGAGAGAGAGGTTGTGTAGTATTGTTGAATATGTGGAAATGGATAAACGTAAGGTATAAAAGAAAGACAATGCTTAATCAGAATATGGATTTTTAATTAATATTAATGTATACTGTTGAACCAGAGAGTTTTATCATTCTGTATATACCTGCATGTTTTGGGAAAAAGTGCACCAAAATGTATAATTAAATACAGTAAAGGCAAATTGAAAGACCAGCGATCAGTGTATTTTATTTGTAATAAATGATAATAAAGTATTATGACAGTATAGTTAAGTATAAGTAGTGTTGTTAGATAAGACAGTAATTACAAAGAACTTTTTCATTTACATGATGTCTTGTTGAGTGAAAGAAAGGCTTAATGGAATGAAGGTATACTAAGTTTTATTACCTTATAATTATATTACATTGCTTTCTGTTGTATTTGTTGCAAGACATTACTACAGATGATGCAATTATCTTTCATGTGAAATCAGTGAAAGTTTTCTTTAAGTGCTTTAATCAGCGTAATTAAAAAATCAGAGCCCTTTCTAGTGTTACATCAGCCTAACTTGCTCTGGAACTAAAGTAGTCTGTCAGTGGGGAATGCCCCGCTTCAGATCTTTCTGGGTCTTAATCTGTGCCTGGAAACCTGGCCCTTAATGTTTTAAACCACAACCAGCGTTGGTCTTTTGAAGCCGTTGTCTTTTAAAAGTGATACGCCACACCTGTTTGTGCCCTTCCTCTGCCCCCGCACATCCTGCTTGACCCAGTGGAGAGCCACCAGCAGAGAGGATGTCTGTACAATGCATCTGTCTGTATCTACGTTCCGAGAAGCCTGCGCTGTCTCTAACTGAAGTCTCGGTTTGCTTTACACGCCTCTTGTGAAGAGTTTCAGAGCTGTGAAGAAGAAACCCATGAGCTTATTGTATGATGTGATTGAGAAATCTTCACAAACAAGAATGGTTTATCAGTGAAACCAGCACAAGTGACGTCTGCTGTCATGACAGGAGTTTCTCTTTCTCCTTGAGGCTGAATCTGTTCACACCCTGAGGAGATCGTCTGGCCTCAAGTTCTGCATCCTGAAACTCCAGCCTGTATCCTGTGATACAAAGCAGCTTTTGATAAGCTAACATCAGATCATATTTCATTGGTTTTTAATTGATGTGGCAGGTGTTTTTGTGTGAGTGGGGCACATCTTCAAAGCGAAGGGTGTCTGCAGGAGGTAAACTTGATACGGTGAAAGATGAATCATAGTTATTGTTTGGAGGAGGCAGACAGTAAAATCAACATGCTTGTGACAGCTCTAGGTGCTTCAGTAGTCAATTGACCAGGAATGTATGTAGTTTACTGGGTCTCTGTGAAGCTGACAGTCTGTTTGTTTAAAAATCTGTTGACAGTCTACTTTGGTTGTCTTGTTGAATTGTCATACTATTCCACTGAAAGATAAGAATCAAGCACAAGCCTTTTGGTAATTATAACTACACTAGAAATAATATTAACAAATAAAACTGTAAACAAACATAAAGTAACTTTATTTACTTGCTGTTCTATTTTTAACTTTCTAGACCCCACAGATCCATTGCTGATTGCTCCTTTAACAGTTGCAGATGGCCATAAATACTTCTGTTTTTGAAATGCAACAAACTCTGACATACTTTTACAAACCTTTTTAGGATGACTGCTTTAAAACAGCTCAGACAGATACAGTATTCAAATTAGTTCCAGTTTCAGAACCGTAGTACCCTCTTACAGGGAGAGATGACAGGATTTCTGTTGATGTATATATGATATGGAGATGATTCCAGTCTTTGTTTATTGATGTATTTTCAGAATTAAATTCGGTGTTTTACCAGTTCCAAAGCCAAATTCTTGTTGTATTGTTAACTCAAGTTCCATCATGAGTAAAATGCTGTTGATAGTCAAAGCTTGTTCAGGACACATTGTTTGACAATGTATTTCAATGCTGGACATAAAGTTAACTCATATTTCACACTCAGAATCAGACAAATCCATTAAACTCTTATGCCCGTGTTCAGATTTGTGTCAGCAATGCTGTGGCAAAACAAGTGACTGAGTGACTGATACGTTATGGTTTCACTTTGGCTGTCCTGCGCTCCAACAAATCAACTTGCTGTTTCCTTTCTAATTGTTTTGACATTTTTTACAGACTTCTTGTCAGTGGTGGCTTAGTGGTAAGGACATTGCCTTGTGAACCAGTCACAGGTTCAAGTCCCTCGCCAAGCACTAATGAGGTACCCTTGAGCAAGGTACCGTCCTGTCACACTGCTCTCTGGACGCTGTTGATAGCTGCCCGCTGCTCCACGTGTGCATGTGTGATGGGTAAAATGCAGAGGTCACATTTCGTTGTGGTGCCTGAGTGTGTTCACAGTGACAAATTGTCACTTTCACTTCACTTTTCACTTTCTTTCTTTCAAAATACTGAATGATGTACAGGCAAAGCTTGGGGGGAGTTCTGCTGTGTAGCTTGAACACTGAACATTACAGTTCACATGATCTTTATTTTTGGTAATTATTGTATTTATTCACATACTGTTAATGAACAGTTTTAGATGCTAAATAATGTGAACATATCGATCATTAAAATGATCTGTTGATGGTAATGGCTACAGTAAGGTGTTCCATACTAGTGCATCTGTAGTATGAGACACAAGAATGTACAGAAACTAGCAGTAAAATAATAAAAGCTTCATATCAGTCTTGGTGCTTTGTTGGTGCTATATTATTAATTCTTATCTGTGAAACTCTAATATCAGTTAAGATCCAAGCTAATATATAGGTCACACCCTATGTGGTCTGGTGATGCCCTAGATTCATGTTGAAGAATATGAAAAACAGTAAAATTTCATGAGTGAGAGCATCAGGCTGTTCTGAGTAGTTAGGCCTATGCTAGACCAATGTAAAATTTCAGGCTCATTTTAAGCAGTTCATTCACAATAGGTTTAGTGTAGAAAAACACATGTCGTACCTTTGACTGCTGATCTACGTCAGTCGGTGTGTTTACGACCACAGTGACGAGTTGCCAGATTCGGCTGTGGTTGTGGTGAGAAGTAGCTGTGTGGATTTGTTGTCTCATTGCGCGTGCTATGAGCGTGGTGTGCATTTCACATTCAGGTCTTTGTTTTAAATATCTGCCTGTGTCACACTGTGCTACACAGGTATTTATAGTGTGTATACTGTGTGTGTGCTTTTTGTGTATTTGTTTTTTATTGAATCTGTCTGTCTGGGTTAAAACATGCTGTTGCTGTTGTATTAAGAACTAGCCTGTCCTCTTTTTTTTTTGCTTAATTTTTTACACTGAGTGAACACTTGCTGCCATTACTTACATTGTGTGAACATTTAATGGTGGCTGCACAAATACAAATGGTGGAAATATTCTTTTATGCACATTAACATTAGAAATGTTTTACCTTCTCCTTTAAACTTTCCATTTTGGAGATACTTTTTTTTGTGACAACAAAGGTAGGTGCAATTCTGAGTTTTTTTAGAGAATGTTTTGTAGAGAATATTTACAATATGTAAACTTATTTGCCCAAAGTCATTGACCAAAATTGACATGGTTTTGGGGATTATCTCAATTCTGTTGCAATATATAGAAAATTACAGCCCTATACATGTATGTTTTCTGTTTAAATGTTGGGTTTATTTGTATACTATAATAGTTTTTGTTAAACAGTATGATATGATTGTCAAATCTCAGTTCTTAAACTTAAATAAAAATCTAATATCAATATTATTGTGCTGGGTGTAGAGCAACCCATATTTTTTTTATTGTTTTGTTACTGGTTTCTGTTAATTCTCTTCATAAAAGTGTAGTTTGCATTATAATGCTCTTATCATGGTAAAGATTAGGGCAGGATGCATTTGACATGTTATAATATAGGTCTGATGTTATTCTGTGTTTAGATTCAGCAGTACAGCCTGCAATACTGTGCTGTATTGTGTGAAGGAATCCTATTAAGTTCACCGTCTAAGGATTTGTTCTGTCATTAGATGATTGAATGGTGCTGATGCCATAGTATTTTAGCCAGGACTGATAACATCACAGATCATCCATATTGGTCAGTACTGTTGGCCAGCAGGGATATCATTAACAACTGAACATTCTCTTTACTTCCACCCAGACTTTTTAAATAGCTGGCAAATATAAAATTGACCACTGGGACTTCTATTGTGGTGTCTAAATAAAACTGGTATCCATCGCAGCTCTACTGAGTACATGTGTATGTGTGTGTGCATTTGTGTGTAAGTCTATGCAGTGTGTGTGTGTAAGTATGTAGGCACTCTGTTATGAAGTTAGTCAACCCTCTGGAATGCAGTGTCTACCCAGGGGAGGGTGTGGGCCACTGCTTGGTTTGTGGTTGCTGCTGGGGTTGAAGGTTTAGAAAGCTCCTTGCCGCCTCCATATCTACTGGGATAATAGACACTCTGTACAGCAGACAACAAGCCTGCTTTGTGCTGCTCTGTCATCACGGCTCGGACCACGCGCAACTACTACTGCCGCTACTGGCTCTCAAGCAGCCGCAGACTGCTATGCGAAAATAGCACTTCTTTGAGGCTCTGAGGTGTTTCTGAAGTGTGTGTGTGTGTGAGTGTATGTGTGTCTATGTGTTTTAGACATGGGGAGGGGTAGTTAGAGAAGGATGTTTTGAAATTTGCTCTTTTTCAGAGACGTTCTGTAAAGTCTACAATGTGTGTGCACAGACTGATCTGCTTAATCTAAGCAGTCATCAATTTATCCTATTTAAGGACCAAACAGCAATTTCTTCCCTTTCTGTTATACATTTATACATCCTGCACACACACACACACACACACACACACACACACACAAACCAATCAGCCTAAAAATTAAAACCATCCTGTTATTGTCTAGGTTCCCCTCTATTGCCAAACAGCACCCCTGTGGTGCACTGTGCTCTGGCAGTTTTTTGTTGTAGCTAGAGTTAACATTAATGTTAAATGTTAAAGTGTTAAAGAAATCCCACTTCTGTGGGATTGTGTAGCAGTTGGGTTCCCCAATGATGAACAACCCTATCTGTATTTCCATGGATTGTCATTTCTTGGACCCCCTATTGGTAGGTACTGACCACTGCAAGACCTGCAGTTTTGGAGATTGTCTGACTCAATTATATAGCCATCACTATGTAGGCCTTGTCAAAGTATATATATTCTTTTCCAGAAAAGCTGATTTTTGTCTACGTCACACGTATGCTGTTGCTGTGGCCAGACAGCGCTACATTATTCCAAAAGGCCTGGCCTTTGCCTGTATGTTTCTTGGGAAACTGTAGTCTTGCTCTAGTGTTATATTTGGAGAGCAGGGTTTTTCCTGATACATCTCTTGTGCAAGTCAAATAAGACATTTTCTAATTGTAGACATATACAGTTTTACACCAACAGTTTCTGTTAGCTGCTGATACAGTGATGTAATTGTGGGGTTCTTGGAGACTTCTTGCATCAAAACATCTGCTCTTGAGCTGAATTTGCTGGGGAGCTTTACCTGGAAAAATTGGCAGTCTGTTTGAATCTATCCTACTGGTAGATTTTTTTTTTTTTTACTGTTGAATTATTTATTTCAAATAATGTTTTAAGTTCCTTGCCAGACTCTTAGACCTCAGCCTTGAAAAAGCTGCCTTTACCACTATTTAATGAAAAAAGAACCAATAGAAATGGTCCAAAGGGACTTCTTCTGCAAGGTTTTTTTTATGTTGCAGATTTCATGTCAGTAATAAGTCATATAGAGTTTTGTAATCTAATCTGAATTCTGTGGCATGCTCAGGCTTGTTGATGCATACATACTACATCTAACGGTAAAAGCAGACTTCAACAGGATCATCTTACTCTGGAATAGCCCTAGATCAGGCATCCCCAACTCCCCTGGAGTGCCAATGTACAGCATGGTTTGATAGTACCTCTTCTCGAACACACTCATTAAACCTGGCAATTAACACATGAGCTAAAGCTGGGAAATCACTAAACTATGCTAGACACCGGCCCTCCAGAAATGGAGATTTTTGATGTCTGCCATAGATGTTACTATTGCATTTTACTATGCAGAACATCAATGTGCAATTTTATTGTAATGTTATTGCCATTAAGAAACAGAAATAATTTAGTTTTTATCAATATACAATATAATATAGTAATAATGACGACGCTCTGGGACAAAAATGAAGAAAACAGTTGCTTATTCAAGATGAATTCTGTCAAGCATGATGTCATGTTTTTTTAGGAGGTTTCAATACTCAATATGAACAGTGATTACAAATCACTTATCTTACATTGTGAAATAATTGAACACAGCTGACATTTTCACTTCTTATGTCATATTTTGTTATGGCTGCCGTTCCAACTGTTTAAATGCATCTGTGCTGACAGTATTTTAAATCACTTATTTATGTTGTTTACTGTTAAAAATGTAAAGTCTTTTTGACTCTTTGTTTTGTGAGTATAATGTGACTTAGTAAAGAGAATTTCTATTAAGTCTTTGAACTTAAAATTGGAAACTGGACCTTTACAGTAAGATTATTGGCTTGTATTATCCATCTTTTCTTTAAAATGCTTCTTCAGTTTCGGGTCACAGGGAAACTGGAGCCAATCCCAGCTGACTACGGGCCCAAGGCCAGGTTCACCCAGTACAGGAGGCCAACCCATCAAATGGCCTATATTATTTTGACCAAGATAATGAACTTTTGTTGTAAAACTTAATTATCAAAACACCCACATAAACACTCATTTGGAATTGTTATTGGTCCGGATCCTCTTAGCATACAGAAAAACACTGTTATTGGTCATTGTTACTAGGGTTTTAACAATGAAACAATCTGTATTGATGTATTGACCAAAATAGTGCACAATCTAATGTATCAGTGTGACTGATGTATTTGATTAAATAATAAAATGTTCCCATTATAGTTTGTTTGCATCTGTGAGATCATGGAAATTTAGCAGATTGTTTGAAACTTGATAATATTTCATGCTGACAGCGGACCCCAGTATCAAACCGAATCGCGTCGTTTCAAATTTTAAGGTGCTGAAAATGATTGGATCAATGGCTAAAATTATCGAGGCAGGGCTGAATTCTGATGAAAAATTATTTGCACCTTTAATACACAGTTTTGGAAAGGCCAATATGGTGATAAAGACGAATGATTTTTTGTTCAGCCTTTCTGTCCGGTTAAGGAATTGTTTAATAAAAAATGTACAGTTATCCTACACTCTACATCCTACACAAATGTAGGTAGCAGGAACATCTCTTACACTACATTCACAGGGTTGGGTAGATCTCAACAAAGTTCCCAAATTGTACACTGGCCTTAGGGCTGCAGGGGGAGACTGTCTGTCTCTTTTAGAGTTTAGTCTGCCATACCCTGCTCTCCTGCTGAGTTTGGGCCCCCATAACCACCACCAGCCGGCCAGTGATATCACCTACGGATCAGACTCCAACTAGTTTCTGTTTACACAAGAAAGACCATAATGGCTTTAGCAGAGGGAGAGAAACCCAACCCATTGGTGAAGAAGAGGCCAGGTTTAAACAAATCGTGATCCACTTCACTTATTCTTTCTTTGTTTTGTGCTTTGTCCAGACAAGGTGTTAATTCAGTTATAGAACTGGACAAATACAGAGTCAAGGGATATTAAAGACTTGATGAGTTGATTATTATTCATTATTAATTAATTGTATTTAATCAATATCATCTTATTGTGCTATTATAATTTTTACAATTAAATTATTACAGGTTATTAATAGGCAACTTAATGCAGGTGAGGTTGTACTGTAAATCTGGGATGAAATCAATGTTTAAATGTGACATTACTTTTGAATATCTCCCAAATAGGAAGAGATTTTTGTCACAGTCAGTTAGTAAAGTCAGTAGTAGTATGTGTTGTTTCCAGTGTTAAAGTTAGTAGTAGTATGTGTTGTATCCAAGGTATATGCTGTTCTTTGCTATCATGAGAAGGAACCTGTCATGCAGTTGAGGAGAAACATTGGAAATTAACTGTGACTAGACACAAATAATCTACAGTTCCCTGAATCAGTTAGTGGCCCTGCCATTGACCATCACTTGCATGCTATCACTCTCTATACCGTCTGGCTTTGGAGCAGGGGGAGGGTTGGCAGCAGTGATTGTGGAGGGGGTATTTTGGGGGCTCTAGGGCAGGAGGGTCAAAGGAGTGGGGGGTGAATGTATGCTGGAAGCAGTCTGGTCTGTCAGATCCACTGCTTTTGTCCTCCCTCTTCTCAAATAGCTTCTGTGCACCACATTTGCATTTAACAGAGTTCAGCAAGTTCATCTTCTAAAACGTCCAGAGCTTCGTTCAAGAGTCAGTTTCTCAAAAATAAAATTTCTTTTCACAGCACACAGCAAATAATAGGCCTGCCCTTTATCAGTGATCCTTTCAAAAGACTCAGATTAAGGGCAAGAACCCCAACCCTAACCCTAGAAGCAGTAAAAACCAGATTTTTGAATACAAAGTTTTTGAACAATGATGACTTATATGAATGCAACAATGCCACTTTTCCTCTCCTGTACTACTTTCAAAACGTGAACTTAGGATATTGACTAAGTACCAATAAAGCA
Organism: Arnoldichthys spilopterus; assembly: GCA_037974385.1. Lineage (NCBI taxonomy): Eukaryota > Metazoa > Chordata > Actinopteri > Characiformes > Lepidarchidae > Arnoldichthys > Arnoldichthys spilopterus. Next base: position 20,796,401 of record JBBPDA010000041.1, on the reverse strand, counting down.
TGAAAAACATAAGATGCACAGTTAAAGTCTATGATAAAGTATGCTACTGAATAGTAAACTTCTAGTTTTCTTCCCAATAGCATATCTGTTGAATATCAGTGCCAGTACCATTCCAGCATACAGGTTTTGTGCATTCCTAATGTTAACAAGCAGGATTTCATTATTAAAACATATGTTTGTGGCTAAGAAATTAGTAAGAAAGTTTCAGCAGACTGAAAGGTTGAAGCAGCTATAGCAGTGTGTTAAGCGGAGCAGCGCTGCTTAGAGTTTGTGTTGGAACATGAGTCTCATTCACAATATCTGCAGGCTCTCTGTTTCAGCTCTGCAGACTAAATCTGTCTACCAGCTTCAGTCCTTGTGGGGTCATCTCTTTCACTCCCCCTTGTTCCACTCCCCCATTCCACTCCTCTACTTTTCTCCATCCTTCCTCCTCCCCCCTTTACCCAAAATTCCCCCCGTCTCTCTACTCAAGTGACAGCCGGTGAACTGGGGGGAACTCAAGACTTAGTGGGACAGACCTATCCTCTGGATTTGTGTATGTTGTGTGTGTCTGTTTATAGGACAGTGCTGTAATTTCCCCTCAGAGAAAAATCAATAATCAAATGCTCCACACTCGAATCTAGTGCTAGTTTTGTCCATAGTACGCAATGGGCAAATGTAGCCTGATAATGTAGCCTGAGTGCTCCAAAGAGATGTTTAGTGATGCAAGGAAACAGTAGCATACAGATGATGGAGCATTTCAGATGATTGTACCAGTGATTTATACCCGAAGCGTAGGTTAGTATATTTAAAATTTCTGCTCATTGCACCAGAGCATTGTTCTGAGCCATTTTACCTTCAGGCATAACATTTTTGATCCACAAGCACATAGCTGATAAATAAAAAAGAGTGTTGGCTTGTATTCTCTCTCTCCCTGCATATATTATTCTCTCTCACTCTCTCTCTGCCTGTCCCTCTCTGTCTGTCAAGAATATGTGACATGAATGGTATCTGTGCCCTGGATTCCTAATGCTAAGGGAGCATTGCTGAACCAGGATAACCTTTTCCATATTTGTGTGTGTGTGTGTGTGTGTCTCAGTAACTCGCAGTATGTGGGGTAAGAGCATTTCATGGGTGCTGCTGATGCATATATAAAATGCATAATGCAGCAGTCATGCATAATAGATGTGAGGAGTGACTGGGGCAGGACTTTAGTGGGCCATTCCTAAGGAGTTCTGGTCACAGATGTTAAACATGTGGCTTTTTGGGATTTAGCCTCAGCCTAGATGACGGTACATTCTGCAGGGCAGTTGTAAAGTACAAACTGAGTGGTAGTTTAAAAAGATTGAATTAATAAAATAAGGTCCATCTGTAGATCATGCCCAATAGCTTTAGTGTCTACATTTAATTTAATGATTCTTTATTTAAAATGTGTGTTATTTTAGAAAACAGTTGCTAAAATACTTTCCGCCGAACAACAGAATCCTTGCTATTTACTGTCACAGTTTAGTAACTATTTTCATTAGCATTTGTAATATTCTGGTGGTCTGAGTATATCTCTACTTGTTTAGAGTTTGGTATCCGCCTCCGTTTAGTTGTTTAGGCTACGGTTGAGTGGGAGTGTGTGGTTTAATGAAAAAGTCAGCATCTTTGAGAAACTAGCTTCTTGACTCGCTCCTTCTGTCTTTGAGACATGAGAGGGTTCAGTCTTGCTCTCTCTCTCTCTCTCTCTCTCTCTCTCTCTCTCTCTCTCCCTCTCTCTTTCTCTCTCTCTCTCTATCTCTCTCTTCTCTCTCTCTCTCTCTCTCTCTCTCTATCTCTCTCTCCTCTCTCTCTCTCCTCTTTCTTTCTCTCTCTCCTCTCTCTTTCTCTCTCTCTCTCTCTCTCTCTCTCCCCCATTAACCTTAATTTGCCTCTGTAGCTGGTGGAGTACTGAAGTGTACACCACAGGAAATGACAGTGAGTTTACATGCAGAGGCTGATGCACAGCCCTGCCCTTCCTCCTGCAATCCGGCCACTGACCCGGACAGTGTGTGTGTGCATGTGTGTGTGTATTTAGGGGAAGAATGAGAGACCTTGCCCGTGCTTGTATGGAGTTTTATTAAATAAGAGCTGTGGATTATTTTAAAACCAGGCCATGGCTGAATAAACCAAGAGTCACATTGCATAATTCATTTCTAATGGAGCTTTTTATTTTGTAGATTTGCTGTTATAATTCTCTCTTTCCCTCTCTGTCTTTCCTTCCCTCCCTCTCTGTACTTCTCCCACAGACAACCACACTCATACAGCCGCACTCTCTCAATGGGACGTCTGGTTTTCTGGTTTTACATCGTTTTTTTTTTTCTGTCCCTAACTGCCAGCAAAGTGAAAGCTTTTCTATGAAAAATTTAAAGCACATTTTACTGCTGAGAGTGCTATAACAGGCCCTGGCAAAGAAGTTCTGGTGGCGGCCCCAGGGTCTGGGCTGGCCTATTCCTTTCAATCTCTGCCTCTGGGACAGGAGGGGTTTGAGGGAGAAAGATGGGCAGTATGATGATTAAATATGGTATAATCATAAATTACATCACAATTTTCTGAACAGATTGTGAGCATCGTCAGTACATCTCGTACTCTGCCCAAATGCATGTCTTATTAAAAAAAAGCTCAAGCAGGGCTGTCACATTTCATTTACTCAAAAAGCTTGAGTGAGGTGTGCAATAAAATAGACACTGTGCTCATATATTTTGACTACACATTTATATTGTGATCCTCCTGATGTGTTTTGTGCTCCATTCTATCACTTATCAGATGAAAAGTAAATATCACGTTCTGAAATTATCTTTAAATATCATATTTTTCCATATTGGCCACTGCAGAGCTCTGGAGGTCCCTGTTTTCTACATGGCTTAAAGAGCTTTTGGGCTTGGAAATCAAGTCTCAAACATTTGGGTTTATATTAAACATATGCTTGTGTGTCATAAGCCCACATAAGATGGTGTTAGCATGGCTGAGTGGATTCTGGTTATGCTAGAGGCTACTCGCAGCTTGTCTGGATCAGCATAAGGAGGGCTGTTTGCTTTATCAGCATTAAACTATTTGGCTGTATGAGGTTTAAACTTTAGCTAAAAAAGACTCAGCTCAGTGTTTTAACTTAAAAAAGTAAGTAACCTGGTTGCCTTACAATTTGAGTTACGTTAATTTGAAGTTCAATGAATTCAAAATGTGAAGGCAAACAGGCTTCTCACTACAGGTTAAAACACTGAATCATTTTTAACAGTGAAGATTACAGCAACCTTGCATCATTTAGTGTGCCGCCCATACCTGACCTTGTAAACCTCTTGTCTTTGCACTTTCTGTAACTTTTCCTTTTAATGCTGATAGTTTAAATGCATAAATGAAAATCATCTTAAAGGAAACTGAGCTTGTTTGCAGCATTTGTGGTCCCCGCAAATCTATTGGTCATAATAGCTTAACTGAACTGTAGGCTTATTATTCAGTTACTAATCTTTTTTTTATTCAGTAACTTATATTAATTATTCAGTAACTACTCTGTGTCCTGTTACAAGCGTATGAACAGAATGTAATTTTTAATTGTTTTACACAGTTTTTCTATATAAGGCAATCTATAGTGTAAGGTTTGGTTTTTAAAGGGATAAGCACATAAAGGAATAGTAATACTTGTAAAGTACATACAATTGATCTTTCCATCTCATTGTTTTCTTTCTCTTTCTGTCTCTCTGTATGCTAGGTCTCTGGATGGCCGGTTGCAGGTGTCCCACCGAAAAGGTCTCCCCCACGTGATCTACTGTCGACTGTGGCGTTGGCCAGACCTGCAGTCACACCATGAGTTGAGAGCTGTGGAGCTGTGTGAGTTTGCCTTTCACATGAAGAAGGACGAAGTGTGCGTGAACCCATACCACTACCAGCGCGTAGAGACACCAGGTGAGACACAGGCCGTGTCACTTCCTGTAGCTGGCAGTAAAAAATTAGCTAAACTAAATCAAAGTACTGCTGAGCCCATGGTTATAAATATACTAACTAAGAACTTTATATATGTTTTTCTGCAGTTCTGCCTGTCAGATTTTTCAGAAAAAAACGATATCATGACACATGAAAATACCATATAAAATGGATCATTTGCAGTGAACCAGTTTTGCAGTTTTGGCCAAAAGATGTAAATTTAATTTGAAACGCCTTTTTGTTTGAAATAATGATTTTAATCTGTTTTATTAAAGGGAAGCAGTAGATTAAAATGATAAAATGGCCATTTTTTGCTTGGGCTCAAAGGGTTAATATTCAGTAAGCAGTTTAACCATTTTGGAGATTTTTTTTATCTGGTACAGAGTTGTACAAATGGAGAGCAAGTTTAAAAATCGATATAGATACAGATAGGGTTACTATTTGATGACAAATATATGAAGTATGCATAGAAGTAAGGTCAACATTCGCAGTAAAGTGAAGTGAAAGTGACTATTTGTCATTGTTTAGTGAAGTGAAAGTGAGTATTTGTCATTGTGAACACATGTAAGCACTACAACAAAAAATGTGACCTCTGCATTTACCCCATCACACATGGAGCAGCAGCAATGTCCTAACCACTAGGCCACAATGTGCTCTCAAGACAAATTTATCTCTAAAGCTCACTTAAAAACAGCAAAGCTGAGAAAAGAAAAATGTAGAAATCAAAACTTTAGTTATTCAACAAGACCCATTGACAGTACAGCACACAAAATCTATTCAAATGCACTAGAAGATATTATATAAGATATAGCAATTTTTTATAAATGCTATATGAATTAAACACAAACATATGTCTTTCTTTCTTTCTTTCTTTCTTCCTTCCTGTTTTCCTTCCTTTCTTCCTACCCTTTTAGTCCTGCCACCAGTTCTGGTGCCTCGCCACACAGAGATCCCGAGTGAGTTTCCTCCTCCTCTGGATGATTATAGCCACTCCATCCCCGAAAACACAAACTTCCCTGCTGGCATTGAGCCTCAGAGCAACTATATCCCAGGTAAGAGTTTGAGTGTGTTTAAGTATGATGTAGAGGTGTAATTTTCTGATTTTACAACGACTATTTCTTTAGTAAAGGATGCAGTACCACAGTTTCACCACAATTTCACCTATAAACTCAGTAGTTGAATATAGATAACAGCAACAATCTTCCAACCCCATGCTCTGGTATTTTGAGGTGACTTGCTTGCTGCCTGTTTCTGGGGCCTATCGGAGTAAGCAATGTCTGTAGTCACAACCCCTTTGGTAGCAGAGGCTTGTGGTCAGGCAGTAAGCATGCTGGCAGTCATAGGGATACATAGCTGGCCAAGCAGACAGACAGAGAAACAGTTTTGCTCATGGCCCCATTTCCTCAGTCCACTCCAAGAAGTCCAGCTGCCCAGCCACCCAGCAGGGGCCAGCAGCAGTAATACTCCCTCAAACACATGGAACTGAGGCACCCCTGGGAGCAGTTTGAGAGACCAGCAGACACTGCCTCATAGGCACACACCTACACACCCTCAGAGTGTGCGCATATATGTTTGTGTGTGTCCATCCTTATATACAGTAATGTTAAAATTTTAAAAACTGTTAGGTTAAATAATGTTCAATCAATTCCACTGTAAATCTAAGTTTGGCAGAATGTTTTTTCTAATACCCTGTTAGTTTCTCTGGTTTAATATCATTTGTAGACAGACAGCTTGCCTGATTTATCATTAAATTACTTATTGTTGATCCTACAAACCTTTAAATATTTATTAACATTTAAAATGCCTTCTGTTGTGCAATTTGTATTTCGGTCTATTGAAAACTAAATAGTTATTATTGAATAAAATAAAAGCAATTTTAATATAATAAGTGATTTCAAACTTCAGCTGTAGTATAGCAGTGTGTACACTTACACACTCAAAGGGCATGTGCGATACACTTCATAGGTAAAATTACAGTAATTAATTGGTAGCAGTTCCTCCAGTATACTGCTGTTCATTAACAGTGCTGATATCTCAAGCAGGTTGATGTAATCCAAATATACAGGCTATTGCTTTTTCATTTACCAAAGTTTACTGTAACATTTTGTCACTAAGGTCTTGTTAATTTGCAGCACATGTGCACCATACTGTTTTATACAAAATAAAACTATAATGGGATCATGCTATCTAGTAATATTCAATATGTCTTCAGTACAGATAAATTGTAAGTACCTTACTCCTGATAAAAGTTTAAAGGAAATATTATATACTGTTTAATTTCAGCTCAGTAGTCACTTTCCCAAAATGTTTTGCAAATAATAGGTAATTAGTGTTAAATCTGACATTTTGGCAAAATATAATAAAGTAGAAGTTTGATCACACTATTACTTGCAAAGTTTACCAGTCACGTCTTATCCGTAAGACATTTTTGCACTTACATGTATTTTCACCAGTCTTTAAGATCACAGAGCTGAGGGTAACCCAGTATCTGTTTTATTATAACACTATGGGAAGACTAGCTAACCACAAAGAGAACACATGACCATGGTTGGAATAGCAGACAAGTAAATTGCTTTTAGATGCATCTTTGTTAATTAAAGAAATATAAGCCTACAAACAGAAACTCACAGCACTGCAAGAAACGCCTGAAAGCTCTGCCTCCAATAATACAATTTACCTTAACAGTTTCATTAACAGTGTAGAAATTACAGCCCTTTTGCTGCCCCAATTTGAATGAGGTAAATAATTAATATCAGTAAAACAGAAACATCCAAAAGAAAAGGTATGTCAAAGTGAACAGCTTGGTACATTATAAGGAAGGCCTGATTTAGTGAGCTTGACAATAGCAAACAAACTTTTGCACACATTGAATCATAATGAGAAATTGCCAAACAGATGAAGAACACTTTCAGGCATGTAGAAATAGGTGTGTCACCAAGTCTACCATAAAAAGAAGAATACACCACATGATTTCCAACAAGATGCTAATGACGGGTAAGACTCCTCAGCAGGAAGTCCAAGGTACAGTTTGCTAGTAACATGATTGTAGAGGCCTGTGTGATAAACCATATTTTCAGTGTTGTTTTGAAATGAAATAGTTTCATGTAATATGTAAACATTGACAAAAAAAATTTCAAATTCAAATGACAAAAAAAAAATAGAAAGAACATGGCTAATCAAACAGGGACAGATCTTTGTGATCTTTGTCTTATTTCAGGTATAGAGTGCAGAGCCAAAGCAATAAAAACTGTCCAGTTACTGTCAAACTGTATAGCTTCATGTAATGAGACACAAGACACAAATGGAAGCTCTGGTGTCATCATATGATAAACCAAAAAACCATAAGTAAAAGTGCAGAACTCTTGGTTGTGATTAATAAAAGAGGAAACAAAGTCTAATAGCATTAATGTCATTAATGAAACTGTTCTGCCCTGACCCTTCATGTATAATGCATCCAGATACTTTGGGATTATGCTCAGTAACAGTATTGGGCAGTAAAATAAATTTTTAGCTTAGTAAGATCATGTTTAGATGTCAGAAAACATGCAGCAACACCACTGAGAACATTTCTACTGAAGAAAAGCAACATTTTGTTTTTTAAAAATTTGGGTATAAGGGTAGGTCTCCTCAGCTTAGTGTGCGCCATCATTGCTTCTGGGTGTACTCTGGACCTGCGTCATTGGAATGGTATTTGATTCAAGGTTTGGAAATGTGGTCAGTTACTGTAATACAGTAGTTTGTGTTTCCATTTCCTGGACAGAGCTGTGCTCCTGCGGCTGTTGAAAGTGAACTAAGCCTGACTCTAAATAGAAAGCTCAGTCTGAGGAAAAGACCTCATGAGTCATTGTCTGTGTGCTGCACCTGTTAGCGGATCCACGTGTGGGGATGTATGTGTTTGCGACCCAATTTTTTCACCATTCTCAGGAAGTGTGCGTGTGCATATGTGTAACCATGGTGTGTATGTGTGTTTCAGAGACACCTCCACCAGGCTACCTCAGTGAGGATGGAGAGACCAGTGATCATCAGATGAACCATAGCATGGACACAGGTGTGTTATGAATAGACTGAAGACAAACTTCAACACCCATTTGGAAGTTTCAGCAGCTGTTTACATTTTGTGAACATGTCATGTTCATTAATGTTTTTTTTGGTCCATAAAGTTACCGTTACTGATGACAACACAGGACAGCAGTGATATATTCTCTCTTGCCTCCTCCCTTTTTTCCTCTGTCCTTGTTATTGTCTCTCTGTACACTGTAAACCTTTATACCAGTACAGACAGTAAATTATTAGTTAGTTAGTTGTTTAAAGATGTTTGTGACCCAGAGCTTTAAGGTTTTCTTACAGTTTTGCCTGTTGTGTTTTGATGGTATGGAAAGGCCCTTATGTCTTTGTAGACCACAAGTTGGTAAGGTGTATTGTTTGCAGTGTACATAGCCTCTGTTTGCTCCAGGGGTGCCTTAGAGAAAAATGTTCTGGGCGGGGTTGTGGCATAGCATAAAGATTATGTTATAGCTGTGGAACTGCCATATGGGTGTTTGACTTCTAACTAATAAAATGTTGTCTATGTTGTTTTGGGCAGTTCAATGAAATCTCATCTGTGGTTCTTTCCTTCCTCTCTTTCCACAGGATCTCCAAACCTGTCACCAAACCCTGTATCTCCAGCACACAACAACTTAGGTAAGACCTTTAGGATTGTGCAACAATTTGTGTGTGTGTGTGTTTATACACATGTATTTTGTGTTTTTCGTTTGTCCCTCCGGTGCCTGTCCCAGAGGAAGCCACAGCTGAAAGAACCTTTTGTCTTTCCTCAGTATGATCCCTAAAGCAGTACTTGGGACAAATACCGCCCACACTTTATGTGCGTTACAGTATCCTGTCCCTCATTATCTGAAGTGAGAATCCCACAGGGCACTTGCTTTCCTCACTGCTGCAATAATAAATACCCCAGTTCCACATGCTTTAACTGGGCGTTTACAACCAAGCCTGGAACCTGAAGGCCTTTTATTCTTTTTTTCTTATTTTTTTTTAACTTACAGGAACTTATGCTATGTTTATAAAGTTCTTACCATAAGGCAGCAATTTTCTTGAGTCCAAGTAAAGGTGGTGTTTCCACTGCCCTGGATTTTTATTTCTGGGAATCAGCTTTTGCAGCTGACATCAGTGTTTCATCGATCTCCTCCCATTTGTTATTTTTAAACCTTTTTTTTCCTGTTCTTTGACCTGTCTGTTCATCTTTTTATATCTGTTCCTGGACATTTATTGGTTTCTTTCTTTCTTTCTTTCTTTCTTTCTTTCTTTCTTTCTCTCTCTCTCTCTCTCTCTCTCTCTCTCTCTCTCTCT
>JBBPDA010000041.1:20735163-20754195 GCA_037974385.1 Arnoldichthys spilopterus | reverse complement strand
AGATAGATAGATAGATAGATAGATAGATAGATAGATAGATAGATAGATAGATAGATAGATAGATACAGAGAGAGAGACACCACCAACGTACCTTTTATACAAAAAACTGTTGCCCTATTCTTATTGTCTACTATTTTCTCTACCAAAACCCTAATTTTCAGTTTGTTGTAAATGATAATTTTACACTTTGAGTCCAGCCCTTCATTGTTCAGAAGGCATTTGTATGTAATATTATCTGTTATACAGCTTATACTCTAATGTTGTATTGGCATAATACATCAAAAGAATCAAAGGAGACAAAAGCAGAGGGGCATTCTGTCCCAGAACCTTAAAGTAAAGAAAGCCACAGACAGACAAAACCCAAACAGCAGGCTGCCCAGATAGACACGTGTACAAACCCCAGTGTCCATTCAAACCTCCATTTACATTCAAACCTGTTGCAGAAAACCATCTTGTTTTATTATGGCTGTAAGGCCAGCGGCAGGTCATGGGCATTTGCCCTTGTGCTCCAGGGCTGTATTGTGGCTTCGAGGGGGCCTCAGCTGCACGACTGTGGTTTTTAATGAGAATGTGGCGCTATAGAAAACAGGTAGAATCCCGGTTTGTATGTCAGTCGCCTTTGTTATGTCTGACAATGTGGTTTGATTCTTACAGACGTGGTAGACGTCCCTCTGGAGTCTGCCCATCATGCGCCTCTCTGAATCCAGCAGGCGGGAGCCGTCTTTGGATCAATACAGCACTAAATCAGGATTACGCTTCCTCTTTCTGATACCTTAATCTGCACTTTTATGTCTCTATGTAGTTTTTACCCATTGATTGCCCATAGCACTCTACTCTTATTGAAACTATAATGGATGTATGTGGTTTTTCATCACTGTGTTGAGATGAAGATTTTTTTTGCATTGACAGTGAAGATACTCTATTATTTATTATATATACTTAAGAGAAACTGGAAATGGAGTTTTAAAATAGCTACACATTGTACAGGAAAGAGACTTAATTTTGAAATGAAACAAACAGTATTTTACAAAATTTATATTTTTACAGGATTTAAAACTGCTTGTTGCTAGAAATGAACCTTTTCCTCTCAATATAATATGACTAATAATTTTTTTAATGTATTCATAATTTATAAATGATATTAGCAATCACATTTTGAATGTGCATGTGTATATGTATGGACCAAAAAAAGTGAGTCTTTTAGTTGATTTACTTTCAGTTAATGTCATATGCTATATTCCTATCAAATCAGTGCAGTGCTTGAGTGTTTAAGATTAGGAGTAAAGTGGTCTGAGAACACTGCATACTGAATCTGTCCCTTGCACACGCAATTAAACAAGTTTTTTGTTGTCAAAATATCAATATATCAATACATGTCAATATTCAACATTTTGACAGATACAACACTCTTTCTTCTATACTGCTTCAACATATATTTCTTTCAACAACTCTGTGCTCCTGGTATTAATTAAAATCAATAATTTGGTGATTAAGGTTGTTTTCTCTTAAGTTGCATTTTAGATTGGACTGGCCTTCTCTTGACTTCTGAACTTCACACTATATAAGGCTTTTGAAGAACTGCACCACCTCACTAGGAATGCTTTTTTGGTTGTTTACAGATATTAGCCACTATGTTTATGTTATTGACTTTTGAATGCTACAGTGTGGGTTTCTGAACAAGAACAATGATTTGTCCTTGATCAGAATTTACTGAATTATTTTATTTATTTGGAAGAAAATTATTTTTAATCTGAAAAAAATAAAAAATGCTATTGAATATTTTTATTTTTCAAAATATTGTAACAAAGCATACAATAATATAATTTAGGATGTCCATGTTACTTTTGTCAAGGCACAGTCATATTAAGACCCAATTCTTCAGGCAGTACACACAGTACACAGACAGTTTCTGCTCTTAAGCTTTTTAGAAGACATCTGTTCTTAAGACTCATCTTTAAGCATTTTCTTGAATTGGAGGCTTATTTAAACTGTGAGTAACACCTGGTCTGATTTCTTTGGAACATACTTTAGTAACACAGAAAAAAAGGATAAAAGTCTCTTGAAAGGCTCTTGATAAAAGTCTTGGGTGTTCAGAATGCATGGGAAAATCAGCCCCAAAAATTCTAAGTTAAGCAATCACATATAAAAGGATAAATGAACAGAAATCGTTGCTAAACTTAGAACATGTTCTAATAATGGCAATGTGGAATCATAATGCATGTGTCTATACTTTATAGATTAAATGGACTGAAGATTCTCATTTACATATTGCTAACCTCTAAACCATACACTCATCAGCCATAACATTAAAACCACTTGCCTAATATTGTGTAGTGACCCCCAAAATAGCCAAAACAGCTCTGACTGTGGTACACAAAACATTTTCTATCATAATCAGCAAAACGTCTGCGCTGGCTTTTGTTTGCCACAGCAGATCTTCTGTGGGATTGGACCTGATGGGCTAGCTTTCTCTTCTCACATACATCAGTGAGCCTTGGGTGTCTATGATCCTGTTAGCAGTTCACCAGTTCAGTGTTGTCCTTTGCTGGATGAACAGTTGTCCTTTGCTGGATCACTTTTGGTAAGTACAAACCACTGCATATTGCGAATAACCCACAAGACCTATTGCTTTGGAGATGTCCTGACCCAGAGCTATAGCTATCATCTTGCTTCCAACACATCTGCTTCAAGTACAAACTGTTCACTTGCTGCCTAATATATGCTGCCCCCTAAACTGTGTCATTGTAATGAGATAACAAGGTAATAATCAATGTTATTTATTTCACCTGTTAGTGGTTTTAATGTAATGGCTGATCTCAAGAAATTGATACCAGTACCATGTATTAGAGCTCATATTATGGGAAACCAAATTTCTTAATTTTTATGAAAAAAAAAATATATATATAATTTTATATAGAAACATTGTTAACATTTAAAAACAAACCATTTACTTCAGTGTCCATACAACCCATATATGAAAACTAAGCTGTTTTTTAAATATTTTAAATTCATTATTTTTTAATATGACAAATATACATATTGTGTGTGCATATTTACATGTTTAGCTTACAGCATTTTTGCCTTCACTTTAAAGTAATTAGGAATATTTTTCAAAGATTGCACTATTTTTATAGGTCTTATCATGACACTGCTCTAAGCATCTAAGCATCATTTACCTCATGCTGCATCAATTATGCACCTGAGATGGAACTTTCAAACTCTCCTACACTTTCAGAGGATTTGTGTGATGAATGTTTCAGCACCCTAGGCAGTAAGCTGACCCTGTGGAGCTCCGGTGTGGTGTGGTCAGAGGGTTGTTGCCTCTTGGCCATCTAAACCCTGAGCCACGCTTACAGTCTGACCACATCAGGTTTAAATATCCACCTGTTCTCTCAGATGTTCCTAACCTTAACCTGACACTTCTCCAAAGCATTCAAACTCTCACTTTCAATTTAGACTTCTTGCGTTTGCTTTATTTAGAACTGTGTAGTAGGCTACACACTTAAAAATCAAGTCTACAAAAAAGAGATCTTTGGAGCGATGCCCCAGAAGAACCTTCTCTTTCTTTGTTGAGGAGATGTTCAAGAGTGAAGAACGCGTTTAGAATGAAAGAAGTCACATAACGTGAGGTTCTATGCCAATGATTTTTTGTAAAGTTTGAAAAATGGATATAAAAATGAAACATGACTGTTTCTGTGGCACATAAACCCACACAAATGTCATAAGTAGACCTACTACAAGGTAGCAGTTCAGAAGCTAGTTCAGTGTAGGATAGCTTGACATTTAAAGAATCATATATTGCATTTAATTTTGTCTAAAGATATTGATGTAATCTTCACTGACCACTAATATAAAAATAGACATTGTCAAAGATCAAAGATTAAAGCTGGTATTAATTTTAGAGTCAGGTATTAACGTTAGAATGAGGTTTATGTATAAAGACTGGCTTGAGATCAAACTTGGGCATCAATTTAATATGTAAATCATCTGTTTTTTCTCTCTGTAAAACAAAACTGCAGATTAAATATTACTTATTTGCTTATAGCTTTAAATAATCCAATTTGTTTTTGTTTTTTATTTGTTTTAATGCTTATCATTATGCAATGTGTAAATAATCTACTCTAAACAAGGCACCACAGTAACTAACAGCCTTGTGTAGTGCTGGGTGTAAAACATTGCCATAAATTGGACAGCATATGTCTGGGAGTGTGAATGAGTATCATTATTGATTGCATGGATGCATAAGCCAATGCCAAGCATGAGTCGTGATCTCTGTGAACACCATAAACTACACAATGCTGTAAAGCAATTGTTATACTAGAGGGCTCATTGAAATATACAATGTTTATTATACATATACTTTCAGCATCCATCTTTGACCTTTACAATTTCCTACATTTTTTTTTTTTGGTTTCTTAAGGAATAGAAATGCAATAAAAATGAAACTGACAAAACGATCTGCAGAAGTTTAGTTTTACTCTTTACAAAACGACTGTCGCTAGCAAGTAATAGGTGTCTGTATCCTATTATTCTATAACAGTTTCTTGTGGGTAGTGGTGGCCTAGTGGTTAGGAGAATGTTCTTGGGACCTGAAGGTTGCAGGTTCAAGTCCTGGCCTGGACACCATCAAGGTACCCTTAACCAAAGTACTGTCCCACTGCTCCCCGGGTGCTGCTTGTATGACGGGTTAAAGCAAGGTTACATTTCATTGTGGTGCTTGAGTGTGTTCACAATGACTAATGAGAATTTACATGGAAATTTGTCATAGTACTGAAGGAGAACATTTCTGATTGATGTTATCTTTGGAAGTAACTTTCCTCAGTAGTTCTGGTGTTACTGGGCCCAGCATGTTTTGATAAATGTACTTTTATTTTTCATTTAAGCCCAAAATGGTAACTTGCCAAACAGTGAATGTTTAGTACAAAATGAATAGGCAAAATTCCTGTAACTTATCTTAACTTAATGGATAATTATGTAAATTGTATTCTCTGTTGAAGTTTTAGATCAATGATAATTTTCATCCTGATTCTTGTATCTCTCTTCAATCCACACACTCCCATAAGTGGTAATGTTAATGTTAATGGCTCTACAATAAAAGTCTAACAAAGAACTTGGAGTTCATATAGAAAAATGAGAATGTGGTGGGATATGGAGCTCACACTTTCTCACCATTCTTTGTTTCCCCTGTTCTTTAGCCTGCCTGCAAAAAGTTAAATAACTCCAGCTCATTCGTCTGGAGTCAACCATAGCTTCTTCTCAGCTAAACAGCTTGTCAATAGAGAACAGGAGAGAACAGAGAGAGTTTGGACTGATAAAACTGCTTTTAATTACCCACCACTGTGTGCTAGCTCTCCCTCTGTCCTTGTCTCTCTGTCCGATCCTCCTCTGAGCCATGCCTGAGTTTGATTTCTGATAATTGCAAGTGCTGACTGGACTTTTAAATTCACACCAGCTCGAGGCCGTAACACCATGCCCTCAGAGGGTCAGTTTGACAAATTGCCATCTGCATTTGTTTCCACTCTCCTGCTGGGCACATTAACCCTGCTCCTCCATTAACATCTCTGTCAGTGTCTTATACCCAGTGCTTAAATTAAGGGAGGATGCAAAGAAGTGGCACCTCACTTAAAGAAAATGACAAAAAAATAATGCATTTGTAAAACCCCTCCTGTCCAACCCCTTTCGGACTAATGCCATTGTGTGGATTCTGATAAAAGTCTAATGTCTGTAGAATTAGAATGTGCAAGTGGTTCTTACATTTCATCATGCATGTTGTGTAGAGTAGTTTTATATTATTTCATTTAATTCCAAGTCAAAGTGGCAATAAAGTACAAATGTTCAGTGTCAGAAAAGAAGCAGAAAACAATTATTCACAAAATTACAGACAATTACTCAAAGCCTCCAATACACCATTTTGTGTGTCCACTATTTGCTTTTTTCAACTTCAGATTTGTTTTCAGTCTTAAAAGAAATCTGCAGAGATGTTTCCCTTGCTTTTGTGTAAATCTCTATAGTTAAGTCTTTCAATTTGCATTTTTTTCAATCCTAATGTAACCCATTAACCCTTGCTCCACATCTCCAGTTTGGGTGCTCCTAATGCAGATGCTGTTCTCTTTAGTGTGTTACTACACATCCATTCAAACACACAGCTTTGAGTAGTCTTTTCACAGTGAAAACCAATTTCCGATGTGAAGCAAGAACTAAGCTTGACTTTCCTTCAGAGATGAAGCTTTTAAGTGCTGTTACACTGGTGGCCTGTTAAATTCTGGTGGCCATGCATGGTTGTTAGGAGTCTCAGTTTCTAGAAGTGTCTATGTTCCCTCAGTTTGAAAGAGTCATACTGTCCATAAATGGAAGCTATGCTGAAAAATCGTTTGTTTTGAAGTTACTGTATGTGTGATGTCACACAAAACCTCACATTTACATATATCTGCCTATTAAGTTTACATGCAGTTTGACTCTGCCCATTTACACAGACTACTTTGTTAATGAGGCACAATACAAAGCAGGTGATCATAAAACATCTCCTGTCTTATCCCTTCAGAAATATCTATTTTAGTGAAACAAATACAAGAAAGCTAAGAATTTGGGTGTGTAGCTGTTGGTGTGAATGCTAGTGTCTCTTTGACGGGGAATCAGGATCAGCCTTTTTAGAAGACCACAGCTGTAACTGGTTGATTTAAAGACTGAAAGAATGAAAGAGTTAAATTGTCAGTAGGGGGACACAAAACACCAAAGGTATAAAGTTCCAGCATTGGGCTGTGGAACAGTTCACTTCATGATGTCCTCAAATTTGAACCCACTCAATAGGGCATTTTTGTTTCTACAATTTAACCACTGCTTATACACCACAACAAATAACCCAGACTTTGGGTTATGAGATCAGATGGCACTCAGTCAGTGTCACACAAACTAAGCAGTAATCCTTAAATCCGTAAAATGCTGACATTGAAGGAAGTCAGCTACTCATGTTAAAAGGTTAATTGTTAAGCACTTGTCTGTAATTGGGTGGCCTCAACATTATGGCACATCCAAAGTGTGTGTTCACCTGCATGCTCATGTGGCTGCTCTGTCTATTATTATATGACTTCAGCAAGAAAAGCCCTTTTCTCTCCCTATGCTGAAACTGAGCACAAATCTAATGTGTTTGCAAACATATGAGTTTGAAAACACACTATTTAACTTTCACTTTGAGAAGAAAACACAGCACAATCACTCCTAACTCTGCCGAGTATTTACACTCTGTCGAGTATTTACACTTTTAGCTTTTGTCTTCTTACAAAGTGAGCATGGAGTACGTTACGAGTGGCATTCTTCCACTTTCCATTCAACCTTTGAAAGGAAGGCCATGGAGGGTTCAGCCGGGGGCTGAAATGCTCAGCAGCATGGAGAGACCACAGGAAGCTATTGTTGTTAGACAGCGATATGCAACTTGAGCCTAGTACCATCACTGCTGATCATCACTGATGCATTACCCTGGTCAGCTGGATAACTATCGAGACTGTATTCACAAAAGAGTAAAAGGGAGATGAAACTTCTCGTTGTTGAGAAAACAATGTCTGTCAAAGTCTGTACACTCAAGCTCCAGTGATAATTAAGCTGACTGAGTTAGCAAAGTGAAAAATGGTCTTTGCTGTATATTCACTGTGACTGTCTGAATGCAGAAATTAGCAACTGGTTATTATAGGTTAGTCAAGGAATTGGATCAAAGCAGATAGGAATGACTAGTTTACCTTTTAGTGGTGTGCATGAATAGATCTGAGACATAAGGTGTCAGGAGAAAACTACAGAAGATGAAGAACATTTCCCAGAATTTGCCTGTTTGCCAACTACCATAAACTCTTTACTGCTTGCAGATTCCCATATGCTTCTCATTCATATGCTCTCTATTCAGTTATGCATGATGTAAGTAAGTAAATAAATGAGGCCTGCAGTGAGGCTATTATACGTATTTGTATTGGTAAAAATAATCTGCTTGCCTCAAGCCTCCAATGCTCAAAAGAAGAGGAAGATCCGCATCAAGACACAGAACTTGTCATCAGAACTACTGAGTTCCTTGCTGTCTTCAAACAACAACTCAAAGCCACTTCTTCAAGGAGGATCTAGGAAACTAGCGCTCATATTTATTGTTTCATGTCTATTTATTGTTTATTGTTTACTGTCTTTTGGGTTTACAGGTTTGGCAGGCTTTGTTGTGGTGTAGCTAGTAGTATGTTAGCAGACAGCTGTTGATGGTTTTAGCTTTACAGACATGGACTACACAGCACTGTTGTTCGTCGCTCTGGATAAGAGCATCTGCTAAATGCTGTAAATGTAAAGATGTCATGTTCAATAATATGAAGTGAAAGTGACTCTTTGTCATTGTGAACACACTCAAGCACCACAACGAAATGTGATCTCTGCATTTAACCCATCACACATGCAGCAGCGGGCAGCTACCAACAGCACCCGGGGAGCAGTGTAGTGGCACGGTACCTTGCTCAAGGGAACCTCAGTAATGCCCGGGCCAGGACTCGTACCTGAGACCTTCGGGCCCCAAAGGCAGTGTCCTAACCATTAGGCCACATAATATGTAGCCTTAATATTTCGAATTTTAATTATTAAAGTCTCTTAAATAATTATTTTTTTGTTATCATCAAATGCTTTTTGATATTAAATTCATAAGAACTCTACTCATTGGCTTAAACTTTACTTAATTAAATTGCTGGACAGAGGGGCGGGGTTAGGGCAAAGGAAAACATTTTCATTCACATACATTTTAAAAGACGTTTTTCTATTTTTAAAAAGCAACTGCATGCAATTTTTGTTTTGTATATCATATTAAACAAATAATATAAAATGTTAAAAATAAAAATCTACTCTATTGCGCTCTTGGTTCTACCGCTACCCAACAGAGCTCTATGGTGCGTTTCCTTCTTCCGGCTCGGAATGTGCATTCTTCCGGTGAACTTCCTCTGAGTTTGTGTTGACAGTTAGCACGTGAGAAAACTCCAGTGGGATAACATTAAACAGATTGAGGTAGTACGGTTATTCCGGGTCTTAAAAATATGTTATAACGGCAGCCTTTTAATGTGGCCGAAACCGTAGCGATACATGCGCGTCGTTTCAGTATGGAGCTGTTAATTAGCTAGCGCGCTAGTCGGTTAGCTGTTTAACTTTAGCCATGTTGAGTTGCTGCAGGCGGCAGAGACTGTAGATCAGCTTCAGCTCAGCACCATCACTTAACCCCAGACGTTCATACTTCTGTTATGCTTTTACTCGTCCTGAATAACGGTTGCGCAATGGACACCGAAGCAATTGTGATCCGAATAAAGACACCGGTAGGAGACATGGATTCTTCAGTGGACTGCCCTTCACTGCTTAGCTTCAACGATTTACTGGTAAACACGGTTATTAAAGTCTTACCAATGCGTATAATTCTCACTGTTAAACACTCATGCATCTTTTTCTCCGCTGCTTTTCAATTTCCCTCCTATCGCCCACCTGCACTGCACATTTTGATGTTTCTGATGCATGCAACAACAGTGTAAGTGCTCACATGTGATGTGCTCACTGTTACAGCCAGATTACAGTAGCTTATGTTATTGTACTTCTTTATCGGCTCCAGTTTTTACTCATGTACTTGTGTGTGTGGATCTATTTGAATAATTAGATTAGTAAAAACTGAAGTTAATACATATTTATAACACAAGCTGGTCTGTCTATAATAGTAAAATCATCTGTTGTCCTGTTGCATGTTCTTGCTTGTATTGTTAATGTAGCTACACAATTATTAGAAAAACTTAATGACACTGGACCATGATTTCCATGCAGTATCAAGAAGTCAAATATAGATACACAGAAAAACTCGTAAAACAATGTCTCTGACATCCTTTACATTACTTTTTATTTATTTGGCTGACAATTTTATCCAAAGCAACTTCCAGAACAGAGGAAACAATCAAGCATTAGCGCTGTACAGGGCAACACTGAAGTGAGGACTACAAGGAAGTCCAACACATTTCTCTTAATTGTAAAATAAATAACAATAGACAGCAACTACTACAATAAATACATATGCCAAGTGCTTACAGTAACTACAGACAGCAACTACTACAATAAATACATAGACCAATGGTTTACAGTAACTACTGACAGCAACTACTAATAAATACATATGCCAAGGATTTACAATAACTACAGAGAGCAACTACTACAATAAATACATACACCAAGTGCTTATCATAAATACAGACAGCAACCACTGCAATAAATACATATGCCAAGTGCTTACAGTAACTACCGACAGCAACTACTGCAATAAATACATATGCCAAGTGCTTACAGTAACTACCGACAGCAACTACTACAATAAACACATACACCAAGTGCTTACACTAACAACTGATTGCAAATACTACAATAAATACATAGGCCAAGTGCTACAATAACTACTGACAGCAACTACTACAATAAATACATACACCAAGTGCTTACACTAACAACTGATAGCAAATACTACAATAAATACATATGCCAAGTGCTACAATAACTACTGACAGCAACTACTACAATAAATACATATGCCAAGGGCTTACACTAACTACCGACAGCAACTATTACAGATGTGGAAGTGGAACATTACTATCTGGGGACATTTAGTCAGTTATTAATCATCAAACCATTTATTTGTAAATTTTTTATATATGAAGCTTTTTGTGGGGTAGTTTTTAGAGGTATTAAACTCGTGTCTAGTTTCCATTTTAATTCTTGCTCTGTAAATTTCTTCACAGTGGTTAATTTAACATCAGAATACTCTGAATGACTTTATCTCATTTTATTACATTTAATGTTATTCAGTGGAATTTTCAAGTAAAAGCATGCAAACACATACGAGTATCTGGATATGCAATGTATCTTTATTGGACAGGTAGTTGCAGAGGTCCTTCCAGTGTAAACATTCCTCCCTAGTATTTGTGAAACAATGTTGCAATGTGTGGATCCAGTTGTCCTACAGGTTTATAGATCAGTTGCATTTTGTTAATAGATGCTATTTTGCACATGGGCATGTCTATGCAATTTTTTATTTAAAAATTGTATTTTCTCAAATAAACCAATCTATAATGTGTTCAGTTAAAGCACAGCAGTGTCAAGTCATTTTAACCCTTTCCCACCTGAGCATTATATTTAATTTCTTGACACTAATGCTTGCTAACACAGAAAAAGACTTGCAGTATTAATATGATGTTTAGCAAATCCAACATATATACATCATTTTAACCAGAAGTGTTTTAGAATAAACCTTTAAAACGTAACTTAGATACCTAATAGTATTTTAGAAATCTCACATTTTAAGCATATTTTTGTGCAGTATAAATAAAAAACAGTAATTAAATATTCAAAATGTTGCAAACGAATGGATGTACCATATATAATTCAGAAATCTGTGCTGAGTGTGATTTATTGTTTTTATGCGTTGTAGAATGTTTGTGATTTCTGTTTGAAGAAGATTGAATAATACCCAACATACATACATACAGCTTATATTACAATATTGAATTATTACAGCAGTTGCTATTTTGGCCCAACTCTCATCTGTCACTTCATGTTGTAGGACAATATATAAAAAACCAAACCACTAAAAATATATTCAGGTGCTCTTTCATTGTGGACATATATAATGATAGTAAATAAAGTGTTCGTCAAAAGGCATGCCTGCTGGGCTCATCAGTATCTCCCCCTTCAGGAACTTTGCCAGTCCATGTATGGCTCTTTATCCATCACCTTAAAATAATAAAGATAATAATGTAAGTTGTACATATAAATAATATAATTCATTAATAATTAGAAACACGTAGTAGTGAATCATATGCATTACTCAAAATCATCCTGTTTAACTGTAAGTAGGCAAGGCAAGCTTATTTATATAGCACATTATTATACACAGAGGTCATTTAATGTACAGTCACAGACAAATATACTTTGGCAGATGCTGTAGGGGTCAGAGGAGAAAACGAGAGATACAATGCTGGAGTCCAAAGTAATACATATCTGACAGAAATATATAAAAACTGACAAACATTAAACAATAAAATAACACATACAAATGCTGGATATCACAGTAGAAGAAGATAAAAGACCAAGCTGATGTTTGATTCGTTGTTGTGCTCTTGCTGGCATGTGAAGCTAACTTTACAGGGTGTGGGCTATAGCTAATAAGTCAACCTGAGAAGATTTCAAGTCATTTTTCATAGGTTAGTGTTACTTATAAGTCTAAATAACCCATAATTAGGTAGAAAGTTGCAAAGGAAAAAAGTTATCTGATATAATCTGGAGTTGTAGTTTTCTTATTCAGGTGCACATAAGTGATTCTGTTATGTGAGTGACAGCGTAACTAACAATAAATCTGACTGGCAAACTGAGACAAGTTGGTGCTAAAAATATATATTGATTAATAGTCCTAAAATGATTAAGTTTTACCTCAATTTACTGATGCAATCTGAGGGGAAGACTCTCTTTCTATTTAATTACATTTTTAAACCAATTATATCTAACTAGCGTATCAGCATTATTAAAAGCATTGATTTAATGGCTGAAATATAAGTGTCAAATGTAAAAAGGATTGTGATGGTTTGCAGATCATGTAAACCCATATTTAATTTAAAAATAGAACAAAGACAACAGAAATGGTGTTGTTTATTTTTAATTAAATTCTAGCAGCACATTTTAAAAAATTAAGGAGAGGGGCAACATTTTAAAGAAGTTATGTATGTCTGGGCCTAAGCTCATTTAAGATGGACTGAACTAAAGTGAAAAACTGTGGACAGAGAAATCAAAATGTTAAATTATTTTCAGAAATCATGGACACCACTTCCTCCGGTCTAACGAGATAAGGGAATATCAGGCTTGTTTTCAGCACACAGTTCAAAAAGCAGCATTTTGTCATTGTGTTTGGGTGTATTAGTGAACATGTGGAAAAGCACCGTTAATGCTAAATGATACCTAAGTTTTGGAGCCCTGTTTGCTGCCATCCACTCCTTTCACCTTTTATCATCAGGACAATGCCAAACAACATTCTCCACATATTACAATGTCGCTCCCTAGTAAAAGAGTCTAAACTGACCTGCTTGTAGGGCACCCCAGACTTTTGAGCAGCTGAAATCCTATGTCAGGCAAGATTTTGACAACCTTTTACTTTCAGAACTTCAGCAAAAATGTTTCCTTAGTTCCCAAACCCAGACATGGCATGATCTCAACTTTTTTGAAACATATTGTTTGCATGAAATTCAGAACGAGCAGAGATTCTAACAAATATAATCAATTAACATTTGATTACGCTTTAGTACTATTTTCAGTTTAGTATAGAGTTTACATAAAGAGCAAAACATTGCATTATGTTTTAATTTATGCTTTGCGTAGCTTGCGAGTATTTTTGAAAGCAGGGTTGTACCTTTGAATCAAAAACTGTATTTGACCTAAAATTATTTGTGATGTTGCACCTCTCATCTGAACTGAATGAAGTGCATCTGAGCCAGAAAAAAAACAGAAAAGCCCTACACCAGCTGTGAAACTGTGGCAGTTTAAGAGCATGGAAAGTCCTTGGCATGAGTGTTTCAGGAGTGTTTTGCTAGTCTTTGGCAGGTATTATGAGTGCTGTTATCTTTCTCTGTTCATCGTTCCCATCTGTTGTATTATTTTTATGTGTCTCTGCTTTGAATGTTCAGATTTTTGCAGAAAATCTTATTCATTTGTTGTTTTTTTTAAACACCAGTTCTGATATTAGTGACATTGTTTTGAAGTCTTTATAATTTCCCTTTTTTTTCAGGTTGCAATCAAAGATGTAATGCCAGAGGCAACGATTACAGCATTTGAATGTGAGCTGATGTAACGTTTCTTATTCTAAATGCAATTGATTTCATTCATATCACCAACAAAACTGTAGATTTCACGACAGATTTATACAGACCGAAAGGACACGTCCTTGTGGTTGCTGTATGAGTGTGAGATACTCACACCCTTGTAAAAGTAAAGCATAGATTTGAATGTAATATATTGATTGTACTTGATGTATCTTGGCTTGTTCTACATTTGATGCAGTAAATGAGTATCACATACATGAATACAATGAATATCAAATACAAATCGTCACATATTTTTAATCTAGCAGCATGAGACTTTCTTTGGCTAAAGTGAAACCTGGGGCATTTCAGCTCCATTTTTTGACAAAGCATTAAAAAACTTTTAAAGATTATGCTGAATTCAGCCAACATGGGGTTCCACCTTGCGTTCTGAAAGTTGTTTGAAGTGGAACCCAATTCTAGCAAGACTACAAATCTGGAGTGCTAACTTAGATATGGATCATTAAGGTTGATCTTCACTCAGTCAGCCAGTCAAGCTGAAAATGTGTTGCTAATCAAAATTTTAAGAGACTTCTTTCTTTAACTTACTTCTGTAAACTAAAGAAGCCTAAAATGCATAGGGAGTGGTGCAATATGCATATAGGTATTGTGATATTGTATATTATATTTTGATATGACCTAAAAATATTGGGATATTATTTATATGCCATATTGCCCAGCCTTACTGTTAGGTAAGCAGGCCATACCTGTACCTGTGCTAAACATGTACAGTTATGAAGATTAAGAAGATTATCTCTCTGAGAGCTGTCTGTCTGAGTCCACTGTATGTAACTTTCTGTTTTAGATGAAGATGAGGTTGGAGACAGAATCACAGTTCGAAGTGATGAGGAACTCAAAGCCATGTTGTCATATGTGAGTATTAGGGGTTTCAACTATTAGTCAATGTCAAGGGACTGTACAGGGAGCTCTAACAAATACCAGTTTGAGAGTTTTTTTATTGACACCCTTGGATGTAATAATATTGTTGTTCAGGTTTTCATAGATGTTAACAAATTCTGGGGCTGTTATGTCCTATTAAAGGCTTGTCTGATACAATAATTGCTGCATTTTCGTTATTATGAACAGAAGGGTGAAAATATTCTTCATTTAATCTGTATGGAATGCATGAAGTGCGATCAGACCCTGTTTAAAATGTGATGTCTTTGGAAAAGCTTTTTTTCTTTAAACATGGCATTATTCTTGCGAAGTAAATGAGATTGTATAAAAGATAAATGTTATTTTCAGGAAAAAAGATTTAAAAACTTTATTAAACTTTATTTAAAGTATCCAAAGTATTTGTACTTCCAATAAATTATTATTACTGACCCCAAACTATTACATTCTAAACCACTGCCTGTGTTCATTGTAATATTGATTCTTGAAAGTGTTTTTGTCAGGAGGGAAAAGCTATTAAAAATCTATTATTGTAGATCTATTCACCCTTGGCTAAAATCTTCTCATTACTTTGTGAATTGGCAGAGATAAGAAGTAGCTACATTTCATTTTCTATCCCTTTATCGTCGTTCTGCATTTTTTTTGGCTGCGAGAGTTGATGTTTCCATGGCAACTGGTGACCTCTGACAGGCTGCTTCCATCTTTTTTTAATTAGGCGCAGCATTAACTATGCACGTTACATTTCTATTACTTTACTTAACAAGTCTAAACCCTGGGGTTAGAAATATCATGTTGTTAACCAGGTATGCGTACTGTTTTGTGGGTGCCATCTTTGTTTTTGGTTTCCAAACATATGTTACTCTGTTTATATATAATACTTCATAAATCATATGTGCCCACACTCTAAAGCTGTTGTTACTTTATCCTTGAACTCAAAATGGTCTTGTGTGAAGAAATGCCTTTACTTAACTCATTATTGAGATGGCACAAGGCAGAGTGATTCTGAATCAAGCCCTGGATCAGAAAATTATTTCTGATCTTCTTACTGGAAAATAAATCATGCTTAATTGAACTTTTTCTGACATTTACTGATATCGATAATACAGCTTTAGTGATTAACATTTTTGAGCTTGCTAGAATGTGATCGAAAAGGGCTGTTAGCACATAGCACATGTGCAAATACAAGTTAATAAACAACATAATAAAGTCGCAAAATATCTGATCTTCCACACTGAAATCAGTTAAGTACACCACTAAATGGCAAGACATTCATGATTCAGGATTCAAGTAATGCTTATTGTCAGCCTGCTCATCTTCAAATATGCAGTAAGGCTTGGACCCATGGTGCAACATATAACAGTACAAGACAGGGCCCCCGCTGTACCCCACAGTGCTATGACATAGGCCTGTGTCTGGTGATGGGTAACCAAGTAGTAATAATAGACCCCACTGATTTGTAAAAGCTCATTTACTTCCCTACGTTTTTTAATGCATTCATTCAGAGAATTGTTTTAATACAAACCATAGCAAGACACTAGTATCTCCCCCCAAGGAAGCCCCAACTTAAACATTTGCTGCAGTTATTTTCTTCACATTTACCCAAAATAGAGGATTCATGAAGTTTTTGTAAATGTTGCATGAACAAGCTGATTCAAACAGATTCATAAACTTAAAACATGATGCAGCCTTTCCAGGTTGAACTAATGGGATTCGTAGTGAGCCAAAACACACAGTAAAAACAAGCAAGTGAGAAAAAAAGACTAGGATATGAGTTAAGCCAACTGAATGACATGTTTTGATGGAATGAGCAGTTCTAGTGATACAGGTTGATTACTGAAACCGATTTAATATGTGTAAAATCTAAAGTCCCCATTAAAATTAGATTGTTGAGCTTAAATGTAAAATTTTTCATGTCTTGCCCTTGTTTTTTAGGCAGTCTTGCTGTTTATTACTGTTTAGCTTATCATTTCCCTTTGAGCCAATATTAAATGCACTCCTCAATACTTACTGTTCATATCAGGAGTAATGACTTGTAAACGTTCCTCTCTGATATACAGGGGAAACTAAATGAAGTATCAACTTTTATTATTTATTATTCAGTACTTAAAGTTTCGCCTCATTAGAAGCATGCTCCCCTCTGGGCAGAGAAATTTTTCAAAATCCACTTTCAGCTGGTGTTGTCTTTTACCCCCCATCAGCTTCCAATGACTATGCTAGCCACAGGCTCAATAATCACTATTTCTGATTCCTTGGTAAAACGTGGGTATTTTTCTTTCATCTGCGCCAGCTACTTTATTACTGTTTTCCAAGACTGATGTGTTTTTAAAATTTTAATCAAGGTTTTGACCTCAGATGTCTATTTTAAATCCCTAAACACTCTGCTTAAATAACCAGTGGATATTTACAAAGAAATCTTTCTTTTTCTTATGGCCTTTTGACTTCCAGTCAGACATGGTTGTACGAATTGCTTTGGTATCATGAATTCCAGATGAAGGGATAAGTATTATATTGTATAATAGAAGGAAATAAGATATGGCTGCTTTCTTGCAGTTCCTGTGTATTGTCCAGCTTTTTTCAAATGTTGAAGTGCTATTGTGATAGGAGATATAACATTCTGACTGTTGCTGAGCTCTTTGCAGGTGAAACATCACTGCATTTTCTAACACTGCTTGCTCTGTGTGCAAAGAAGAGGAAAGTAGACCTGTCCGTGCTCCGCCCATAACTTAATTATTTCATAGCAACTGTTGCAAGGTTTGACCAGCTTTACAGAATGGTGAAAAATAATGAATTATTATGTAATATAATGAAATAATTCAAATATAAAATATTTTTCTTCCTAAGAAATGAAAATACACTGTGTTTTAGTCAAACTACATGCATTTAAAACATGTTAACTCTCTTGTTTAAATAACATTTTTTGTGGCTGTAGTGTAAAAAAGGAGCCTTTACTAGATTCGAACAAAAGCACATTTATTTCTATTACTTTTTAAGGGTGACTGTGAGCATAAGTATTGAAGTATTCTTTTGAAAATCCCACATAATAAGTGTAAGTGGACGTACATCTGCTGACTGACTAGTGATTCACAAGCATGAATAATAGATACACAAGGAAGAATAGGATGGAAGATATGTTGGGATAGGCTGACGTTATGCTGAAACCACATGCGTTCTTACAGTTTAGATGGACAAAAGCACTTTGATTAGTGAGGTAATGAGAGGACAATGTAAACAGAAGTAAAATGTAAATGATAAAATCAATTTGCCAGATTTGATCCAGTCACACTGGATGTGATGTAGTGAAAAGTATTGAATATAATATGCCCAAAAAATATTAATGTAATCTGGGATAAAATCTTTAACAGCCTCAGTGATCAGTTCATGTCCTGCAATGGACTTCAGATGAGACACACATTTTAGCTCTATTTCTCTCTCTCTCTCTCTCTCTCTCTCTCTCTCTCTCTCTCTCTCTCTCTCTCTCTCATACACACACACACACACACTCCCACGTCTTCCTGCTGATTTCAGCAGCCTCTCTCCATAATTATGGCTCTAGTCGCTGAATTGCGGAATTCTTTCTGTATTTTTTTTCTCTCCAGTCTGTTTTACTGGATTGGGCTTCACCACTTTGTGTCAGCACTATAGCACTGTTTACTTTACTTTTGAAGGGGTGGTGGTGGGGGGAGCTCACAAATACAACAGAACCTCTCACCACCAGTCGACACATACCGAACGCTCAGCAGACCTACATGCAAACTTTCCTTTTCAACTTCACACACATGCAAAAAAGGTGTTTTCACACCTGCTCGAGTGTCCTTAGTGCAAAAGAAAAGCTGAACAGGCGACTTTGGCTGATCCTACACTTTATGACCAAACTCTACTTACATTCACTAAGTGTGTTAGTCTCTTAGCACATACAGACGCTGTGACCCAAATCTAAAAGTATGAGAAGTTAAATTTTTTTTTTGCTCATTATGTTTTATGAACGGAAACTTTTGGGCCGTTCTTGTCCTCTTTCACTCCACTCTCCCCCTTCTTTTGCCCCCTCTGTTCATGTTGTTTTGGTTTTGGTCTGAACAGGACCCAGATGTTGCTTATTGTGCAGAAAGGGGGGGGGGGTGGAGGAAAGAGAGCAGTCCATTAGCACACATGTGCAAGAAAGAAGGGACAGGAAGCAAGGAGGTAAGAAAACAGGAGAGAGAGAGAGAGAGAGAGAGAGAGAGAGAGAGAGAGAGAGAGAGAGAGAGAGAGAGAGAGAGAGAGAGAG
>JBBPDA010000041.1:20716422-20734749 GCA_037974385.1 Arnoldichthys spilopterus | reverse complement strand
CTCTCTCTCTCTCTCTCTCTCTCTCTCTCTCTCTCTCTCTCTCTCTCTCTCTCATACACACACACACACACACACACTACTCTAGTGTTCCTACACTCTCAGTTCACTAATTGAGGAGAACTCTATTCTAGTAGAGTTAATGATGATGCGGCTCCTGCGTGAGAGAAGGGTTTTCTCTGACTGTCCCCTCTGGCTCAGAGCAGCTTCTGATCAAAATGCCTTTAGTTATTGTCCAACAAAGGGGGATTTCTTTAATACACTGCCACAGATTAGTTGGTAATTGTGTCCCTAATCAATAAACTAGTGGAGCGGAAAATTAAAGGTGTGTGTGTGTGTGTGTGTGAGAGAGAGAGAGAACAAACATATGTTTTAAAAGAGCCACATTTTTTCTGATTGACCCAGTGACAGTGCTTGAGGCCAGAGAGAGAAAGAGAGAGAGAGTACAGTTTAGGTGGAGGAGAGGCGAGAGGCAGCGGTGAGGTGACAGTGATAAATAGGGCTTTTAAAATAACAGCTGCGGTAGCTCTGCTTCCTTTGCATGTCTTCATGTACACTTATGTATTTATCTTACATGTGGACAAATGCACACACCCACACGGCAATGAGCATACAGGAATATGACTCCAGAGTAATATATTGTTGTTAATAATAAAATAAGATTAGCCACTGTGTTACTTATATCACAAAATCCTGCAACATGTAATTATGGCTTCACCAGTGTGTTTGTAATAATGATACTAATGACATATGATATTTTGCCAGTTTTGTGCAGCCTCACCTCAGGCCCATATTTAATTATTCTCTTGACCTTGTTCTATTTCTGACCCAAATCAGTTATTTTAAATCAATCATAGAACATTGTCTCTATTTCCATAACACCACCTTCTAATTTTGGGTAATAGAATCATTTTAAAATTGTAAATAAATACAACATCATAAAAATTGTTGTAGATATACACAAGTCTATTTTGATCAGTGACGAACAGCATCATTGGCTAATTTGGTAAAGAGTTGTAATTTCATCTTAGAAAAATTATTTTTTTAAGAAGCCTCGGTTATGGAATTTTCTAGGTCAAATGGCCAATGTGATTAGTGAAAATATAATGTGTTGTTTTCTGCTCACAGCAATTATAAATTGCTTCAGTTTATTTACCGTTTATTGCTTGATTTGTCAAGCACTCTGCACAAAATAGACTTCAAAGTTTTGCACTTTCATAAAAATAGATATCGCTGTGTTGCAAGATGCACCTTCAACATGTAGAACATCTAAAGCCAGCCAACCCTTCAGGCCCCAGGCTGTAGAATCCTGATTGCCCTTCTTCAGTGTATTGATGCCACTTGAACATCAAGTGCATCCAGCAAAGGGTTTTCACCCTTGCCCTTTTAAACACTAAGATGCCTCTAATTCTCTGACTCTGTTCACAATATTATGTGCTGTAGATGTTGAAAGACCTAAATTCTTTCTCTCTTTTATTGAGAAAATAAATGCTCCTTTTGAACTAAGTAGCAATTCTCTCGTGAATTTTGGCGCAAAGGAATGAGCCACGACTGAGCCTTTGATGGATGCTACTTTTATACCAAATCATGATACGTGACCTGCTACCAATTAGCCTGCTTAATATGGAGTCTTCCACACTGGTGTTACTTCTATATTATGTGTTCTTTACAATCTAACAACTGATTATTGTTTTAAATTGCATTTTGAAAAAACAAATCTCAAGTTTTCTGAAATTGGTGTTTGTGTATATATAAAATCATTCATTTGTACACCTACTTACATACACACACATCTACACATCCCTCCCCCTCTTATGTCCATCTGGGTTTGTGGTTGCAGGAGGTTGATTGTGTGTGATTGGAGCCTCTGTCTGGGTACAAAGGTCTCATGCTCGACAAAGAGGAGGGGAGGCCCAGCTCAAGGCCAGATGGTTCTGTTAACATAAGCATCAATTGAAATGTTCTTTTGGCAGGAGACAAGGCATTTGGGTTTGTGCTTGTGCATGTGGGAGCATGTGTGTGTGTGTATGTGTGTGTGTGTGTGTATGTGAGTGTGAGAGAATGATTATTAATTATACCAGTTCATTTCATATGTTTGCATATATGTATGTTTGTGACTGCAGTTGGTGTTCATATCGTTTGTCTTATACAAGTACATGAGTTTTGCCTGCCTAATATGTTGTTGGTCCTTCACATTTCGGTAGAACAGCTCTGCCCTGCCAAGGCAAGATCACTGAGGTTGCCCTGTTATGTCTCTAACAATCATAGTAACTGCAGAAGTGGGGCTCATGTAGACTGGGCTTGTTGTTTGGAAGCCAGGGCAAAACCGTGAACTCTTTATCATGTTCCTCAAACCATTCCCAAATGATGTGTACATTGTGGCAGAGCATATTTTCCTGCCACTGCCTTTGGGGAGTAGTATTGCCATGGACGGGTGTACTTGGTCTTCATAGATGTTTAGGTAGGTGTCAAACTGTAATCTGCATGAATGCCTAGCCCCAGGGTTTCTCAGCAGAAAATTGCCCAAAGCATCACACTCCCTCTACTAGAATGGCACCACAAGGATGCACTGTGGGAATAAGACAAGCACCATTTCTCCAGGTAAAAGGCATATATATGTACCTGGCTGTCGTGATGTAAATCCAAGGATTTCTTCTGATGCTACACACACCCATACTTTTTAGTGACTTCTTCCACCGAAGCTCTTTTGTCGTTTTGGACAAGACAGGACAGTTTTTGCCACCATCATAAATCATTGCCGTCAACGAACGAAAACATTTGCAGCTTGAGAGATGCCACAAGCCAGTCATCTGACCATAGCGATTTGACCCTTGTAAAAGTTGCTTGGGTTTCCAGTCAGTTGGTAACAGTCACTGCAATTACACCCCCTAAGTGACAGAAAGACTTAACTTTTACAGTGGCAGCTTTAGTGTTCAGCTTGAACACCGTCAAAACAGATCTGAAATGAGAAAGAGCTGTTTTAGGCTTGCACAGATAGATTCAAGAAAATAACAGTTCAGAACAACACATTTCTCATGTCTAAGCTCGATATATGCCTCACAATTACTGTTGCTGTCAGTACCTGAGTGTAAAGATTACACAGCTTTTGAATACTTGGATTGCATGAAACCAATCAAATATCCACTATGTTTTTTTCTCCTTAAGGTTACATGTATGTAAACTGTCATCTCCCATCCTTTGTCTGCACACACAGAACAGATTTTCAAATCCAAATTGTCTTTACTTAAGCTAAACATATGGATATGTCAATCAATCATCACACTAGAAAAAAAGAAACCACACAGAACATGCAGCCCTTTTAATACTTAGATTAAATGAATCCAATCACATATTCACAACAAATTCCCAGTCCATTTACAACCAGCATATCCACTGATGTCCTCATCACTTTAATGTCAGCAACAAATCCCAACTTAAATTACGATCAAGCATTAAGGCATTTGTAGAGTTCATGCTTTGCATATTTCCCCGGCACCAAAATCAGGTAAATATAAATGTCAGGAAACCTGATTCTTGACCACATCAGTGCCCATGGATTACTATTTTTTTTGTAAGTCAGGTTGCCTTCAATTTAAGCAGATATTTGTTTGTTTTGCTTCTGGTTTTGCAGTTTTTCACTAAAAGCAGCCATGTGGCATCATGAGGCTTAAAAAATGGCATCAATGCATACCATTTATAGAGACTGGGCACAATGTGTCATCGGAGTGAAAACCATGCTGCCTCATGAAGGAAAACATTCAGTGAAGTTGAAAGGGATTAAATGGGAAATTATGGTACCTGAAACAGTTTAAACTTAAAATATCAACACCAGCCTATGTTATTCCACATTGGACTCAATCAGTATTCCTTTTTGGTCCAACGTGTCATTTGCTGTCTTGTCCTCTAAGATCAAATTGCTCAAGTATAGCTGTCCTATTACATATTATTAGCACTAATTAACAAACTGCTGCAAACATAAAAGTGAACAGTACTGGGATGCCATAAATTTCATGCAACAAGTAGCTATCATGATGAAAGTAAAGGAGGTCTCTTAAAATGTCTGGGACAATATTAATAAACATTAATAATAATAAAAAAAGTTACAGTTACCCTTAAATATCCCTGTTAGTACAATGGCACACAACAGATGATAAGGAATGTAAGAGAGAAGCCAGCAGTCATTTAAAAAGAGTTGGTGGACAACCAGAAAGCAGCAAGAACAATATTTACACACAGAATAATATGCAGTGAATTACACTACTCTTGTCTCTGCTCCTAAGCCATACAGACAATTCATCTTTTTAAAGAAGATGCATAAAGAATTGCATCTAAAATTGGCTTTCAAGCATTTAGAAAAATGAGAAGAGTTTTGAAGTAATGTACTGGTCAGATGAAACAAAAATAGAATACTGTAGCAATAAGGCAGCCTGTCATTTTTGGAATAACAATACCACAGTGAAGTATGGAAGTGGGAGCACAATGATATTGGGCTGCTTCTCTGCAAACAGTACTGGGCCATTATGTGTAACTGAAGTAAAAATGCAATTAGTTTTTTACTGTAGACTTCTAGAAGCTCTAATTGCCGTCGTAATGTCTGTTCTTGTTTATGCATATGAATACATATTTTATGATTCTGTTTGTAAGTACTAAGCCAACAAACATTGTGTGTACATTTGCAGTGGATATTTAAAGTATATACATTTACAAAATATTTAAAAAAATTAAAACACTGTATTCAGTTGCCAAATGCCTGTTTCCCCTCATGTTTAGTACTAAGTCTTATGGTTTAAGGCAGGGGTTAGACCACTGGTTTAGAGCTTTGAGAATCCGGTACCATTTTGTAATGTGTTCATAACTGTGGATGAAGCTGTTTTTTTTAATTTATAAAGATTGGATTGCTAGTCAGTTCAGAACAATTTAAGCTTGGACATTTATTGAAAATGGGTAATTCATTTCAGATATATGGACTTTACTCCAAGCGTGTTTCAGTATTCAGTGGAGCAGAGCATTGTACATGCATTACAGTGGAAATGAAAGCAGTGCCACAAAACCTCAATGTACATAAATCAATAAAGATGATGACTTTTCACAAAGTTTGATGTCTGAAAGGGCTGCTTACAATTATGTCCTGTACATTGGTTATCTTGAAGGATTTTTGTTCAGTGTAGCTATTGTGTATTAAGGGACAATCTAAAGTAAAACTCTGTATGTCTTTGTGTGTCTATGTATGTATGTATGTATGCAGTACTGCAACACAGTGATGGAGCAGCGCATGAATGGACTCCTACCAGAGCCGCTACAAATCTTTCCGCGAGGTTAGTGTGTGTTTGTGTCAGAATCCCACCGTAGGTAGAATTGGAATCCGAAAGATTAAACCTACCTAGTGCTAATCTTGCTTATAAAAACTGCTTATGTGCATACATTTGCATACATTGTTGCTTGAGTTTGTTCACAATGACAAATAGTCACTTTCACTCTTCACATTTTGCATGCGTATCTAAAGATGGGACTGATCCAATCCAGAATTGGTAGCCGGAGCTGTTACTGACATAATTCGCAGACATATTAATCCAGATTCCACTGGTTCTTTGCATATGACATGGCAAACCTGTACACTTTCCATGAGTACACCATCACTGCAGCAGTGCCTATTGTTTGTGCTGTTTACATCTGTTCCAACTGATCAAATCAGGAAAAAAAAAAAAAAAAAAAAAGGTTTTAAAATTTATTTACAATTAAAGCTTAAAATCTAAAATGTAAAGTTTCTTAAAAATTTTAGAGTCTTGAAAAATAGTGGCACACAAATCTGAGAAGTTGAAAAAACTCAAGAAGCAACCGTGGTGGATCAAAAACCTTAAAAG
This sequence comes from Arnoldichthys spilopterus, assembly GCA_037974385.1. Lineage (NCBI taxonomy): Eukaryota > Metazoa > Chordata > Actinopteri > Characiformes > Lepidarchidae > Arnoldichthys > Arnoldichthys spilopterus. The sequence continues at coordinate 20,728,891 of JBBPDA010000041.1, read as the reverse complement.
TCTGAGAATGTTCTTGTATGCAGTGACTGTGTGAGATTTGTTTTTAGCAATGCATATTTGAAGACTACTTTGGTTCCTAGGTTGTGGATAATAGAAGCTGGTAATGCATTGCTGTGCACTAGACACTAAAGCCAAAGAGTTGCCTATACATCTATTTGTATGTGAGGCCTATTACCACAGTTCAGATAAACTGCATTGGAATCCATTTAAGTTTATTGCATTTTTATGTATTTTTTGCTCTTTTAATAAGATGTGTTGGGTGCTTTAATGTAGCATGTTACCTTAAACATAACAACAATGATAATATTCAAGAAAAAAGAGCTCTGGGATCAGTATTGGCAGATATCCAAATTCGGTTGTCAGAACTGTAAAAAAGTGGGTTAGTTGCATCTATTGTATGTCTATTATTGCTGTTAGTGAGTGTTTGCCACCAAGATGGTCTAGAAGGATGTTCCTGCAATGGCTTTTAATTCTTTGAGGCACAGTTGATAATTTATCGCTCAGCCTCATTTCTCTCCACAGTGTTTCAGATATTCTTTTATTGCCCCTAGTGCTCTGGCCCCAATGTGCTTTAAAATCTAGCCAATTACTTTTGCAGCCGGCAAGACTCCTGGGATCAGGAACATCCACGGCCTCAAGGTTGGTGTCCCCGTGATTGTTTCCACAGTGTGGCCCACGGATAGTTCGTGCTGCGTTCCATTTATTGAAATGTCAATTGAAGTCGACATACTTTGCTCTTTGTCTCTGCTTTTACCCCCCCCCCCCAATCTCTTATTCATAAATGAAGCTGTGTTAGGTTTTCTCTGTTTACCACTGTGCACATATTTAGCTATAAATACCAGTGCAATAAAATCTATCAGCAAATGTATACGCTTGTCAAAAATGTGCTGATTTCAACAATCTGTGAAAAGATCCTTCTGTAGTTCATGTCACAGTCAGCATTCAGCCTTTTAAACTCTTTGTCTTTCTTCTGTTTTAATCTAAGCTTAATTGGCTTGAAAGCAGTATACATTTAAATTAGGTCTGCATGAGTACTAATTAAAGAAGAATCACTTCTTTGCTGGACTACCCACCATGACCCAAAGACCTCAATTAAGCTAGTTATTTTTAGTCACTTTGCCCCCCTCCTTCTTTATTGTCCCCAGTTGGTGAAATGTAGATCTTGCACAAAGCAGCCTTGTTAATCTTCCTGTTGAATGACAAATTAAGGACATGTTGATTTTGTAATTATTATATATACAAACAAGGATGTTTCCAAATAAATGAATGATCTCTTTCCTCAATCTCTTGCGCTCTTTTTCCTTTCTTGGTTCTCAATTCTGTTCTAATGTCCTTTGTGAACCAGTTATCCAATTGTGGAGTACACTGTTGATTAGTTGAGGGTGTTGATGGTTTCTGCTGCCCTGCAGGTAAATACTCGGCCTGGATCTTCCAGCAGCCGTGGACCATCTCCTGCTGATTCTTTGCCAAACAACAGGTGAGGTTCCTAAATGCTTGAGTGGAGGAAAACAACATTATAGCCCAGTTTGGGCTGGTTTAGTACTTTAATCTGGAACAAATCTGACATTTCTCTGAAATATCTAATAAGAAACAATGTGTGATGATGTCTGAATCATATCTTACCAGCAAATATTTCTTTACTACTAACTCTTTAAAACATTTACCATTAAACGAATATTCATATTTGACCCTTAAGCCTGTATTTGGTGATGTATTTATTGCACTTTGGAAGAGCAGAATGTTTCTTTAACACTGGGTTACACTGTTTCTGCTCGTTCATTTTATTGCATTTGTAAATCTACACAAAGAGTTAGATAGAATGTATTGTGAAATCTGTATCTTATCAGTAACAATTAGAAATAATTGTTTACAAATGATTGTATTTCTGACTGGCTAAGCCTGAAGCTTTAGTTTGAGGAAATGTTTCTGAGCGCAACACCTGTCATCTAACCCTGAAGTGAATATCTAAGCTATGATGTGTAATTTGCTAAAATTACATGAATTCTTTATCCCTTACTAATCAGCAAGTCTAATCCTTACAAATGACTTTACAGAACCTCCCATGATAAAACAAATACAGCTCAAATAGTTCTTCTCATCTCCTTATCAGTGACTGTAAAAAAAGACCCACAAATGCCATAAGATGTCCACTTCACTGTACCTGTTTATGTCTTGTTATTGACGTACAGAAACAAAATGAGTAATCGGTGTAATTTGGAAGGAGTAAACATTCTTTAAGCTGCTTTGAAGCTTCATTCCATCCTGTTCAGTTACATCAATCCTTTTTTTGGAGCTTAGCCATGTAGAGCTAAGAGCCTTAAAGGCAGCCTGCAGATTCTATAGCAACATTTGACATGGTTTAATTGTATTTGGGTAGAAAGAAAAACGACTCTTAGCACCAGTGAGCCACCACAAGAGCAGAGGTCTTCAAATCCAGACCTTGACCCCAGTTTATGGTCCTGGATTTTGTAACTAAATCATCACAGCTAATCATTTACATCAACAATTTGATTAACTGCAAAAGTTTCATTATGACAACAATGCATATTGTTATATTGCCCAGCTCTGCTATGTGATCGATGCCTTATTACACCACCATTCATGTGGAATGGACCAATAGAAATAGTCCGGATTTATGTAAAATTAAAATCACTTATAATAACTTGCATTTAAAGATTTTTTGCCATAGCTTGCCATTTTGTTAAATAAGATGTATAACAGCACTGAAATGTTAGTCATTGGAAAGATTAAGATTTTTATTTCTTTTTTACAGTTTGAAGAAGTCCTCAGCAGAGCTGAAGAAAATATTGACCAATGGCCAGGTACTGAAATCTATTTTCTACGTGTTCTGTAACTAGAGCTGCACAGTTGACATTGCAGTGTTCATTCTGTGATCTATATTGTGGTATTAATAAATACAGGATTTTTGTTTTAAGGCGAAATGGATGGCTCTGTTTGTAAAGAAGTCATAATTCTAGAATGACTGGAGTGAGTGCATCTGCAGAGAAAATGAAAATGATAAATTGAAAAGGCTGAAAAATTACTTTTTTACTTGAAAAACATTTTTTCAGCGCAAACCATCATTTCTTGAATCATCTTTCTTTAACACTATTCATCTAGTTTTAATGGCCCGAACAAAAGCAAAGGACTTGAATAGTTTAATACTCTGGTTGATTTACAACTGTTGCTAGTCAAGGCCATAACATATGATATTAATAATGCACATTGCTTACCTTAATATAAGGTACTTGTCTCACAACTTAACTAAGGATGCTTTATTATCATATTAGGTCATTTAAGAAAATATTGCACAATTATTACCTGTTTCTGTAAATAGGAAGGTAGTGGACACATTTAAACTTAGAGCTTCCGATGTTTTTATGGCCAATTTGACAAAATGACAGTGCAACACCGTTCTTTAAACCAACACAAACTTAATTTTAAGTGTTAATCTGGAGTTCCACATATTAAGCCAATGTCATTTTAAACTTCAGCAGAAGTGTAAAGCCTCAACTAACAAGCAACAGTGAAAATCATTCTTATAATGGATGTGTTTTTTCATAATACAATATAAAATGTAGGTAAAAAAAGACTCTGCTGTGGTTTCCTTTTCTAATATAGTGCTACGAGTGAAGATGTCCACTTCCATCCAAATAGTACTTGAACTTAACAACGTTCAGCTTGTTTTCTTACCTGCTTTTGACTGCATTGTTTATAGTGTATCTATACACAGCTGCTGCTTCTTACAGTTCTCTTTTTTCCATGTACTTGACTTTTGCAGAATGTGAGACACCATTTTTTAACAGTTTCTGAGCACTGACCTTTTTTCTCTAGAAATATTTTGCCAGATCCTAAAGAATGGTCAGTGTACACTACATCCAATAAATCAACTGGTACTTGACCATCACTTGACCAGCCTGTCCTCTTAAGTCCTATTGACCATTGTGTGCGAGTGCTTGCATCTGTGTGTCACTAGATTCTTATCGATTGTCTCTTGAAGGGCTGTTCAGGTTGGTCCGTTTAGGATCTTTGTCTAAGCAGAGTGATATCTGTATTCGTTTGTTGATTGTCTCGTCCGTCACTCAGCCAGCCACTCCCCTCCTCCATAGCACAGCAGGGGCAGCATGGAAGCAAGAGAGTGTCAGATAGACAATTAAGTGAGTCAAGCCCCCTGTGACACCTGTAACATGCCCAACTAATGGAGCTGCAGCCTCTGTCCCCTGACACACTCTCACACATACACACTTAAGCATAATCAATGGACCTGCATTGGAGTGAATGCCATATTTCCCAGTTAAAACGAGGCTTGACAGCAGGACATTGACTTCATTTCAACCCCAGCTGCAGGGGAAAATACTTGTCAACCAATAACACCAGGTATTGACATGCTGTCTCCCTGATAAACCAATCAGATCAAATATCTGTGAATGGGGTATATAATAAATACTTGTGGGCATAGCTCAGAAAGTGACTTATATCATAATCCCTTATATGTCCACTATATAGATATAAAGATGCAGAGGAACTGTAGCAAGTCTGTGATCATGCACAGTTTCTCAGGCATACTCTACACCAATGGTCCTCAATCCTCCCGGAGTTTATCTCCAATCTACATCAGTCCCCCTCTTAACTAAAACATCTGCTTCAACCAATCAAGCAACTGGTTTTTGATTGGAACAGCACTTAGATCTCCAGAGTTGGGGTGGTCAGTTTCTGACCACAGTACCACTGTTTGCCAGATATTCTTTTGATTGTGGGCCACTGTCAACATAGCAGTGACCCAGATTTGGGTAGTGTGTGTAGCACAGCACCACTGTTATTGTTTTTGCACACATCATTGGAGCAGTCTGCTGGCCAAAAATATTCAGCCAAGACCAGCTTGGTCAAGTAATGAATAACCGATCATTAATAGTACAGGGACAATGATGATGTCAGTGCATTGTTTGTTTTAATTTACTCCTTTTAAAACATTTTGTAAATATTATGTATTAGACAAATAATGCAACTCAAAACAAAAGACAATCTGTCTCTGTGTATGCACTATAAGCTTTTAAACATATATTCTCAATAATATAGACTTATACAATTATAATAAATAATATAAAAAAAACTGCTAAAATCACTCCTTACACTAATGATGAACCACTCAAAATGTTATGTTAGATTATAAAAAAATCTGTTAATGGCACGCTGTTCTTTTTTCTTTCACTTTTTATTATTCATAGGTACATCCCATGGAATTTTTTTTGCAATATGATTGAACAAGCAAACATCTAAAACTCTTCTTATCTCAGTTATAAAAAATAAAATTGATCTCACCTTCAAGTCCATAAAATTAGAATCAGGTGTTCCAAATTAGATGCTCATGATGAGAACCTCCTGCAGGTGGAACCTGTCTTTTTTAGACCTGATGCCTTGGGTCTGGTGTTCTTTTTGCTATTAAACTGTGTGGTGTCCTAACGCCAAAATGTAAGAGCTTCAGCTTGACAGAACCATTAATGCAAAAACACGAAGAACCTCATATCAACTGTTCCACACAGCGGGGGAAACGTTTGAGCTCGCTTTTATGCCTCATGGACTGGGCGGCTTAGGGTCACTGATTCTGCTATGAATTCTGCTTCATATCAAAGATTACTTGAAGATAACGTGAGGCAGTCTGTCCAAAAGTTAAACCTGAGCTGGAAGTAGACCTTGGGACAGCGTAATGACCCTAAGTACACTAGCACCAAATCCACCAAGGAATGGCCCAAAAAGAGGAAAGGAGGTTTTTTAGACTGGTGGCTAATTATGCAAAACATAATTAGAGTGTGCATTTTTATTTACATGACTTTGTGTTAATGTTTACTCTTGAGGCATGTCTGTTGTTCCAAACTCCAGCTCAGAAGTTGGGGGCATTTGTGAGCTTCAGTGCAGTTTTGTAACCTGATTGAATGTCTAGCAGGCCTGGCTCGATCAGTCAAGAAGATGGTGAGCATTGGCCAACCACAACACAAGTAATTAACCAAAGGCCTTGTTTTCTTCTCTAATATCCCCAAAACTATTATAGTACAAGGTGATGGTATGTGGTTTGGTATTATAAGAATGACTGAGAAAGAGAAAGAGCGAGGTAGAGTGAGATGTGGAGAGAGAAAGACAGGGGTAGAAAGATGGGGAGAGAGGGAGTGAGAGAGGGAGTAAGAGAGGGAGTAAGAGAGGGAGAGGTCACTTTGTTTACTGATGAACTGGTTTTTGTGTGTGTGTCTGTGTGTGTGTCTGTGTGTGTGTCTGTGTGTGTGTCTGTGTGTGTGTCTGTGTGTGTGTCTGTGTGTGTGTGTGTGTGTGTGTCTGTGTGTGTGTCACTGACAGTGAGAAAGAACAACCCTCTCCCTGGATCCCCTGGTGTCAACGGGGGCCAGACTGTATTACACACTTTTGACAGCTTTTATCAAAGTCAAACAACACTGCACAGGCAGACAAATGGTCGTTAAACTCTCCATCACTCTGCACCCAAAACTCTTGTCCTTTTATAAATTGGACAGCACATGTCGTTATTGATCCTGCTCTCGCTCTCCGGCTGAACACGAAATGACCTGAGAGCCTGCCTCGTTATTTATGGCCTCCAGTAGCATTTTTCCTCCCTCGAATATTTCTGTCCCCTAGTGACATCTTTCTATTTTATGTCTGTGTTCTCTCTCTCTCTCTCTCTCTCTATTCTTTTTTTCTCCTGTAAGATAAACGAACAAGACATCCAATATCAAGAGCAGCTTGGCCATGGAAATGGAGGGACTGTATACAAGTGAGTGCTCTTCACCTCTTCTTTGCCTTGAGTTTTAATTGCACCTATCATACCTCTTCACTGACCTTTCCATTTCATTACTGTAGAATAAAGACACTATGGATACAGTGAAAATGAAGAAAAAAGGTCATGCGCTGTATTTTCTATGTTTTCTCTTATTTATATCACCCTCCCACCCTCATTTTTTTTTTTTTATCTGTTCAATACTCCTGTGTCCACTCAACCTGACCGAATCGTCTGACAGGCAGCTTTGAGGTGCTGGGGCTGAGATGATTATATATTTTTTAAAGTGAAGGTTGCCAAACGCGGATGATATTGATTTTGACGTTGAAGAATGTCATTGATTCAGTTTGACTCCCATGAAGCCGGTTTCAATTACCCAGATGATCTATTAGTAGCAAACAGCTATCGTGACAGGTCAGTGTGTACACATACTCACTAAAACTGTTCAACCTCACCTAGTCTCTGAATGCTCCTCAGTCTTCTATGTATAAATATATATATATATATATATAGTGAGAGAGAGAGAGTAAGAGAGTAAGAGAGAGAGAGAGAGACAGAAAGAGAGAAAAAGAGTGAGAGAGAGCGAGAGAGAGAAAGATATTTATATCTGATCAGTCTGGATTGACAGTTCCATCCGCACTGGTGTACAGTAGTATTATTTAGGTGAAGTCAATTAATTGAATAAAATTGAGAATATTTCATGTAGAGCCTGTCAGGATCATTACTATTCTTCAAATAAATCCATTTAAACACTAGTTTAATACATCCTTAAATACAGCCAGTCTATATTGCTTATGGTAAGTTCTGTCTGCATTTGTAACAGTTCTGGGAGGGGTGTTTGAGGACAAGACAGTTGCCCACTTTGTTGCTGTAGTCCTATAAAATGATATGTTGAAATGATTGGGAACACTGGTAGGGAATTAATTAACGACGTGCCCCCTAGATCAGAAAATAATTAGAGGTGATGAACAGCTTTAGGTTGCTGGAAATTGTTTTGGTTGCTTTTCCTTCTTTCTTTCTTTCTTTCTTTCTTTATTTATTTAATTTTAAGAAAAGCCAATACTGCAAACCAAACACATTTGTAGGTTACCAAGCTCAGCACAAAACCCCCATACACCCATTTTTATTTCCATTGGAGAAATTGCTTGCATTCATTGTTTGCATTTCCTTGAAAAAAGTCTTTGACTTTTGAGAAGATGGTTCTGCACTCTGAAGGACATTTTCTAACGAAAAATAGCTCATATCCTAAAATTAATTCAGCATTTCTGGGTATTTTAATAAGACAACAATCAGTTTGGTGGCATCACGTGGTAAGTTTGTTGGTTGTTTTAGACTTTAGATAAGTATGTGTAATAGAAGTGATTTGCATATCGTATGTCCCAGGTAAAACAAAGCTTGCAGGACGTTGATTTAGATTTTTCAGCTTCATCTAATTATAGATGGTTAAAAAAGGCATTTCAGGGTAACCAATGAAAATGTGCAGACCTTAAAAAATATGCAAAAGAAATCACTTTTATGACTACAGGTTGATTTAAAGCTTGCACTTTTCACAGGGTTCTAAAACATATATCTTATCTCACTTATTAACCTGCTCAGTCAATGAAACATTTTATTATTATTGTTTTATATTATTTATTATTATTAATATTCAAAAGTTATAAGTTGGGTTATGACAAATAAAAGAGTATATTGTTACTATTTTGAACCCATACGGAGAATTGAATAGGTTATTGTAAAATTAAAGTAAAATTGACATTAAAATATAAAACACAAATTTAAGTGAATAAAAGAAATAAAACAGAATTCACAAGGCCTTAGAAAATCAGGCCATGTTCCCATCTGTCCTCACCACTGTCCTCAGTCACCTTTACTCCACACGTGTGCTCTTCCACTCTTGCTGTCTTTCTCTCTCTGCTTTATGTAAATACACACCTCTGTGACCATCACACAGGCAGTGTGCTCCATGGTGCCTGGGGTATTAGCTTAAATTGCTTTCCTTAAAAAATAAATAAGTGTGCTTTTTTCCACAGGGTATTCACCTAACCTGCTGTGCCTCCAGGTGTGCTATTATTATGTGTCAGAACGTGAGGAGTTGATAACCCTGCCTCTTGCTTACATCCACATGTTTATAAAAATAAGGGTATTCAGATTTTCCCCCTGGGTATTTAAAACCTACATTTAGAAAATAGATGCAAACCACCTTACTCTGCATTCTATCATATGCACTTTGCCGACCTACACAGTCTTTTCGTACAAGTTCACAAGTCTAAGTATGTGGCAACCCAGTTAATAGCTCTTTAGATGTGCTGAACAGCCTTGAGTATATGGCAACCCAGTCATGGTGGGTTTAATGTGTGCAGAGTGAAAGGACCATGATCCCGACCTCTACCTTTATACCTGAACCATGTTTATGAGCCTTGACCATCCACTCACAATTACACAGCGGTGTGTGCAGTGTTATTGTTCTCTAGTAATGGATCAATACAAGCCCTGTGGTTTATTGCAGTGGTACAGACTGGGCAGTGCTTCTAACCAGCTGTGAGTTTGGCTTAATATTATTAATATATTTTATATATAATTTGTTTTTGTTACATTTAAGGACCAAGTGTGCTGTTCCGTTTGTTCCCAGTTTTATTCTGCTTTTATGAAAAATATAGGACTATATATGGGTTTTTGCAAATTGTTAATCGAAATGACGTCAAGTTACCTCAAAATCTGAAAGCATCCAATTTGTTCTTTTATATGGCTGAAGCCAAGGAGCCTGAGTAAAAAGACAATTTTTAGAGCTATAGATTGTTTTTATGTTGGAATCTAATGTGACAATAGTACATCACATGATTTTTGAGTCTTTTTTTTTGGCCTATAACAATAACTCAATAGGGGCAGTGCATTGCAGCTTCTTAAGACTACCTGAAGACATATTTCTGCATTATAGTGCTACCATTGTATGGGTTATAGTTGCTTCATTTGCCTGAGCAGTTGTGGGGGTGGTGATGCCTACATTTTCCTCCAGTTTTGATGTAGGCTATTGAATGTGTTTAAGAAAAAAACAGTAAAAAGGAAACGTGTGCCCTTCGAACAGCATGTGCTTGGACATTTACAAAAGACAAAGCAACATTTGAATGCGTGTATTTGTGTGTTTAAGACTTTCACTTCTTTCATATCCTGTCACACTGTCCTTCGTCTTCGTCCTGTCATGTTCTCTCTCTCTCTCTTCTCTCGCTCTTTCTCTCTCTCTCTCTCTCTGAGGTCATCACCTGGTCATGGGTCATCTCAGGTGAGAGAAGGAGACGGAGAGAGAGTGCATGGTCTAGTGGCTTCTGTAACCCAAACCTGTGTGTGTGCTTGTCTTTTCCAATGGCTGCCGTCAAGAGGCCCATGAATAGTGCATGACAGAGCTTTCATTACAGCAGGCGCTGGAGTTTAAATAACACTGTATAGAGACACGTTTACCGAGGTCAGGACCAACTACCGGCGTCACTACGGTTACCTCACCCAGGCCACAGGCCTGTCAGTCTTCAATCATCCCTTCCTTTTGGCTAGCTAGCAGAGTTCAGAGGTCAAGGACAGGGACCATATCCAGACCATATTAAAACCCCATAAAGTGGGCTGTATATGTTCTCTATAACACTCATAACTGAGCAAAGCAGTATTAAAAGCACTTTGTCATGTCATCAAGCATCCAAAGATTTTCCCTCAACTGTTCAGGGTATTTGAGCTTTGTTGTGTACAAAAGATTCCAGACGACTTTAGTCACTTCAGGTCTTAATTACAACAGCCTGCAAACCGTAAATGTTTAGGCTCTAGACAAATTTCACAGAAATGTCTATTTTAATTAGGACAAGACTTTCGGCTGTGTCCCAAATAAACTACTTGTCAAAGGATATGTTAAGATGTGCTTGAAGGCTCTGAATCTTCCCAGGTAAAGTCTACCTTTCCAGGGCCGGCGGGTCAGACTGGATCGAGTATCTGCGGCATAAATGAGTCGCGTTAGCCGGCGCGTCACTTAGAGGTGTCATTAATTAAAGGCCCGTGGCAGTTACAAGGTGTCTAGGGCAGAAACCAGATCAGCTGGCTCTTCCAAATTAATCACACACACACACACACCTGACCGCCGGGACAACGGCGGCGATCTGGCATTTGACCCGGCATTTTTCAAAGTACAAGGCCGAAAGCCCAGCACTGTTTGATTGAATTCGGAGAGTTAAAGCCTCCATTTCAGCCAGGGGTGCAGAAAATGCCCTAAATTTAAGAACGTGGTGATTCCGTTTATTGTAACATTCCAGATTTTGATGCCACCTTTAGACTGATGCATTAGTGAGATTTTATACCCCTACTTTTAGTTTCTCTTTGATGTTTACTTATTAACTCATACCTTCAAACACATACCTTGAACTCATATGACCCCTTTTCTGTGTTATGGGTATCTCTTCACTGTGCCTTGTCTCTCTCTCTCTCTCTCTCTCCTTCTGTCACCTTCTTATCCTTCTCATTCCCTCTCCTTCTCAGTCTCTACTGCTCACTTAGCATCTGTCTGTGTGCGTATGTGTGTGTGTGTGTGTGTTATGCCATTTTATTGTAAGCCAATCTCTCCTTCAGAAAGCAGAGCTGCCAGTGACAATGAGCCATGAGCAAGCATCATAATTAAATCATCGCTCTTAATTTGGCCTGCAACCAAAGGCCAGTCTGGGACACCCTGAGCTGCAACTGGGCCGATAAGCCTCAGACTGCCTGCCGTTTTACACTGACTGCTTTCAAGCTGAGTGTTAACTGTACAGGCCTTCATCAGACACAAGACGTGAAGCATCATGTTAATGTAGTGGCTATAGTTGTTGCCCTGAAATTGTCCTTGAGCTTTAAACTGACCGTGAACTGAATGTTTCCTTCCTTGTATATGTAATCAGAGGATGTGCATGTTTGTGCTCCATGGTCCATCTTTCACTGGAACAGTTTCGAGATTTGAAACCTTTAAAGAAAATTTGCTAAAAACCCATTCAACCTAATAAGAAATTGTGGGATTTTTGTTGGTGATGTTTCCAACCTGCATAGTATTGATTAGCTGCAACGACGTAGTCCAGCTCTATAACATAACTGGAAAGTCACTGTTATGTAGCCACTCTAAAAATAAGATTGCTCTGATTTCTTATTAGGTTGAATGGGGTTTTGGCCAGCATCCTTTAAAGCTTGTCAAGCTTCTCAACAGATGCTATAAGAGAGCACATTTGTGGGCAGAGAATAAATGGGTCGATTAGCTGTGTTCTACTGCTGTTCAGCTTTATGAAGCCTGTGGAGTGTTATGACTCTTTACTGGCTGATTGTCTCCTCTCTCCTCCCTTTCGTCTCTTTCTCTCTGTCTGTCTTTCTGTCTCTCTCTCTCTCTCTCTCTCTCTCTTTCTCTCTCTCTCTTTCTCTCTTTCTCTCTCTCTCTCTGTCTCTCTCTCTCTCTCTTTCTCTCTCTCTCTGTCTCTCTCTCTCTCTCTCTCTCTTTCTCTCAGAGCCTATCATCTCCTGGGAAAGAGGGTTCTAGCAGTTAAGGTAAGAGGAGGACTCCTCTAACTTCAATTAAAAAATTGTTGAAACCGAGAGATGGTCTTACAGACTTAATTTGACCTGTGAGTGGCGTGTGTGTGTGTGTGTGTGTGTGTGTGTGTGTGTGTGTGTGTGTGTGTGTGTGTGTGTGTGTGTGTGTGT
>JBBPDA010000041.1:20693677-20714507 GCA_037974385.1 Arnoldichthys spilopterus | reverse complement strand
AATATTCAAGTGCAGAGTGAAAAAGTGCAGAGTGAAGTATAACAATATTCAAGTGCATGGTGAGATACAATTAGCGATATATATATATATATATATATGTAGTATATGAATAAATGGTGCTGGTCTTTCAAAACCAATTGCTTTTGTGTGCTAAATACCTGGGAAGCATTTGATTCTCCATTTGAGTGAGATGTTGTAGGTGGCATAACAGAATTGGTTCCATATATATTATTATTACTTGTTAAAGAATTAAGCAGAGTATCTGATTTATATTGTGTGGGCATTAAGCCAAAGTTTTGGTATTGGAAGTGAAAAAGTCATATTGGGACATCTCTACTCTCAGCTTTATATGCTTGTTTAGATTTGGTGTTATCCACTATCCTAGCCATTATATTACAACCATAATTTGAGAGACAAACTACCTGTTTTTTATAGGCTGTAATTCTGATTACTGTAATTTCTGTACTTAAGTTTCACTTTTTTGCCACGTATTGACTGTTGATACTGTTTTTTGTGAGCCCCTCATATTTTCCACTTTTACACATTTTTTATTAATTTGGTTGCAGTGTGACTCTCCATACATCATAACGTTCTACAGTGCTTTCTTTGTGGAAAACAGAATATCAATATGCACTGAGTTTATGGATGGTGAGTCCGTCTCATGTTTTTGACGTTTCTAGTGTGTCTGTATACACATTGTGTCATGATGTAACTCTCAGTGTATGTTGTTTTTATGTTGTAGTGAGATGTGATTGGTTACACATGTCTGTATGTGTACAGGTGGGTCTCTGGATGTGTACAGAAGGATTCCAGAGCATGTCCTGGGTCGGATTGCTGTGGCAGTGAGTCTGTTTCTCTTTGCTTCCTTTAAAACACATCAGTCTGTTGCTCTTTTGTGATCTTGTGAGAGGCATTAAATACCAGGCACTTCTCTTAAAGGGTTTGCTGATTCTGGCATGTCCCATGAACACTTATGTGGCATATGCTCATTTTTTTCTCCAGCATTGCTGTATTACGCTGATGAGCTGTTGTTTCTGCTTTATATATTTTCAGTGTGATTCACAGATTTTCTCCCACACAGACTCTCATGTATTATACATACACACCAACACTGATCCTCACCAACCTGCAGCTTGAGTATTTAGTAGTGTGATGTGTAATTGTGAATCTCAATCCTTGTATAGGTGGTGAAGGGACTCACATATTTATGGAGCCTGAAGATTTTGCACAGAGGTGAGAGAGAGGCCAACAGATTAGTGATGATACAGTAACAGGCTTAAATTATAAACCATGGTAAAGAAAAAAAAGAGCCAGTGATATTTATATCATATAAAATGTAATAATTCTGGTAACCGTGTATGATTACTGTGCTTTAAAAATGAAAAATATTTGTAATTGTATTGTACATGAATGTAACAAATTATTTTAAGGCATATTAGGTCTTTCTATTTGTCCATTTGTTATGAAATGTAGGCCCAGTGTTAATGATAGCTGGCACTTTTAAAATAGTGTTTAATATGCTTTTCATGGTTTTAATACGACAACGATATTTAGCAATATTGCAGTAATACTGAGATCTTTATTTTCTTCACTTGTATGATAATACAATTTCATATATCCCATTTTTGCCGCTCATAATGCATAATCCAGTCTATAAAGTGCATCAGTTCCACACTTGCAGTAATACAGCCTTTTCTCATCCCGTCATTTCACCCTTAATGTTTAACCCCATGTGGAGAATACTCTGTGGTTTTCTTTGTGTAGATGTGAAGCCCTCCAACATGCTGGTAAACACACGAGGCCAGGTCAAACTCTGTGACTTCGGAGTCAGCACACAAGTATGTTCTCCTCTAGTCGGCAGTTTGTGTCTACTTGTTCTCTCTCTCGCACACACACACACACACACACACACACACAAATCAAGCATTGTCCTATCAGGCGAGATCTCTCCATTCTCTCGTCTAGTTTGCCTGTCATTCTTCTGTTCCCCTTAGGGAGTTTTATCTTCAGTCTCTAAGCCCCTCTCCATCACTCACGTCCCTCTCAACTCTCTCTAATTACCACACTGACCAGTCCCACTGCACACGCATTTATATGTGATGGTGTGTATGTGTGTGTGAGTGCGGTAACAATAGCCCAGGCTGAAAGAATCGGCGTCATCATCCCCTTCTCCAATACACACAGGAATCTAACAATAAAAACCCTGTCACTCCACACGCTTCGCTTTTAATTATTATTCATCATCCTGTCCTGAGAGAGTCGACGTGTGTCTGACCCATGGTTAAGGTTTGGAATCTGTGTGTGTATGAGCTTTTTACCCTGTGCCTGTAGGATGCATATCACTCCGTGCATTGGGGCTCCCCTGCTCGCACACACACATGCACACAAACACGCACAGTCCAGGCCATAGGGGAACAGTCATTATGTTTGCCCTGTCATTGATGGCATGTGCCATTGTGTCCTGTCTTCTTTTGCTTTGCCCAATTCCTACAGGCTCTCCAGAGAGAGAGAGAGGCAGAGAGAGAGAGGCAGAGAGAGAGGCAGAGAGAGAGAGAGGTAGGTATGGAGAGAGAGAGAGAGGTAGAGAGAGAGAGAGAGAGAGAGAGAGAGAGAGAGGCAGAGTGAGAGAGAGAGAGAGAGAGAGAGAGAGAGACAGAAAGACAGACAGAGAGAGTGAGGCAGAGAGAAAAATAGGCAGAGAGAGAAAGAGGCAGAGAGAGAGAGAGAGAGAGAGACAGAACGACAAAGAGAGAGAGTGACAGAGAGAGAGAAAGGTTAAAATTACACCAAGCAGACATTTCAATAACACTCTAAAATAACACGCCGTGCCGTGTCAGTAGATTTACACTCATCTCAGAGTCCCTCTGAAAGCCTTCTCTCCCCACAGCTAAGATCTGAGGTCACACACTCTTCCCTCATCTATATTCTCACTCTCAATATGTCCAAACACACAGAGCTGTGCTCACTACAGCAGTGAATGTGACCCTTTCACTCTATTATCCATCCGCTTCAAGCCATTACAGACAAATTCAGCTCAGGCTGAAAGACTCTTTAGATTGCAGGTTCTGGATCAGCCTCCAACAGCTGGGTCCAAGCCTTTACCTTTAAAGGTGAGAGAGAACACTGAAATGAGATCAGAGTCTAGCAACTGAGGCCCTAAATTTAAAGCAGTAGTAAATCAGATTTATGATGTTTTCCATATGTTTGATTAATAAAGACTTGATTGGTGTCTGAAGTTTGCTTTCTCTGTTTAACTATGAGGTGAATGTTGCTGTCCCAGTGTTTTTGTCTTTACTTTTGCTCATATTATTGTCTGTTTGGGATTAATGGACAGATAGACAGACAACTAGATGCAGTTGATGTAGAGCGTATTTAAAGAAGCAAACTTCAGACACTAAACTTGTTATTGGCTGATTCATTACATGAGGCAAGGTGAAAATTATGAAATTTTGTTTCTCTCAATACATGATACATGAATTTGGGTGAACAGAGTTATGTTGTGTGTTTTTCTTTGGTGAAGGATTCAATTGCTTTGTGCCTTTGATTTCTCCTTCAGTTGGTGAACTCCATCGCCAAAACCTATGTAGGAACCAACGCATATATGGCGGTAAGCATGATCAATCTCAGCTGCGTTGAATGGCCTGAAGCTGCTAGACGTAATTCTGTGTCATAGCTAGGTGTGCAGGTAATTCAACCTTAAATGAAAGCAGTGTGTTGCACTCATGCCAATGTTCAAATGCGAATGCTGACCTTGAGAGATGAATTAGGCCGGCCTTAGACATACTTAATAAAGGAGTTGACTAACTACAAATGCTTTAAAGATTCATTTCACATTTGCGTTTGCTCTATACATTAATAACAGAGTGCAGACTATTACTGAGCTGCTGATCATCTCAGTGATAATTAACCCCTTACACTGCCAAGGCCTGAATGTGGGTCCATTCATAAGTGCTCATAATTATACTCTCATAATAACATAACTGACATGTTAACATTAAAGTGGTTTCTGAATCTTTTGTCCATCAAAAACCAGTTTAAATGTTAAATAAATTAGATCTGGCTAGTAGTGGGGAGTATACCGGTTCACCATGGTTCAAAATGTGTCGTAAAGTATGAGTTTCATAATTACTGTAATACCTTTGTGCCACTAATAAGCTATAAACGTGCTTCAGACTGCAGTGTTTGGATGCATCACAAACAATAAGCACTTGCTAGCACACACATGCCCACACAGACACAGCGAGTAGTAGGAGTTACGAAGCAGGAAAGCTACACAACGAGTAATTAGAGTTTGTCGAACAGCAGGGTTTGTGAAACCCAAAAGGGTCCAACACATTCTCAGGGCTCTCTGGAAATAACATTTGTATGAGGCTCAACATACATTCAATGAATGATGAAGCGAAATTTCAGCAGTTATGGTTTAAGGACAAATCCTCCAATGGTGAGGCAGCTGTGTTGAACATCTTGATCCTCAGGTTAAGTTTTAAGGATAATGTTGGAGAACAGGAGGGTTTTTGACTAAAACTTTTGCTTTTTAAATATGTTTGTCTAGTTAGTGTTCCATGTTTGCAAGCATTTTTTTCAAACATGTGTTCTGGAAAGAAAGCAGTTATGACAGGTTCACCAAATACTTCCTTATTTATTTATTTATTTATTTATTTATTTATTTACTGCTATTTTGCACTATAAAAACGTCATATATTCTACATGCTACATATATATACAGGCTTTAGTTATTTCTGTTACAAGACTTACATGGATTTCTGTTTAGGAAACTAGTCCGATTTCTATACCATGATTTAATATACCACAAACCTTTAAAAAAATATTAATTATAGCATAATTGAGTTCTATAATACTTTTAATATAGCTCAGCCTAGTAGCTATAATGTAATAATAGGTTACAGCAGTAACATGATAACCAGTAACCAGCTTAACACAATCTGCTTTAACCTCATTACAATTTTAACTATAGGAAATAAGCAAATAAACTACGGTTTAAAAAAGCAGCAGAAACTGCAGAATCACAGTAAAAATCAAAGCCGAAACAAAGTCAGCTTTAACGTTACTGACCACATGTGCAAATGTGTCTTAGACTCATGTACACAGATGGGAAAGGGGCACTCGTTTGCCGGCTTCCCCCTTGGGACTAAGGTACTATTGTCAGTAGGTGAAGAGTATGGGGCACAGTCTTGACACTGATATATTGCACATGATCTTACAAGACTATAGCTCACATACATTACTTTATATTCTCCCATGCAATGCGATGACGCGGACGCTTCATTGTGAACTTCAACTATAATTACTTTCTAATACTGAGAAATGTGTGTTTCTTTGTGCCCTAACGCTGTATGTGTGCGCCCTGCAGCCAGAACGGATATCCGGAGAACAGTATGGCATTCATTCTGATGTATGGAGCGTCGCAATCTCTTTCATGGAGGTAAAGCTTTCTGTTCAGACCACATACACACCGCATGGAAGACATAATGCACCTCAGCAGACACACAGTAGTACACAACGAAACATCTGCCTGTTTATTGTGTGTTAGTTAAGCTCAAGATTTTGTTTTATATGTGGGTATATAAGTTTTGTGTGTAGTGTGTGTGTGTGTGTGAGAGAGAGCTAAAAGGTATTAATAGTCCCTGCAGGCAGTCTGTCCAAACAGATGTTGGCCTACAGCTATGCATGAATCACACTCAGAATCTCCCACTGTCTGCAGTAACCCCCCCAACTCACGCACACGTACATGACTCTTTCTCTTTTCACCCATTTACCCTTTTACCTTTCATGAACTGACATTTTCATTGACTTTTCCCCTTTTCTAGCTTTTATTACAGTGAGCCCATGTAGTTTAGGTCATATCTATTCAAAATTAAAAGGAGATTGTGTGTGTGTTTGTGTTCTGGGTGATTGATCCTCTGTACATTGGTATATACGTATATATGTATTTTGTCATAGATTTTTGTTTGTTTTAGTGGTGTTGGAGAATAACAGTAAAGAGGTTTATTACAGCGCATGTGTTTTTCTGGGTGTTTTAAAAATGTTTTGGAAGAACAGTTCAAAATATATAAAAACATAAAATAATTTGTGATTTATCTTTCCATAAATTGGGCTTTCTCTCTCGTTAATGATGTAGTGTAAAGTCTTGTAGTGTAGAATCTCTCACCTTGAAAATGATCTAATGCTGTGATATATTTAGTAGGAACTTTGATGTTGATTTTGTATTGGTTGTACAAGCATGTTATATGTTTACATGCTTATTTGTCTGGTCATTTTATAAAGAAGAAAGCATTAAGCATCATGGAGTGTGGTTGAGTATGAGACCATTTCACACCTTCCATTAGCATACGTGTTGGCTAATTCAGTCATAAGTGGACAGTGTAGATGAGAGCAGGGGTCCAAGCAACCCAAGAAAAGCACTGTGTAAACCATTTTTGGAGGTAAGAAACCATGCAGAAAACGCTGTATGTAATTCTACTACTGGGCAGCGGTAGCCTAGTGGTTAGGGACTTGCCCATGTGGTTGGAGGGCCGCATGTTCTGACACAGGTACCACTGAGGTACTGTCCCACTACACTACTTCCCAGGAACTGTTGGTAGCTGCCCGCTGCTTCACATGTGAATGGGTTCAACGCAGATGTCACATTACGTTGTGGTGCACTATGGGGTGTGTTCACAATGACAATGCCACTTTCACTTTCTCTGCTTCACCTTTCTTTGCATTTACTGGAGTGGGCTTTGTGTGTATATGTCATTTTTGAGAATGTTTGTTTAATGTGGTTGTGTGTTCATTGGTGTCAGAATGAATGTGTCATGGAATGGGCAGGATACATTTTTGAAAAGACCATTGGAGTTCCTGTACTAGATTTGCCATGCTGGTAATTCACATCAGCCTTATTGATTTTTAATTTGTTATTGTCAGCAGCTTTCACTGGCTGTGACAAATAGTCGTCCCGTATTTGTCGATACTGTAGAATATCTTAACAATTATAATAGTCAATTGATTTAGAGTTTTAAAAAATATTATTGACTTGACCTTTTGTTGATAATGATAAACTACGTCTCGGGCAGTGTGGTCAGTTCCGCTACTCATGCCTTCCAGGCAGTCCGAATGAATTAGCCAATGAAGTTCACTATGTAATTCAGGTTAATCTTCTAAATGCAGCCAACAAGTCACAGCCTAATCCAGCTCAGAGATTAAGTGTGAAAATAATCTGGTTATACTATTAAGTCCCATTTAACTAAGATGAAAGCTGTCATGTAGACTTTTGATGGATCGTCACATGTTGTTGGCAACCTTTATAGTTAGGCTTTCATCTCCACCTCTCTCTTTCTTCCTCCTGTTCATTATTTATCCCTCTCCTCCTTCTCTTTCTGTCTTAGCAGGGGCTCACTGGGTAGGAATTAACTAATGGCTGCCGCTCTTTGAGCGGCTCACGTTCTGGTGTACTGCTCTGCGACTCGTCTAAAGCCTTTTCCTTAATCCAGTACGTCTCAGTCCCTCAATCAGTGGTAGATTATGCCTTTGCTCATTTAAACACATCTGCTGAAGAGGCACAAGCTGCAGGTTGAAGTGAGGATAAAGCCATTGCTCTTAAGGGTCTGAGTAGTAGGACTGATTAAAATCCATTGTTTTTCTTTGAAATGTATCTTAAGTGGAACTTAAAACGTATTATTATGCAAATAAAGACACTTCTGACTAAAGCATTGGTTTTTAAAAAGTTGTTTGAAATGCTGTGATATTTTTGTGCCGTTGTATAGGATTTTTGTTGCAGTTTTAGCATGAATCATATGGAAAATAAGCACTTCAGTTCGAAGCTAATGCTATTAATGAATGGGCCATTTAGCCTCTTAGACATCTTTTAGTCTGTTAGCTAGCTGATCAGCCTAGCACTAGTTAAGGAGGTAAGTTATCCTCTCACAGTTGTCAGTTTATTAGGGTTAGAGTTGTTTTTTTAATGAAAGTCAACATTCATTTTCTGTTCAGTTGACATGAGTATGAGTATGTTACAATGCAGCCTTTTCAATCAGATTTTAGGAATTAACTATTTGTGATTGTTAGAATAGAATTGTCCAGCAACATTGGGAATGTGTCTTTATCATGCCCCTGTCACAATACAACATAAACAAATTCACCTTCAGTATTTGTGGACGTTTTGATTTTAGTACACTACAAGAAATATAGGGAGCGATAAAGCTTTTATTGGTTCTTTATACCATAAGATGATATTTTGATATGGAACAAAGTTAGAGGAAGCAGCTGTAACAGAAACCAGTGTAATGGTTTGATTAGTTAGTTCATTGAATAACAGTTAATAGATTAATTCATTATATAAGTCATCTTTAATCTCATGTGCAGTTAAAATGTTTGCATGTATTACTGTATTAGTAATTCTCTCTCTTTTTTCCCTCTTATAGCTGGCCCTTGGCCATTTCCCCTATCCCCAGGTGAGTGTGTGTCTATGATCTCAGTATTGCCTTTCTCATGGCCTCCAACAAACTCAGTGTTTTCATCATACATTTAAAGACCCCTGTAGCGCTGTAATCCTCTGTAATCAGCCTCTCCGTGGCAGTAATTACCTTCCTTTTGTTTGTGATCACGTTGCTCATCTCAGGCCTATTTACCCTTTTTACAATCCTGCTGACCCAGTGGATTCCTCAATCCCATTAATGCCTGTAATCAGATTTCACCTTGGGATTTTTCCCAGATTAACCCGTTCCTAGAACGACAGCCCACGATTATAGTCCTAGTCCAATCAGAGGGCTTCTTTGTTTAGAAAGCACATTGTTAATTTGGGGGGGCATGCTTGTTTTGATACTGCCAGGTGGGAAGGCAGCAGAGTTGGAAAGTAGGTTTCATGAAATTCCTGTTGTGGCCAAGCTGGAAATTATTGGCGTATTGGGTAAAAGGTCTGATTTTGAGGATCTGAAGTAAGCAGCAGTTAGAACTGGAGAATGTCACTGTCTAAAGAAAACCTCACATCTCAAATATTAACTTTAGAAGAGACGGAAACAACGTATATTAATATATGATTATATTACTATACAGCACATTAGAGGTGTGTTAAATATTCTTTTAAGTCACTACAGTTATACGGTACGAAACATTGTATTTTCAAATGGTATTAAACAAACGAATGGAGTTACGAGGCTTTGACATGACCGTGATGTTCTAGTTCTAAGTGTGTAATCAGACCACTGTAACAGTGCTGTTTTTGGTGGCTGAAGTCCTCTGTAAGTGTGCAGGGACTCTTTAATGAGGGAAATGTTGACTAATGCTCAATAAATTACTCCCAGCTTGCCTGTTGGGTTAATTAGCATATTAAACTGAAGCAGTCACTGAGGGAAGTTCTGGAAAACAGGGAGAAACACTTAAAAGCTGCTTCCAAGACCTTGAGCATTACAGTAGATGTGGCTATGTATTAATAAGTGTGGTAGGTTGGAATATCAGCTATATGATTTGTATATTGTTTGTATTTGGTTTTATCCATCTGTGTGTGTGTGTGTGTGCGCGCGCATGCGCGTGCGTCCGTGTGTGTGTGCGTGTGTGTGTGTGAGATGTTAGCTCATAGCCTAAGGCATATCTCATTTGTAAACGTTTTCCATGTCTCTCCAAGGACTGTCCATTGTCATGTTAATACAGAGTGCTATTACATAAAGTAATACATGCACACACACACACACACACACACACACACACAATGGCTGGATGTCTGTTGCTCTTTTGTACCATCAGCAGCATATCTACCTCTTGCCACAAAGTGATGTTGGTATTTAGATCAAAATGAAAATACAGTGCAGCTTGTGAGTGATTGGTCAGCAATACACTCAGAGTGTTGGCTTTGTTCTGCTCATCAGATTTTAACTGACAATTACTATGATGCATTTCACTCTATTTACATCTCAGTGATTAAAGTACTTTTCTAAATCCTCTGAATTCGCTAACTATGTTGTATATTGGACGGTTTTACGTAAACTGCCATTTTTTCTGATGGTATCTGTAAAGTCATAAAGAAATAATTCTGGTGTGCATTTTATAGTGGGGCACAATGCAGACCAGTCAATTAGAACAGAAGTATTTTGCATTTGTCCGTCTTAATGCACAATAACTATAACGGCCTGTTTGATTCTAAGGTGAAACGAGAGGTTGGGACATTCATATTCAAATGAATTATGGATGTCTTTGGTGCATAAACCACAAATGTTATAACTAGACCAAGTTAATAAAGTTGGTATCAGTTATTAATCTCAACACAGTTATCTGAAAATCACTCTTTTGAATGGATTGTACTCTCTTTTGCTGTACCTATATCTGTAGTCAGTCTTAAGTAGAGGGGAGTATCATAGAAGGGCCCATTGTTTCAGTGAGCAGCAGCCTTCCAAAGAAGGTCTCAGCATATACACTCAACTTTCTCAACTTTTTCAAGCGTGTTGGAGGCAAAACATGAGACACTTTTAAAAATCTATTTTATTTATTATTGCTGTCTAATTCTGTGTGTGATCTCAGGATTTGATGTCACTATTCTTTTGAAATGAGTGAATTCATGGATTTAAAGGTTTGTCTATACGTTTGATTAGTATGCACAAACCAAACCAAACCTCTGCTGTACGAACCATGTTTCTGGTTCGTCATTCTCATTATTTTTTTTTTATCTGTCCAGGCTTATCAGCAGTTGAATTTATCTAGAACTATCTCTCTCTCTCTGTATTTTACCATCGGGCAGTGTCATCATCTCTACGGTTACAGAAAAGGTGAACTGAATGTGTAGCAACTTTTCTGTTCCTAGCTCACACAGCCAGCGGCGCTAGTGAAGCTCTTCATGCTTTTACACCCCATTAATTTATTACTCATTCTGTCTTTCTCTAATCTCTCTCCCTCTCCCTCCTTCTCTCTCGCTCTCTCCCACTTTCTCTCCTTCTCTCTTTCTCTTTTCCTCTCTCCCCCTGTCCTACTCGTTCTCGCACTTTCTCTCTCTCTCCCTCTATCTCTCGCTTCATCTGTCCCTTTTCTCTCTCTCCGTCTCCGGCTAAATCTTTAAATTTCATGTTCGTTTGAAAGAGGAAGTCAGTGAGTGAGAGGGAGAGAGAGAGAAAGGGAGAGAGGGGGAGAGAGAGAGGGGACCTCCTGCTGCTGCTGCGTTTTTGCTCTTGATGTTAATTTTCACAGCTCCATATGGTGCTGCAGACTCTTCACCTACAGGCATCACAGACACACACAGAGCACAGCACACACACACTACCTCAGGCTTGGCCTGTCATTTACAGCATCCCATGCAACTATGTGTGTTCTCTTTCTGTCTATCTCTCTCTGTCTCTCTATATCTGTCCATCACTGTCATTCACTCAAACTCTATAATCACAAACACACACACACCAAAACGCTCTCCCACTGTACGTTGTGTGTATGCAGACTTTCACTCATGTGACACTCCTTTTACTGCTGAAGTGGTTGAAGGACAGAGGGTTACGTCTGCGTGCTCAAGCTGGTGTGAACCATCTCTGTTGGTGTGTGTGTATGTGTGTGTGTGTGTGCGCGCATGTTATCCTGTCTTGTCATTGATTATAAAAGACTCTTTAATTCTGTCTCACCCCATGTTGGGATTAATTTGCATTCTTTGTCAGGAGTTAATGGCGTCTCTCAATGGCTCGCTCGGAGAATCTTTGAAGACTGCAGACTCGCTGGCATGTGTATACAGCCGCCGGCGCTTCTTCCCCTGATTGATTTGTTGTTGCCTTTTGTGTTTTCCGGCTGTTTCTGTTTCGGATCATTTTTTCCCTCCGTATTCACCCAAACATACTGTATAAAATAGCTTTTCCTGAAGCCTTGATTTTAGAGTTTGAATCCAAACATGGGAGACTGGTTTAACTGGTTTCATTTAAATGATAAAAGAACGCCTGATCATTTATTTCCCCTCATTTCTGCATTAGATTTCTTTGTGGGGTGGGGGGGTGTTGGGGTTAGCCTTATTTGTTTGACACAAATCAATATTTAAAGAGTTTTCTCAGGTTTAAATGTATATTTAGTTATATAATTTAAGGTCTTCTATTTTTTTTGTCTTTTTTTTTTTTCCCCAAACAAAACCCGCATTATAGGACAGTTATATGTGACTGGAGGAAAATTCTAATTCTATACCTGATCGATGCCAACAATCAGCTAGCATCACTCTGAACTGACAAACCATCCCACCTTGAGTGCAGCCTGTTAGAACTGGCTTAAATATGTTCCTCGAGCTGAAATATCCCATATGTTTTCATGCCAGAGAGGAGAATGACTGAAGTGTTTTTAATTGTACTTCTGAGTTTTGGTTGTACCGTTTAAATTAATGATTCAAAACAGTAAGGAAATGGTACTTTATATGTTTTTATAAGTATTGCAGTTTGTAGCAGTGTGTAATTGAGGGTGAATCACCTGCAGTAATGCCCTGTCAGAGCAAACCACCAGGACTTATTCATTTTAACAGGACGAGCAGACCTGATGGGATCAGGAGAGTGATGGCCCCCTTCTAGGATGAAAAATGTGGTTTTAACTCAAGTGCTGAACATGTGAAAATGTTGCTGGCAGCATGTGCTCAGTCACCCTGATCAGAGAAAAGCTTACCATCCCACTATCATATCCTCTGCACTGTAACCAGATAAGGCCCTAGATTGTTATCTGATGTTGGTGTCTGTGTCATTTGATTCCTTTACTTGCATGATTGTCTCCTGTTTGATTGTGCAGATGATGCTGTGCGATTTGAAGCAGACGCCCAATTCCAGTCTCATTTTATTTTGATGTGGGAATTGTTAGCAGATTAACTGGGGAAACTTTATTGGTCATCAGCGGTGTGCACCAGGTTTAGCTGTCCATCACCAAAGAGCAGGATACGCCCAACATAAAGTGTTAATGCAATGCCATAGCAAACATTTATGCTAAATTTAGGGGGGTTGCACCAATCAGGAATTCCTATTTTTCTAATTTCATCACAGGAGATGTTTGTTACATGTGTACCTGCAACGTGAACACAGTGTTGGGCACAAGTATTTCCAAATGTCCGTACTCTTGACACGATGTACGAACAACATTCAACGCTGCCTGGTTGTACTCGACTGGCTTATGTGGTTTGCATCATACAATCTCCACACACGTCTGCTAAATAAAAAATAAATCTGCAGATTGTCCATCATGTGCAGGGAGCAAATATCACATGATTCTGATTTTCTTCTTGTGAGATTTCAACTTGTGAGCAGACTAAGCATGATGCAGCTCATGTCACTGTTTTGCCACTGTCCCAACTCATCTATCAGCTAACATTTAGCAAATGTGCCCCATTTATACCCGAGACACTACTTCTGTTTAAGATGCACATCTCGTATCCACTTTTCCGATCCAGCATCTCTGTTCAACCTGGAGGCAGCATCGGAGGAGAATCGGTTCGCTCTGCGAAGCCGGTCTCTGCTAAATGAGGATCAGGCTATTAGCACTTGTGTATTTTCATTATGCAAATGCTGTTAACATGTCGTGCCCGCTCATGGCCACCGGGCTTTTCGTATCTTTCCCCCCAGTGATCATAAACGTGTCCTAGTGTGACGCTTGTGATTATAACATGCTAATTACATATTGCCTTGCCTTTTTCTTGCTGTCTCTGTGTTTATTTCTGATCTTCTTTCTCGTTGTTTCTTTTTCTGCAGATTCAGAAAAACCAAGGCTCTTTAATGGTAAGTATTTGATGAGGTTGTTTTTGGCTTTTTGTTTATTTCTTCTACAGAGATGAAGGTGACCCCTTATTTATTTCTTTTGATAGTCACCCTTTTGCACCGCTTGGCTGCTTGCCTCTAAAGTTAATACAATAATACAACAATGCACCGACACTTAACTGCCCTGCATTCCGATGAGAGGCCATTAGAAATAATAGAGCGTTCCGGATCCAATGGCTTTTTCTGTGTCTGAGTGCATTTGATTAATCTGAATAGCTACCTGTTTTGCTGCATTACCGATTTCATTTCCTTTGCACTGTAAGGAGATTGAGCGTGGTCTAATCTCCTCATCTCTCCTCCCCCTCTCCACAGCCTCTCCAGTTATTGCAGTGCATCGTTGATGAGGTGAGTCCGCGTCTGATGTGCTGGAGCTCCTAAAGCTGTGGCTAATGGGGCAGAAAGCTGCTGTTTTGTTTCCTAATGAAGCAAGGTGTTTTAGCAGATCAGCTCAGGGTTTGAGCTTGTCATATGCTGCCGGAGCAAGGGGCCAACAGGCCTCACTATAAGCATGGTGCTAGAGTGGCTTAGTAGACTGAACTGGGGTTGCTTACTACACTTAGACTTTGACCTGCACTTGGTTAAAGCTCATGTTTTTGGTTGAAATGCATTTATATTAAATTTCACTGACCAGAAGGAATAATTCCAGTAAGTCCAAAAGTGAAAAATGAGTCAAATGATGAGAGTGACAGAGCAATTTATAATTTTTTAACGAGATAATGAATTAATAACAAAGCTACAAACCCCATTTCTAGAAAAAAAGTTGGAACATTTTATAAAATGCAATAAGAACAAAGTCTGGTGTTTGTAAATTCTGTAGAACTTTTAATGGTTTGGCTGACCAACTTGATTGGGTTTTGTGAATGTGAATTCAATTTTGAATTTGATGCCTGCAACACACTAAAAAACAATTCAAACAAAAAACTATTTTGAAATGTTGTGCAGTATGCAGGTGAGCTGGTAACAAGTGAGGATGGGTTAAGGAAAGTGAAGTGACTGTCATTGTGAACACACTCAAGCACCACAATGGAATGTGACCTCTACATTTAACCCATCACACATGCACACCTGGAGCAGCGGGCTGCTATCAACAGCTCCTGGGGAGCAGTGTAGTGGGACGGTACCTTGCTCAAGGGTTCCTCAGAAGTGCCCGGGCCGCGACTCGAACCTGCGACCTTCAGGTCCCAAAGGCAGCGTCCAAACCACTAGGCCACCACTGCCCAAGCAAAGATGAGCACTGGCTCATGTGCCAAACTTTGTAAGAAAATTGTCACGGTTGAAAAAAGAACATTTCTCAAAATCAAGATTGCAAAGGATTTTTACTCGTTGAAATCACATTTATACACATTTTCACCCATTGGGTTTTGGCTGGTTTGAATGTCCTGTCAGTGTATATGGTTCTTGGTCACATTAAGTGGCCGAATTTTTCACAGACGTGAGACTAAGCTATTCTCTAAAAAGCTAACTATTCTCATCCTAAAATGGAAGCCTTTGCTAATGAAAACATAACTTGATATTATTGCATAGCTGGTAGCCAACTTTTGGTTTCTTGTCTTTTTGGCTGTTGCTGACTTAGTCAGGTGTATCTAAAGACTCGAAAAGAATATTGCATGCTTTATTAGTCTAGACACATCAGTAGGTTATGATGAAATTATTTCCAGTACATTATTTCCTTAGCATATAATCCTAAATTCATTTACAAAAAGATGAAAAAAGGGAAGATGCATAAATAATTTTCCCAGACATTGTGTGTAATGACATTTTAATTTGGAGTTTTTGTAGCTGTTTGTTGCTGCTGTTGTGTTCTGGTTTGCTATGCTAACAGAAACACTGATATCTGTTGAATTTATGCCACTGGAAAGGCACTTTTTATATGTCGCTATGGTGTTATCCACTGTGCTGTCTGTTTAATGATTTTTATTCCAATCAACTGAAATGTTTATATCAGGCTGATGGTAAATGATTTTTCTTATTTTCTAAAGAATATCAGCCTCTGATGTATCTTATTTTTTCGATGAGAGACCTCCAAGTTCTTCACTGTTTCTTTGTCAGACTCTTTATCCCACTCGCTTACACTCTTTTTCTGTCTCCCCTGCCCTTCTTTTATCAGCAGCAGTTTCTGTCTGTCTCACTCTTCCTCACTTTCTCAGTCTCTATCTCTCTCTCTTTTCCTCTCTCCCAGTCACACACGTGCACACGCGCACACTACACAGTTTGCCGGGGTAATGTAGCATGACCAGGCTTCAGAGCTCAGAGGCTATGTGGTGTTGCATTAACCTTGACCTGCGCTAGGCACTAAAATACACCCACCCGAAACCTTGACACACTTCCTCACCTCAGTCTTTCTCTGTTCTAGCTGGGGTGAGGGACGGTGAGTCCATATATTCCCCTACACTGGGCAAGCTCGCTGCTCTATATTCTGCTGCACTTTAGCTTGACTGAGTTGAGACAGTCAGCCACATGTAAAAGCAAAGCAGTCTAAAGCTTTGAGTGGAGTGGCTGTGCTCAGTTTAGCCAGTTATTGGAGCATTGTGCAAAGCCAAATGTTGTGGTCAGCATTTTAAGTAAATTTGGGGTTGAGTGCACAAACATGAAAAGCAAATTATCATTTACTTGAGTTTTTTGATGAAATTTTGTTCTTCTAGTTGAATCGAACAGTTATTTATGTAACAAATGCAGAGGCCTATTTGTAGCCAAATGAAATTATGATTTATTGGTGGTGGGTGTCTACCACTTGTGGGCAGTGGTGGTAAGGACATAGCCTTTGTGAACTGAAGTCACAGCAAGGTACCATCCCGCTACACTGTTTATAGCTGCCCGCTGCCCCACATGTGCACGTGTGATGGGTTCAATGCAGAGGCCACATTTCGTTGTGGTGCTTAAGTGTGTTCACAATGACAAATAGTCACTTTCACATTCACGTTCACTAGTGTTATTCTAGACAGCACAGTATGCCTCAGAGTACCTGTCCTGCTGCTAGAGACAGAGAGAATCCAGGGTTCCACTGAGTTGTTCTCACTTACCTACTGTCTGCTTTACTAATATTTTACAGAGGTATTTAAAGGCAAGACAATAGAACGTCATCCTTCAGTGAATACACACACCCAACACTCATCAAGTTTTTTGCTTTAGCTGTAGGTGAACGTTGTAGAAATAAATGAGTAAGGTAACTTTTAAATGTGCTTTCCTCATCTGTGTGAGTGATTAATAAGTAATTTTGTTAATTGCAAGCGCGTGCGTGCGTGTGTGTGTGTGTGTGTATGTATGTGTTTATGTGTGTATTACAGAGAGAGAGAGAGAGAGAGAGAGAGAGAGAGACCTCTCTCCTTTCTGGTCTAGCAGCTCGCTGACACGTGCTAATAGCAGAATGGCAGTGGGGAGGTGGGGGGAGGAGCATAAACACACATTAAACATACTGAACTTGTCCTTTTCTCTTATAGATTGAGCGTAATTAATAATTAAACGCCGGCCGGTGTAATGGGTTGACCCAGCTGAACTGTTCATTACTCAAACGACGGAGGCATCACTCAAACTATTTTCTGCCGTGCCCTTCCCTTCAGCGCCCTGAGGCCAGGGAACACTGCCTCTGCTGGCGCTGCCACCACCTACTTTCAGCTGACCAAGACCTTATTACACACACACACACAAAGAACAACCACTAAATTACAGCTTTGACCGAATATGAGTGAATGAGTGTGGGACACGGTATCTGGAGAGACTCTGTGGGACCTACTTTAGAAGAGTAATCAGTGCAGAGAGAAAGACAAAGAAAAAAGAAAAAGAAAGTACAGAGCAGAAGACGAAAGAGTGAAAAGGAGTAAGAGAGTAGATGTATCTGTGTGAGAGAGCAAAAACGGACCTCACTCTGCAGAGTAAAGGGTTTAAAAAAAGAAAAGAAAGAAATCAATAGAGGAAAAGAAAATATTGTGTGATTTAGTTTTGCAATTAGCCTGAACCTTGTATTTGGAGCAGATAGCTGAACATTTGCATCGGTCATCAATTTTGACCAAAGCAGGTAGGGGGAGGTATGGGGTGTACAGAAACAGAATCTCAAGTGGCAGCGCTATGGGATTGATCTGTGTGTGTGTTTGTTAATTTAATACAACATTCTCTTTACAAATTTAAATATTTTAATAGATATGACGAATTATTAAAAACAATAACATCATAAAGAATAACAATTTGGGTGAAAAGTTGAATATTGAAGTAAGACCATTTTGAACTGTAGGCCCTGTTTCTGTTCATGGTCATTGTCATAAATTTGCTTGAGTTTGCATAGTGCGGAGTTGTCTAAACGCAGGTGTATAAATGTTGGCCCTAATGTTTGAGATGTTGTGAGGTCAGTCCCTGGCAATGCCACAAATACCAGGAGTCTAAAAAAAGTACAGTTCACTTTCACCCCCTTGCTTGGGGTATGTAGGATGGCCCTCCCTCTTCCCATTACTACCAGCTAGCCAGCATGGGCGTCTGTTAGCTGACAAAACAGAATTGGGAATTAGTGTTATCCTACAAATGTGCTGAGCGTTCCAGTTATGTAAAAAATATGCAGTTCCCAGCATTTGGTGTGCATAGCATCATGTGATCGGGAAGATCTAGCTAGTGGAAGGGAATTGACAATAAATAAACAATAATAATAATAATAATAATAATAGTGGCCTATTTAAATGATTAGTTATATTAAATTTTTAATATGTATCTGTCTTCGTCAATATTGTCTGATTGTGTGCCCCTTGTTGCCTGTGCCTGGCTTGTATGAAATGCTGTGTATGTTTTTTTTTTTTTTTTTGGGGGGGGGGTTACCATGGAGAGGCATAAGTAATTGGTTGCAAGGTCTCATGGGGCTCAGGTGAGGGGTGAATAAACAGCTAAA
Organism: Arnoldichthys spilopterus; assembly: GCA_037974385.1. Classification (NCBI taxonomy): domain Eukaryota; kingdom Metazoa; phylum Chordata; class Actinopteri; order Characiformes; family Lepidarchidae; genus Arnoldichthys; species Arnoldichthys spilopterus. The sequence goes on along the minus strand of JBBPDA010000041.1, from coordinate 20,695,904 downwards.
TGAGGTAATACATACAAGAGCTCTCTTTGCCCCTCCAGCCTTTTTTCCCCATCTCCCAGCCACTCTCTGTCACTTTGCCTTTACGCGTGTTTGTTCGTGTTCTGCAGGCCGAGTTTGTGCTGGGCTAAAGCATGCAGGCTGCTTTTAGTGCCCAGCGGCTCGTTTGGACATCTGCAGGGCAGCTTGTCTTTTATTGTTCCACTCTGGCCGTGTGTTGTGAAGGAGCTGATGTCTCTAATAAGACTCCTGCTTAAATTCACCGCTGTAATTACTGATCTAATTTTGCCTGATAATTGCTGCTGGGCAATTACATGTATATTTACCGCTGGTATTGTGGAGGGATTGAGGCTCCGGGTCTGCGGCTGTTTGTAGTGCTGGATAATGGCACGGTGCTGCATAATACACCCGCACTTTCATCATTGTCATCTTCATCTTACTACAGCTACATCAAAGCTTTCTAAAGGTGTGTGTTTGTGTGTGTGTGTGTGTGTGTGTGTGTGTGTGTGTGTGTGTGTGTGTGTGTGTACGTTTGTGTTTTCTCTGTGTATCTGTGTGTCTGCTAGGGCCATGTTTAAAATATCAGTGTATTGGTGTACATCAATAGCCGATCTCTCATGAATAAGCTCTTGCTAATATGCAGGTCAGACCGATTCCGTCATCAAATCAAGTGTGCAGTATTGACTGGAGATGTACCGATATCACTTATACACTTCTGATACCGATGCTAATACTGATGTCACAGCTTTGACCTTCTCCCGATATGCTACAAATTGATGCTTTGTTTTAATCCTGAACTAATAATAATAATAATGATGATAATAACCATAATAACAACAAAACCCATGGAAACACTTTTCTCATTAACCACCTATGAACATCTTACTCCACTAAAAAATTTAAAACCACCTTCAGTAAACATTTTTCATTGCAGACCGATTAATAGACAATGTTTATTTCAGTCATCCCTGTGGAAGCAAGTGCATGTGCTGCATGTGTAGGGTGATAAAAAAGGAGTGTTATGTCCTATGCTGGAGCTCGCTATAAGCTAGCTGAACAATGACTTGCCTTTGGGATCTATGGAGTTTAGACCTAGAAAGGCTTTTGGGTCACTGGCGGCATCAAACTTAACAACTAACTCTCACGCTTACACAGCAAATTGGCTAGCACTGTTATTATTACGTGACACGCTGCACATACCAGATCATATTCCTCATTCATTCAAGCGTTCTGGGCCAGAATGATCCCAGGCCGATCCCATGGAGCCAGAGGATTGAACTACAAGCCCCAGGATTGTGATTGCTGTTAAATGTTCTAGAGCCAAGTGATTGTGATCACTGGTAAATGTGTTTGAGGCATGTATTTCTGAACACTGGTAAATGGGCTTGAACCACAGGATTCCAGTCACTTGTATGTGTGTTCAAGTCAAAAGATTCTTATGGCTGCTAAATATGTTTGAGCCACAGGTTTCCAATGGATGTTAAATGTGCTTGAGCCATGTTAACGCCATGGCTGAAATTTTACATGATATAAAAAAAAACACCCCTATATTTTAAGCATTTAATACATGTTATTTTACAATAATTTATTTTTGCAATGTTTCTGGGCTATAGCTCAGAATGTTATTCTCTCTTAAACTGCTAATGTAGTCACCATTCAGACTTGCACTCTTACCGCAGGATGGGAAACAGCCACAGCTACTCTGGAGCCACTTAAAGAGTTTTCATGATATATGCAGTTGTTCTGTATTGTTGAGTTTGTCACAATATCCACAACGTGCATCATAATTTAATTTCTCGCAATAACGATCATATTGTATCGAACAGCTTAGTAGTATTTTTGTTGTTGTACTGTCATATTGCTATATTTTCTAAACATTTTGTGTGTGCGTGTGCGTGCGTGCGTGTGCATGCGTGCGTGTTCAGACCTTCAGGCTGTAGGCCCAGGCTGTGTAATGATGTATGGCTGCTTCACTAGGCACCCGAGCAGTGGCACATCGCTGCCTCTTATTATTGCTTTGTTAATTTAAATAGGTGCATGCATCATATTCCTCCAGCCCACCCAGAGCACAGGGCAGAGAGAGGAAAGCAGCCCAAAGGGCTTTTTAATAGCCAATGAGATCAATCCACTTTTCTCTGATTTGAGTAGATACATTATTTTGTGTGTGTGTGTGTGTGTGTGTGTGTGTGTGTGTGTGTGTGTGTGTGTGTGTGTGTGTGTGTGTGTGTGT
>JBBPDA010000041.1:20675698-20693577 GCA_037974385.1 Arnoldichthys spilopterus | reverse complement strand
TGTGTGTGTGTGTGTGTGTGTGTGTGTGTGTGTGTGTGTGTGTGTGTGTGTGTGTGTGTGTGTGTGTGCGCGCACATGAAAATGAGTGTTGTAGTCTATAATGAGATTGCTGCTACAGAGCAGTTAGCATTTAATTTCACCACTAATACTGACTATTAATTCTCTCTTTCTTTTTTTGAACAACCTCCTTTTCTCAACTCTCCAGCCTTCCCCTACCCCCATTACCAGTCATTACTTAGCAAATGTAGCTGTATATTTAGTATTATGCAGCATTTTTGATCATTGCTTTGATCTTTGTTGAATTCCCTCTTCATTTTGTTTTTTAGGGCCGTGTCTCAAGTTTTTTTTTTTTACTTATTCTGAAAGGTTTTCTTCATTTGGCTGATAGTTGTTTTTATACTTCTGCACCCAGTTAAAGCTAGAAACAGACTGAAATCCTGATATGTGTTTAATCCACTAGTGTAGTGTGTATATCACGATCGCCTACACCCACTTCTGAAAAGAGTGATTTATGCGAAATATGATTTAAACCCACCTGAACATGCAGCCAGGTATATATACAGTATATATGAATTAATCATAAATATCCAGTATAAGGTCCAAAGGTCTGAGGATACAATGAAATGTTAAAATTGTAACCTTAAGAAAGTTTTAGAATTTTATAAATATACATTAAATATTTGACTTCTGAAATAAATACAAATCATTTTCACATATAAGAATTTTAGCATTGATGATCATGTTAAAGTCATGGTACAAAAAAGTTTTGTGGGTTTAATTTTGTTTTTGCTTATCCTAAACCACCACCTCTCAAGCAAGAAAATAATAATAAAAATAATAAAACTTTTAATGCTGTTTTTCTTACAAGCATGAAATTAGTGGCACTTGGTGTGACTCCAGAGTTTTTTAAGGGAAAGAAATTAAGGAGCAAGAATCAACAGTTTTAAAAAAGTAGACTGTAAGAACTCCAGTGATCCTGACCAGAGCTGAACCCATCCAAACCCAAAGTCAGGTCATTGCAGGTTCAGACAGGAGTTTCAAGCTCTCAGGGTCATTGATCTACTCTCATAGGCTTTTGCACAAACGTGAATAATCATTTTGCTGAATAATTACCTGCATCATCAGCTATTTATCTTAAATGTCATTTTTGACATTATCACCAATGCTTCCGGATGTTCTTTGTTTGGAATTGAAAGGCAGAATTGTGTGTATCTGATTTCTATCTGTGCTTCTGTACATGAATTTAGTGGGTTTGAGGTTGCTGAAGACTGTGCAGTGGCTCCATAAGTTGAAATAAATCATCATGATTGATTTTTTTTTTTTTTACCTTTTCATTTGAACCTGTGTCCACTGCTTCTAACCTCTTTTAGTTTTTTTCTTTTGTTTATTCTCTCTCTCTCTCTCTCTCTCTCTCTCTCTCTCTCTCTCTGTCTCTCTTCCTCTCCCCCTCTCTCTCCCTCTTTCTCTCTCTCCCTCTTTCTCTCTCGCCACTCTCTCTCTCTTGCCGCTCTCTCTCTCTCTCGCCGCTCTCTCTTGCTTTCTCTCTCGCTCGCTCGCGCTCTCTTTCTCTCTCTCTCTCTCTCTCTCTCTCTCTCTCTCTTTTGCTCTCTCTCTCTCTCTGTCATATAAATAAGAGTTGTTACTCTGTGCATGGACCTTCTTGCCATCGTCTTCCACATTCTCGTTCAGGGACTCTGTGTTTGTTCAGATTGTAATCATGGTTTTACATCGTTCTGCATTGTACTCTGTCCAACAAAAGAGGGGTTCAGGTGCTGCAGAAAAATTAATATACGCTGCTTCTTTTCACCCAAAGGAAACCCTCTTCATCAAGGACACATGCACCCTGCATATCATTCACTCTGAGCATTTTTTGTATTTTTTGAAAAGCTTAAACATGAGTTCTTTAATCAGTCTGCAGTTCAGATTTTCAATGGCTCTGTTAAAAACAAATACAGGACACATTCTTTCTATTCATTTGTATTTAATATTTTAGTTTAGATGATATTTCTTTATTTATCTGGCAGTTATATGTAATCTAAGCCTACAAGGTTTTTTTTTTCTGTCTTCTGTTGAATCATTCTTTTACACTTTGTGGTGCAAAGTGACTAGATTTGAACTGAACGATAATGCATAACTGACAATTTTGCACCAGTTTCATAAAAAAAAAAGTTTCACATTGTTATTTAAGTAAGTGTTTATAGATTAATTGTCATATTTTACTTGATAACAGACTACCCTTTACCATTGTGTGTTCCAGGACCCTCCTGTGCTTCCAGTTGGGCAGTTCAGTGAGAAATTTGTTCACTTTATAACACAATGGTGAGTGTGTTGTTCACAAGTCTGGAGTCTATAATAATGTTAGAGAGTTTTAGATTTAGATTTAAGAATTTGATATAACTTTTTAAATTAAAATTAGATTTTAAAATTAGATTCATTTTAACACATTTTAACTGAATTAAAAAAGCTTGGTAATGTCCATATAAACCTGTGGTGGCTTCTCTAAGTGACGAAAATGTGTTAAATGTTGTTTTACACCCTTATTTCCTTAACTTCTGCATACATTTCTCTTTCCTAAAGAAGCTAAAGGTTAATCCCAAAAGACTGGCCATTCCTTTTATGCTCTTATGTCTGCCACTTCCTCAAACTGCAACTGACTACAGACAAAAGGAGATGGAGGGACTATTGTGTTTTTATTGTCACTTGAAACATGAGTATAGCATCCATGGTGCAGAAATTCACCTAAAAGGATTTTCCTTAGCGTGTTGTCCTAATCGTGGTATTTGTGTTTTGTGGCATACCAGTGTACAGGTTTATGTTAAGAATTTTAACTGATATTATAGATTTTGGAGGGGGGAGGGACACAGTGGTGCAGTGATTATCGCTGTCGCCTCACAGCAAGAAACCTTTCTGTGCAGAGTTTGCAAGCTCCCCCCTTGTTCACATGGGTTTCCTCCAGGTGCTTTGATTTCCTCCCTCTGTCCAAAGGCTTGCAGTAGGTTGATTGGATGCTCTAAATTGCATGTAGGTGTGAGTGTGTGAGTGAAAGGTTGTCTATCTCTGTGTTGCCCTGTGATGGGCTGTCCTCCTGGTCAGCTTGGATGAGCTCCAGCTCTCCCACAACCCAAAATGGATAAGTGATTGTGGTTAATGAATGAACAAATGGATGAATGAATTATGGATGGGGCGAAGCGTGTCTTCATTTAAAGAGATGAATGTTTGGAAGAAACTAAAAAGCCAGTCCAGTACAGCTGTAATTTCTACTAACCCAGTGTGTTCTTGCTCCAACAGAGCCATACAGTGCAGTCTGTGGACTGTGATTGATGATTTTATTATGTAGTCAGCCAGGCTTTGCATCAGTGAAAATATTTACACTGCCCTGCCCTTCTTTCCCAATGCACACACATGTGGGCTCAGTCATCTCTCGCAGGTTATGCCCTAACTTCCCCCAAGCCTTGGACCTCATCTCCCTTGTTCCCTCTGCTGTGTCAGACCTGTGAGCCTATGACATCAGCCAGATGTGTAGGGGCTTGTTTAGCAGCTGTTGTTTACTTGCCACCTGCTTTATTTACATAAACAGGTCATCTGGCTTAATGGCGCCACCCAAGCCTGGCACTGGTGTCTCAGCATACCATGTTATTATTAGCCTGTTCTTGAGGATGCTTCATTCGTCATGACCCATTCGTCGACGACAGCCCCTCTGTACACCGTTATGTCCCTGTAAACGCTCCTAGCTTTTATGTGGGTCAGCTTGACTGATTTACTCCTGCTTTAGCTAGATCTGTGCCAAGGAGAGCTGTTAATAGACTTAGTTACCTTTCCCACTGCCGCTAACAAGAATGGACTGTTTCACCTTAACTCCTTACAAAAGCATTGATAAGTGTTGACCGTGATCAGTTGATGGTCATAATAAGTATGATACATCATTTAATACGTTTTAAATGACTTCTTTTCCATTTTTTAAACTAATTGGGACACATGCAAATCATAAATGGGATTTGTAAGCCATGCAGTTTAGGACAGAGGCACCTAAAGACTGTGAAAGTTATGTGATACAAACACCTACTAGAACATCTCTCTAATTTGTTTCCCAGCATCCCAGAGAGGCAGAGTCTCTCAGAAGATGGGAACGGGTTCTCCACACTATGAAAAACTGCTTGGGCAAACAGTGCAACAATTTTAATAAAACACCAAGGACAAACGAGTGGGGAAAATATTGTAACCAGTAATTTTATGTTTTATTCCTGACACCACCCCCAAGCTGTCATTGAGTAAAAACCCTTAGGTCACAAACTTCCGCTGGAAATTTCCCCCCACAGGAGGCAAATACATTGTGTTTTTCATTTGACTCCTAATATATTTGCCTTTCTGGTGTTTTAAGTGTCTTAACTGAACAAAGTTGTCACTGCAGTGTGTGGTTATTTTCTTTTTTCCACTTTGTTTAAATGTGAACAGCTGATTGAACAACTGATAGTTCTTGCTGTAATAGTGTTTTTTGAGGGTAACAAAAAATAATGTGCACTTTCTTACTCTCCACAGCATGAGAAAGCAACCAAAAGAACGTCCTGCTCCCAATAATCTCATGGTGAGTGAATATTTACAGTATATTCATATATTCATGCCTTCTCCTTCTCAATTTTATGTATCTAGTCTTGGAAAACACTCAAATATTTAAAAAGACGGAGATGGAGAAAGAACAGAAGCTGTGGCAGCCCATTGATCCTTCTAGTCTGTAAAGATTACAACTATCTTCGGTGAAATGCAGAAAGAGCTTGCTCCTTGTGCTTCTTCAACAGCACAGGAATATTCTTGAAAATATTTTTTCTAAGTGGTTCCTGTCTTGTCCCAGCATAACGTGAATATTTTATAAAATTTTCAACCTTATTTTACACCATCACAACTTTTTTCGTGTTGCAGGTGTCCAATTCTAAATTGGTTGATATTTACAAATTAGTGAGTGATTATTTTTTGTTGTGAACACACCACAGCACAAAGTGCACTACAACAAAATCTGACCTCTGCATTTAACTCATCCATGTTGGTGCAGTGGGCAGCTAATGTGGGCAACGCTTGTGAACAGTACCTTTAACGGTCTGGGATTTGAACCGGCGACCTTCAGGTCATAGGGGCAACTCCCTAACCATTAAACCAACACTGGCCCAATTAAATTATATTTGAGATCCATGAAAAACTCTCAGCTTTTCCAGAAATGGGGTTTGTTCATCCTCCTGAGTTGTGTGAAGTTGTTGTGGAAGTAAGTTTTTTGTCCTCTCTCTCTCCTCTATCTGTGTTTGCCATGGAGGCTTGCACCCTTTGTGTGGACTTGATGGAAATCTCTGATAGCGCGTTAGCGCACAAGGTTGCTGCTATTTGCACTTGAGGTCTTTAAAGGCTGTTAGCACAGCGGCCAGGGCTGTTTCAGCACCATGGATAGCAGTGCAGTCCGCTGAGAACCAGGTGCAAATGCAAAGTGTGTATCGGTGTGTGTTAGTGGGAGTCTGTGTGTGTCAGTTTGGTTATGTGAATGTGTCATCTTGAGGGACATGAGTCTTCACCCATGACACTGAGCAGCAAATTGTTTCTCCTCAGTGCAGCAGAACAACTATTCTGTCATCACTCCATTTCAAGGTGCAGGGCTGCACGTCAATGACAAAATACTAGTACTACATTTATATTGGAAGTGGAGAGCAGGGCAGAAATTAACCTGGAGTACATAATATGGACATTGTATATAGCTAAAAGATTGAAAGGTTCATAGTTTTGGTAATATCACATTCATTCATAATAGTAATAATAATAATACTAGTAATTATATGTTAGTTGAATTAGCCTGTGTCTTATTATAATATATGATAATCTTTGACTCTTTCTGCTCAGTGGTAGTTCTTACCCTTTCTCCCTGCATATTCCTTTGAGATCCTGTGTGTCCTCTCAAAGACGTACTGGCCAAATGATTAATTGCTGTGTGGCAATTCAGTACTGATAGTACTGACAGTACTGAAGTAGTCTGTATATGTACGATTCCTAAAAATAAAGCTACTAAAATGTTTTATTGGATTGGTGCAATAAAGGAACCACTAAATAAAATTTCAGCTACACTGATTCTTTACAGGAATGCTCAAGCACGTAGGTCTGCTACATCCTTTTATTTTAACAAGGCTGGCCGTTAGTTTGAACATCCTCAGTCTAATTTTCAAAGGGAGTTTAACATGTTAAAACATTTTTGTTGAACCCAGACACATAATGTGTATAATCTTTTCAGTTTGGTAAATTCAGCAAATTAACAATGCTTTACAAAAAGCAGAAGCGTGTGTAGGGTGTGTACTTATTTGCACTTGACCTGGGGCACTTTCAATAAAGTGTTTTGAGTGAACTATTCTTTACTAAAGGCCAGAGAAACCAGATTTATTTCTATCTGCTAATACACTGTGTTGTACAGTATGCGTGATTGTGTGAAAATGGAATAATCTGCCAATGGTGTTTTGCCAGTGGCCTGATTTCACTCTTCTGTCATTTTTTAGAAGTGTGTATGATATGATAAGTTTGGATGAGCTCTAAACAGTGTTATCCTCACTTTTACAACTGTATAATGTTTATAGTAGTTACTGAACACTACAACGTTAATAATAGGCTTAGGGTTCAATCTGTTTGTCTCTGAGAATCACAACATTTGACAAAGACCAAGCTGATCCTGGCGTCCTGGAGCATTTGTTTAGACTGCTGTTTGTGTGTCTGTGTCTGTGTGTGTGTGTCTGTGTGTGTGTGTGTGTGAGAGAGAGAGAGAGCGAGAGAGAGAGAGAGACAGAGAGAGAGAGAGACACTAACAATGATTGTGCAATGACTGACATCTCCCCCCTCCCTCTGGGTTTCTCTTATTGTCACTCAGCCTTTTAGCACCTTTGTCCCTCAACTCATCTCCCCATCAGCGGTCCATCTCTGGCCCCGTCCCAGAGGAACACGCCGGACTGCAGGCCCCAGCTGCAGCAGATGATGCTGCTTGAGACAAAAGAGTGAGCCCTGCTTATAGAATGTTGAAGCCCCCTCCTCAAATCTGAGAAACCTATAGAACCCCCCCCCCCCCCATCCCTTAAATGACCTGATGTTTTTTTGCGCTCAAAAAATAGCAGAGAGCCCTTTAACCAATAGCAAAGTGTATTTTGCAAGAACCTTAACCAATCATAGTCCCGCAGTGTTTCTGTGGGTGATGTGATGAGTCAAGGCGTTAAAGTAAATTTAGGGCAAATTAATGCAAGGTAATCTTGAACCAGTATTGATTCATTAATGCATGTACTGCTATCACTAAATGTAGCAGTATAAATGCAGTACAAGAAATTTGTCCATATTGTGCAGAGTGTGTGTTTGAGAGAGAGAGAGTGTGTGAGAGTGTGTATGTGGAAGTAGTTCTCATGGGACAGGCCCTTTAAAAGATCTGCAGGCTTGCTGAATGCCTGTGGCCCGTGCCATGGGGAGTGGGATGAGAGCGGGCTTTGAAAGCTCTTTGACATTGCTCTGATGACTTGTTTACACATTAGCACACTGAGGACGTTTCAGGATTCCCATGAGGGTGATCCTCCTTTTTCGCTTGCTAACATTGTGGTTTTCTGCTATGGCCACAGCCCCTAAGGAAAGAGGCAGTCCATATACACATCCACACAGCTCTCCTAACCACAGAGAACTTACCAAGCACCAAGACTGCCCCTTTAAATTGACCAGTTAGACTAATCAATCATTGCATTGTGTTGAATTGGATTTTGTCAGTCAAGTAATTGCATTCACTCTATTCTCTATTTTAAAATGTGTTACCTTTTGATTTACTTCTACAAGTGAATTCTAGTCAAAGCTCTGCATGGTTTCTGCAAATAATGGATGTTTGGACCAAATACAATAATTTAAAAAAAAATGGAATAACTCAAGGTTCACCATCAGTAAAATTCTGAACAAAAATGATGTGCACAGCGGAGTTACAAGGAGAAGGACACTGCTCTCCAAATAAAACATATCTGCCAATCAGTTTGCTAAAGATTACATGGACAAACATGAAGGCTTAGAGAAAAATGTTTTGTGTACATAGACCCAAATAGAATGTTTTGGTTTAACTGAGGCAGTACTTAGAGAAAGGAGAACAAGGCATTCACGCCAAGAAAATTACCCAAATGTTTGAAACGTGGTGGAGGTAGTACTGTTTTGCTGCGTCTAGACCAGTACAGTGAATTCTGAATTATACACGTGGAATCTAAAGAAAGATGTCTGGAAAAAATGGTAATAAATATATATACAACCACTGATTCCAAATTTTGTTGAAAGTTATGCAGCTGGCCACTTGGTATTTGCGTCTTTCTGTTTTACTTAACATAAAGTTTAATGCAGAATGCATTGGGCAATGAAAAGAGAGGCTGATGCAGCACATAAACATCCTCTGATCGGACACACTTGTAAGTATGATGCGATGATTTACTTACAGTATAACATTAAATGTAATGCACCAGATTCAAAAAGTGTTGGACTCAGGAGAACAAAAATATGTAGGCTTACTGTTACAGTGCAGATTAGTTTTTAGTGTCCTGTCTTCTGAGATACTTAAAAAAAATGGGAGGTATCTTGTGTGATCTGAAGATCTTTACTCAGAAATACATTTTTGTTTAGCAGACACACTTATCTAGAGCAACTTCATTTAATTTCAGTGTAATTTATTTAGATAGATCTAGGGGAATGTAGTGTTAGAGGTCCTGCTAAAGAATTATTCAGTTATTCGGGGTGTAATGCCTGGACGGCTATTAAAATCCCAAGTTTTTTTGCATGGATGGAGTAGGGTCACAAACTGAATTAGGGTCAGTAGGGTCACCGTCCTAAATCAGTCCTGTATTGGGGAGAAAATAAGTGTGTGTGTGTGTCTGTGTGTGCGTGTGTGGAGAGAGTCACTCTATAGGACGTAAAGCTAGTCTGGGTAAGCCTGCCCTGCTCTTTTGTAATTTAGACGAGTTGTCATTCCCTTGGTAACTGCTGAATTAAGAGATCAGCGTTCATGAAGCTTTTAGGCCAGTCTGAACACACGCATGCACACACACACGTCTGTGTATCCAGTGGGAGCATGTCATTAGTATGCAAATCTGCAAAGACCTAGTTATAACAGTGACCTTTTCACCTTTCTTACTCTGCCTGTCTCTCTCGTGCTCTTTCCCTGCTCCGATATCAGCCACACACACACACACACACACACACAGTGACACACACACACAGTGACACACATTGCACTCCGCTGTCGCTGTTAGCCCACACGTTCTAATGAGGTGATGACCAACCACTTGTTATAATTGCTTTAGACTCCTTTTAATTTTCAAGCTTATTAATCATATGTAGAGTTATTTAAAATAGCATAAATTAATCTTAGATTAAAAAGCCTATCACAGACTCCAAACAATTAAAGAGTAAGGTGAGATTTCCCCTGGGTTTGGCAGTTTTATTTTAATGGAGAATTCAGGTGATTATCACACATTGATATGGGGCTGTGATTAATGTAGCCACACTTTTAAATGAGTTTTTTTTTCTCCCTGTCCAATGGTGTAGAGGTAAGCAGGAGCTGATAATGACCTAACTAAAAAGAGTATTTATTCTGCTTTTCCTCTCTTAATAACTTCCCCTGCGTGGGTGCGATGTTAGCAGCAGGTGGGTTAATTAATGAAGGTGCTGTTCCTGGCATGCTTGTAGACACACATGCACATACTGTCTCTTTTCGCCCACATACACACACACGCTCAGAACAGAGGGACACACAGGTGGTGGGGTTTGTATTTGTGTGTGTGAGGGTGGCCTGTCACAGTCCAGCCAAACAAGCATGTGACCATCTGAGCTCTGATTTATTGCAGCTTGTGTGTGTGTGTGTGTGTGTGTGTGTGTGTGTGTGTGTGTGTGTGTGTGTATTTTTTTTTTCTTTCTTTTGCATAAGCCTCTGTGTCCTCTCCTTGACTGTGTCTCCTCCCTCAGTGTGCTCTAAGTACTCTCATTCCCCATGTTGGGTCAGAAACCTGCAGCTCTATAGGGTTAGACCCTCGTTCAGGCTGGCAGGGTCAATACTAAGAGCCGGGTTGAGCTCTGGAGCTACATATTACTCCTCTTCATCTAGGCCTGAAGCTGGCGTAGGCTGGTGTAGGCCAGTGCCCGGGTCTGGTGATTGATGAGATGGGTGCCTGGTACAGCTCGCCCTCAGCACGGGCCTCTCCAGAACCCGGAGCTGAGAGTGATTAACCTCACTGTGGCACCGACACAGGCTCACCATTAGCAGGACAGCACGATTGATGGTCCTGCTCTGTCCTCATAGAGACAGAACGCAAGAGAGAGTAAGAGAGAGAGAGAGAGTGTGTGTGTGTGTGTGTGTATGTGTGTGTAAAAGGAAAATGAGTGTACACAAAACTCATAAGTTTTGTCATATTACACCAATGGCACAATCAACATAGACATGTTTATATACCATATGCAATAAGAAAACTATGATTTAGTGGCAAATGAGCAACACAGACTTAGCATATATATATACTACATAAGTCTTTGTCATTAATATATATGAGACTGCCGTAAGTGTTGTGGTATAGATTGGTTTGGTGATTTGTAAAAGAAAATATCAAAATGCAAATAGGGCTTTGCTAAAACCACTGTTTGTCCTCAGTGTCTGCGGCTGTTTATATAGATCGAGCTATGATAAAGGCTTTAATCTTTCAGGTAATAAATCCTTGCATGTTGTCTCCACTGGGACAAAATCTCCAGTAGTAATATTCAATAGAAAAACTTTCATAAATTTGAGTGAAAGTTAACAAAACAAGATTGTATCCCATGCATTGTAGTTAGATTGTACATAGTGACATTTTAACCCAATAGAAAGGAAAGGAAACCAGAAGAGACAATAGACATTTGTTTTTTCATGAAAATATTCTGTGGGGTTTTTGTGTCATTAATGGAGAACATTTTACATGCTTGTGCTTTTGTAAACCTAATATTACATTGGTTTGGAGAAGGATATATTAATATATATATTTATGCTTAATGTATGACATTACTTAGGTCACTTTTTCTATCTTCATATTTTAAAATTACTTAATCATTTGTCTTTGTACAGTTTAACAGAGCACAAGCTCCTCTGCCCGAAACACTACATCAAAGAAAATGAGAAAAGCCGCGTTTATTTAAACAGAACAGTCCGTCACTGCTGATTTATCTTTAACACTTAAAGCTTCAGTCAGGAATTGCGGTAATTGGCCAGCCACTGCAACAGCTGAACTTACAGAGCAATGCCCATGTGGACACAATCATACAGTAGGCCTGTGTGTGTTCTCTGATTCATTTCTCTTTCTTTTTTTTCTGCAGGACCACCCCTTTATAAAGCAGTATGATGACGGCAATACAGAAGTAGTATCCATGTGGGTGTGCCGGAGTTTGGAGGACCGCAAGTCCCAGCAGGCTCAGGGGCTAATGTGAGGATGGGAAAAAGGAATCCAGTCTCCCTACATCATTCATTCTCCACTGAATCTGAAGGGGTTTAACGGCTGAGCTTACTTGAAGAACGGACCACCAGACTCCACGCACAGAGCCCAGAGCACTTTTCAGTGCAGTCAATAATCCTAAAACTGCAGCTTATTTTTTTCTATGCATTGTTTTTTTCACTCCTTGTGCAGATTGCAGGGTGCAGGTTTGAGAAAATGGCCTCTTTTGCCAGCACAGACGGACCATGAAGGAAGGGCCGTTTAAAGAGTGATCCATAGCCGCAGTCTTACAGAGCCAGATGGGCTAGGACACTGTACAATGCAGCCTAAGCATTTTGCAGTTTGACCTCAACAGTGCCATGCCGTGGGACAGTCTTGTGCGTGGTAACTTTTGCTGAGGTATTTTGACGAGCTTGGGAGTGCTCCTATATCTGCCTCGTTTTTGCCTGAAGTTCAGTTGACGTTCGTGAATCCACATTAACCCTGAACAGACTGCATCTGCCAAGCACTAACCTGGGCACAATTAGCACTGGTGTCATTTTCTTTTAGGAAAACAATTAAGCTAATACATGGCACATTTCTCCTGTATAAGGCAATATTGATGCAGAGCGAATACAGGAACCATTTACAGAGCGTCTCAGGAAACAATTGAAATTTGCAAAATGAGGAAAGTGAATGCTAATGTCTGTATTAACCTGGATACAGTGCTACACGTCTTCACACACAGTAGATCATATTCCCTTAGGGCTCATCCAGGAAAACTACAGAAATTTCAGTTCTGCCTAAAGACAGCCTGAAGGAAAACTAACATGTACTTATGGTGCTGTTACTACACAACCCTATACAAGAATCCTGTAATTCATAAAACATTACAATACATACATAAGCCTTTCATGAAAACTGGCCTAAACCTTTATATAGGATTATACTGACTGACTGTCCGAACATTTGCTGAGATCATAAAAATTGACTAAACCTGCCATTATGACAACTGATGATTATTGAAATAAGCCTTTATAAATCTTAAAAGATTTATGTCAGATGTCATGAAAGGCTTATACGGTGATCCTGTAGCCTTCCTAGTTCTGGCCTTCGGTAAGTCTTCCCAACATTCCTTATCTAACAATAGATTACCTAACGTGAAACAAAGTTGGGTTATTACATTCACTTTTTAACTCTCTGTTTAAGTACACATACTGGGGGCTGAGGGTAAATGCCACAGCCAGTGTATCTTCTGTAGAAACATTTAACTGAACTGACCCCACTAATCTCCTAGGAACCCATACGGCAAATCAGCATCAAACTCCCTCCCTACTACACCATGTAATCATTCCCCGGCAGGGGGTAAATCATTTCTACTCACTGTTCTATTAACCACTGACAGCTGCTGACTAACATGGCTGATATGTTACAGCTGCATCAACCAAAAACATCTGCCTGCTATATAATACTGTACAGGCCACATAAAGATGTTTTGAGAACATGCTCTTATTTGTATTTTTCTTTGTTGTCCAGCATTTTCTAAAATGAATTAGCATGCACATTTACCATGTATCCCAGGCCTGTTGCTGAAAATGGCCCTGTATGTCTAAAACTTTCCTTATTTAGGGAGTTGAGCTGATTTAGCTACTTTAAGGTGCACCATTGCTGACATAGGTTCAACTGTACACACTCACAGCTTGTATTATCTCCTTAATAAAACAAATTATTGCTCATAGTACAAGAGGAGCAGCTGCACATGAGCCACCATGACCAGTGCCAAGCATCAGCATTGGGCTGTGGAGCAGTGAGTCTGTTGTGATGGAGTTTCTTCTATAATGTTTGGAATGAGTTGGAGTGGCATTTGTGATCCAGAACTAATTTAACATCAGTACTTTTCCTCACTAATGCTCTCATGACTGAATGCAGTCAAAACCTTAAAACCATGATTAAACATCCAAAGCATTCCAAAAAGAGCAGATACTGTTATTGTGGCAAACAGGGGACAAACTCGCTGTTAATGCCCTTGATTTGATTTTTTTTTTTTAAATGAATGAATTGGGGTTGGTCCAACAACTTTTTAGATAGGAGAACATTGTCCATGCTATGTGAAGCTTTTAGATGGGTTTATTCTCATTAAATGTGTTGCCAAATATTCACTCACCAAAAGTCCATGTATCTTTGTGTATACTGTGTATGAAGTTGCTTTATTTTTATGAAGTATTTTGTATTTAACCCGAGAATTTGACTTTACTGTTACGTCTCCCCTCTTTCTTCTTTTCGCAGTTTTTGAAGAAACCTTTTTTTCATTACCTCATAAAATCACACAAGTGCGATTCATTCTTTTCACATGGCTGCATTTTTGTCATCTGACCCTGGCCACACAATGCTGTTGAAGTTTGCACACCTTAGGCTTTCACTGAGTAAATTAAAAACCATTCAAAACTTTCTCCCTGTGATGCCTTCTAAACACTTCACTCCCTTAATACAGATGAACTAACGGATTGTTCAAGCCGTTAAGAGGTTGTTGTAATGGGTGCAGTAGGAAATGCTCTTTTTGTGACGATATTCAAAGGCGCTCCTGTATCTTTTTTTAAGTGCTTATTTATTTGTCTAAATCCATTTGTAGGTGAACAAACAGCGCAGTCTTCTTGCTCATTATTGTGAAAAACAATGTGATATTCTTTTCTATATTCGCTGAAATGGTCGTGTTCTGGGAAACATTGTCGGTATAACAAGACATTAGGGTTAATATACAATACAGCCAAGTTCAAAAACGACCGTTGTTTGAAACGTTATTTTCTGCTTAGTAGGAAGAATCTTTTACAGTGTGGGAAGTCTATGTGTTTGGGAAACAATAATAAAGCATATCACAGACTGTTTGAGCAGCACAATGTTTTTGGAGCCACGAAGCAGCTCACCTTTGATGGTCACGTCTTATATCCTTCAGGATGAATCGTTTGTCTCTGGTGATTCGTTTGCAGTTACGATGACTTATTCTGATCAATTCAATTAAGATTCACTCTTATACTGTACATACATACACCCAACACCCATAACATTAACACCACTGGCAGGTACATTGACTGTCTAGTTATTTCATTGCAGTGGTACCTGTCGGGGTGGGATATGTAAGGCAGTAAGTGAACAGTGAGTTCTTGAAGTTGATGTGCTGGAAGCAGGAAAAATGTGTAAGCATAAGGATCTGAGCCACTTTGACAAGGCCCTTATTGTGATGGTTAGTCAACTGAGTCAGAGCATCTCCAAAACTGCAGGTCCAGGTGTTCCAGGTGTGCAGTAGTTAGTACCTACCATGAAGTGATTCAAGAAAGGACAACTGGTAAATCAGTGACAGGGTTATGGGCACCCAAGGCGCACGAAGTGGATCCCACAGTGGTTTATAAAGGTGACTCTCTACACTCCCTATGATCCTTATGACTCATTTTTCCTGCTTCCAGCACATTGGCCTCAAGAACTGACTGTTTACTTGCTGCATAGTAAATCCCACCCTCCTGACATGTGCCATTGTAATGAAATAATGTTATTCACTTCACCTGTCAATGTTCTGGCTGACATCTGTCATAGAAAAGATACAGATATTATGCAGCAGTTATAGAGAGCATAGAAGGAACTAATGCCTGTTATCTATAGAAGCAAGAAGCTGATTGTTTTTTTTTGTGTTCTTATTATTTTTAACCAGTTGTTTGATTTCCCTCCTTTTTAGGATCATTTCTACAGTCAGGGGCTTGCCATGCTATTCCACCTTTAATTAAAAACTGTTAAGGAATGTGTGCATGTCTTTGGTCTAGAAACCGTATGGTGAGGCAGTTTACTCTGTGTGTATATGGAGCCTGGGAGCCAGCCCTGTTCACAGCCATTACCAAGAGCCCTCTACCAATGTGCAGTGATTAAAATGTCACCACTTAATTTTTCAGGCCACGAAGAAGCTGTTCGCACCAATCTGTTCCTAATAAAATAACAAAGCAGTAATCGAAAGGCTATTTTCACTCAAACACAGGAAGGCTGCAGAGATCAATGTGGAAGGAGCTGATTGATCATTTCTCTCTTGCTCCGGAGCTCTAAAGTGGGATTTATTGGGGTCGTGCTTTAACACGCTGCTTACACTGTAGCACACTGGACTTCAGCTGATGCCTTTATGAACCGTCTCCAGCTGAATTGCTCTCTCACTGATTTATATGCCAATCTCTACAATGACCTCCAGATCCAGAGCTTTTTTAATGTATCCTGCTGGTTTTAAATGCTTTTTGTCTGTAGTCCTGCTCAGTAACGTCATCACTGTTCCTTTCATTTTGGGTTCTTGTTTCCTCCTTTCCTTGTTCAGGGGCCGTGTCCTGGGGAACTGAATTTTAAAGAGAACTGTTGTTTAAAAAACATAAGAGGTTGATGTGTGTTAACATTTCAAACAAAGCATTGCTATTGCTCCCCAGCCAACACAGGCCTTACATCAAGCTAGGCTGCACTGTCTTTGTGATGTCACAAAAAATGTCACATGCCACTGCCCACAGACGTTTAGCCTTGCCCATTCTTACTGAGTGTATGAGCAGTGTTCTGAGCAAGGACCATTTACATAGACCTGGTATAAAGGCACAGTAACAGAAGCAGCCTGTTTAGGGGAGAAAGAGGTTAATGATCGTCGTGTTTAATGACTGTTTGGTGCATAAACACAAAGTGGAGCATGACAGACATGGTACAGTGTGAATGTGGGATGTGTCTGATTTAGTGCGTTGGTTATTGTGCTGTGTGATTTGCTTTAACCGCACAAAACGGAACTTTTATCAGGATGGGGTCTAGT
The DNA here is from genome assembly GCA_037974385.1 of Arnoldichthys spilopterus. Taxonomy (NCBI): domain Eukaryota; kingdom Metazoa; phylum Chordata; class Actinopteri; order Characiformes; family Lepidarchidae; genus Arnoldichthys; species Arnoldichthys spilopterus. The sequence continues at coordinate 20,677,317 of JBBPDA010000041.1, read as the reverse complement.
CACACCTCCCATGTACAACTGTAGTGTGTGTGTGTGTGTGTGCGTGGTTGATATGAACAGTGAAGATCAGCTTTGCTCTTTTATTCCTCTCTGTCCTCTGCTGTCCACACTGTTTTCTCCACCCGTTTTCTGGCTAATGGCGCTTTTTGCAGTTTGCGGGAATATTATAGTAATAAATGAATTTTAGAAATCAGCTGCGTGTGTCGTGTCTTCTCCCTTATCCCCGGTCGACTATTTCCTCCATTCTGTTATGAACAAATATGTCCACATTAAGGTACTTTGTTGTGTATTAACACACGTGTGTATATTTGTATTGTGGATATAGCAGGTGCTAAACATCAAAACCTGTTTTTTTTTTCATTTTATTTGTTTGTATGTGATATTGTTAGATTGTTATGTTTTGTGGGCTAAAGCGGATGCTCACGTGACTCGTTTGTTTTCATGTTCTGGTGACTAAATAAGGTAAATAAGGTTAGTTATTTATGTATTTATTTATTTGTGATTATGAAATATTTCGGGGACTAAAGAAGACCCGTTAGTCAATGATTTAAGTATTTATTTGCTTGTTTGATTATTTTTTGTATTTGTAATATTTATTGGTGAAAAAAGAGAGTGCACACGTCACTGATTAATTTATTTATTTGGGGGTTTTTTTATTTGTATTTGTATTTTTGAAGCAGATGCCCACGTCACTTTTTTATCTATGTATGTATGTATGTATGTATGTATGTATGTATGTATGTATCGGCTGAAGATGCTCGTGACTGCGTCCTGGTGAGGCTCGTCCGCTGGATGTAGGATGTTGGGCGACTGGTCCTCAGTCGGAGTTACGCAGCTGGAGCTTGTGCAGCTGTTCCACCTCGTGCTTCACTAGCGCGTGGGCTAAGGAGCGGAGGAGCCGAGGACCCCGGGCTTTATTATAAGGCTATAACGCGCAGAGACGTCGCCTATAAACCGGCGGCATTAATGAGCGCGTGTTCGGCTCTTTGTCATGTTATCCAGCCCTGTGTTCGGCCTAATGTGTCTCTAATTGCTGTATTCAGGGACATGTAATGCGAGACGTGCTGAAGAGCGACATATGCTTCTGAAACCCGATATTAATCATATTGATTGTGATGTTGGGTAAAAACAGTCATTGATTAGTTAAAAGCATGTCACAGAGTGTTGCAAACAAAGGCACTGAGAGTTAAACTGACATTAACCTCATTATTTATGAAGGAAAGGATTTTCAAACAGGACCCGGATACACAGTGCACACTGTGCTGCACAGACACACACATACATACACACACATATACAAACACACACATACATACACATACATACACACATACATACACATATACAAACACACACATACATACACATACATATACATACATACACATATACAAACATACACATACATACACATACATACACACATACATACACATATACAAACACACACATACATACACACATATATACATACATACACATATACAAACACACACATACATACACATATACAAACATACACATACATACACATACATACACATACATACACATACATACACATACATACACATATACAAACATACACATACATACACATACATACACATACATACACA
>JBBPDA010000041.1:20654218-20667860 GCA_037974385.1 Arnoldichthys spilopterus | reverse complement strand
GCAATTTTCCAATCCAATCAACCTACTGCAGCCTTTTTGGACAGTGGGAGGAAACCGGAGCACCCGGAGGAAACCCATGCGGACACGGGGAGAGCTTGCAAGCTCCACACAGAAAGGCACCTGTGGCCAACCCGGGGATTGAACCCAGGACCTTCTCACTATGAGGCGACAATGCTAACCACCGCACCAAGATAAAGAATCTTAGGAAAGTCGTCTCTTTTTTCAGTAGGGCCAAAAGCCTGTATGTTTATGTGGGAGATCTGTGTGTGTTGTAGCAGAGAAACACCTGACAGTTTAATTTCTATTTCCTCTCTCTTGAGTCTTGAGAATCTCTATGTGAAACTACAAGCACTAGCGTTTAACCTTTGTCAACAAGTAAAAAGCGTCATTGTTGACTCAGATCTCAGTTTGATCCTCACATTAGAAACATAAATAAGAGAACATTGCCAGAATGCATCTGTTTCTCATTCAAGCCAACACAGAGACACTAGTTCATACTTTTATTACCTGTAGGATTGACTGTTGTAATGCTCTATTTGCTGGTTTCCCTAAAAAGAATCTCTATATTCTTATCCAATTTCCAATCTCCAACTTCAAAATTCAGCAGCATGTGTGCTGAATAAGATTAGAAACAGAGCACACAGTACACCAATTTCTCCAGTCTCTGCCTTGGTGAACTGTCTGCTTCAGAATTCATTCAAGATTCTTTTATCAATTGATAAAACTTGTAATGGTCTTGGACTGGTTATCAGATTTGCTTATACCCCAGGAACTCTCTGGAAGCCTCAGTTCTTCAGGTTGTGGCCTTTTAATTATAACTAATTCAAAAACCAATGATAAGGCATCCCTTACCTACTATAGTCCATGTCTGTGCAACAGTCTTCCTAAAGACCTGAGAGCAGCAGAGAATGTTGATTATAATAATAATGATAATAATAATAATAATAATAATAATAATAATAATAATGATTATTATTATTATTATTATTATTATTATTATTATTATTATTATTATTATTATTATTATTATTATTATTTAACGAAATAACATATACAAAGAATATATGGTATAATAGTGAGATGAGGGCAGCAGTGGTTAGTGGTGTTGCCTCAAAGCGAAAAAGTCCTGGGTTCGATCCCGGGACTGCCTTTCTGTGCAGAGTTTTCTCCGGGTGCTCAGGTTTCCTCCCACAGTCCAAAGGTTTGCAGTAGGTTGACTGGATACTCTAAAATTGCCCGTAGATGTGAATGTGTGTGTGAATGGCTGTCTGTCTAGGTGTTGTGATGGGTTGGCCTCCTGTCCTGGGTGTACCCTGCTCCATCTTCCCCGCAACCCAGAAATGGAAGAAGCGGTTTAGAAAATGGATAGATGGATAGTGAGATGAGGAAGAGGAGGAGGATATACTAATAATAATAATAATAATATAATATCTTCACATATATGGTCCAGCATACATATCTAAAACTCTGTAGGCATCTTCTCATCCAGTGTTTCCTCTGAAATCCAGAGTACTAATAAGGAGTTAGGCATGCTGTCAGTAAAGGCTGCACCTTAAACTAGCTGGATTCATTCATTATAAGGCATGTCTGACTGGCTTTTATACATACAGTGTATAACAACAACAAAATGATGGAACCAAAGTTGTTTATCTATGGCATTTGAGCTGCAGTCACTGTAAAGGTTTACTAACACTGGCTTAATTGCAATGAGTGATGAGAATAAATGAAGCATTTCCATCCAAAGCCATGTAAAGCTGACAGAATATCCATTCTGATTTATGGGTAATTATTCATATTTATAGTAAAACAATTAAAACAATCTCCTTTCTCTTATATTGCAAAACCAATCGTTATATACCACTGGAGTATTGTGTGTGTATCACCTGTCTCAAGTGCTGAATTATTATTTTTATATATATATATAGTGTGTGTGTGTGTGTGTGCATTATTTATTCATGTATTTATTTAGTTGTTTATTTATGTATAATACTTTGCTTTTTTGTCTTTAGGGAACTTTAGGGAACCATTTAAGAATTTCCCATAATGTAATGAATTTGTGAAGTGTACAAAATGTCTTCACTTTAGACCACTCAGAACATGCTTTTGTTTCTCATCCATTTCATACTCAGTTCAGACAGAAACTGGTTAAGATAATGTTCTGTAATAAATGTAGGAGGAATTGAAGCAGTATACAGGCACCTGATGATCCTTTATTCTATTATAGAGGAACTCCAGAAGCAGCTGGTGGAGCAAGTGGAGCTCAGAAAGAAAATGGAGCGAGAATTTCAGAGTCTGAAAGGTAAAACTGGGTCACACTGCCCCAAACTAAGCCTTTTAGGGCACATATCATGGGGATTAAGCGGCAAGAACAGCTTGTTATAAATTCAGTTTTTTGTGATGTCAAAAAAGCAATGCATTTACTTATGGAAAAATGTTTCCTCTTGGACTCCTTTTTGAATGTAGTACAGTATAGGGCAGCTGATCAAGGCAGCCATATGTTGATTTTTTGAACATATTTGAACAAGAACATATTTCACCCTCTTTAATATAGCATCTACAGATAAAGATAATATACTTAAACAAGGAAATGTAGCTGTCTAATTGTGACTGTATGAACAATCCTACCAGCAGCTGCAAAAGTTACCTGCCGATTCCATGTTAAAAGTCTGTGGTCCTTGTAGACTTCTTTTCACATAAAAAAAAAAACCCTAAATTTGCTGGTGCAGCCACTGTACAAAAATGCAGTCATTTCAAAATTTCACACCAGCATAAATGTGAAACATACACCACACCAGAACCTAGATGTCAGGTTTAAGTAAGACACCCTCCACATGCAGGATGTTTTCATCAATAGCACCTAATCTGAAACACCCAGTTCCAATTTTATGACGTGAATGTGTGATAAACGTAAAGGTGTACTTATTTTTCCCATGTGACTGATGTGTTTTTGTTTTTTTAGATTATGGTAATGGCACTAAAATGTTATTTTTTGTATCAGCTTTTGGTGTATAATCACCTTTATTAGTAGGAAAAGAGGATGAAATATGATGTTCATATTTATGAACAAATTTCAGTAGGAGGCATTATTGGACTGCATATCAGCCTTAAAAGCACAGTAGCAAAAGCAATCTGTTTACATTTACTGCATATAGAGAAACTGGAAACAGAAATACATAATAAATACTTGAATAATGTACATTAACATTCTCAGTTGAGCTCAGGGGATAAAAGAAAATGATAGAAAAAAAGAAGGATATGGGCCCTTTAAAACACACACAGTCTGACACATGGCCTGGGCCGGGTGTAACATAGCTCTCTCTCTCTCTCTCTCTCTCTCTCTCTCTCTCTCTCTCTCTCTCTCTGTATGTGTGTTGAACAGATCATTTTCAGGATCAGATGAAGAGGGAGCTGTCCTACAGAGAGGAGATGGTGCAGCAGCTGCACATAGTGCGAGGTGAGCTCAGGAGAAACAAACAAACAAACAAGTCTGTTGTGTGTGTATGGGTGGAAGAATTATGGAACAAAACATTGTGAAAAGAAGACCAGCTATAACAGAGGACAAAATTTATTTGCATCATTTCTTCTGTAATACTTGGTTGTTTTTCCCCATGTCTGAAAACCAGCATCATGCAAGGATGACACCACTCTCTTGATATTTTAGCCCACTCATTCACTTACTTTGTGCTTCATTTTTAAAACAGATTAACACTTCCATATTCCAGACTCACTCTAGGGTGCAGGGTCCAAAAAATCAAAGTTCAGCAAAAAATCAAATTTACGTGTTAGATGTATTCAGTCAGCCATTTCTTTAGTTCAGTGCTGAAACTATTAAGCTAATGTAGGTAACAAGCAGTAGTCAATAGTTACTCAAATAGCCCGAGTCATTTCTCAATTTCTCTAAACCTGCTTAAACCACAGCCATATCTTCTTTAAAGTTGTGTAGACTTGTATATGTGGTTTAGATCTGTCATTAAGGCTTCTTTGTAATTACAAACCCTGTGTGGTCTGAAATAGTTGTGTTTATTTTATAGCTCACAGTAAGAGATACTGTGCCCTTTAAACACATGGACAAGTCTGCTTTGTATGGTATGGTTTGGGCAGGTTGAGCAAGCTTTTGGGGATGTATTTTTATGGAATTTGGTTTGTCAGCGTGACTATTGAGCTCTAGTGTTAAAAGTTGCAATACAGCTGTAGTTCTAAAGTAAAGATGCAACATTATAGACACTAAACATGTGTAATTTCGATTTTTCACTAAACTATTTCTTTTAGACAAAGGGAAATACAACCAAGTATTTAAAAATGATGCATGTGGCTATTTTTTTTATGTGAGTTAATTTATCATATACCAATATAAATATGTGGAACTTTTTACATATATAAAAGTGACACTTGCATATTTTTCATAGAGCAATATTGAATTTCATTTGAGGTACAAAATAAAGCAAAAATTACATTTAGGTTGGTTTTAGGAAGGGAGGGGAATAAAACGAAATAATGGTCAGAATTAGAGATTTCATGTAATTAAGAATTAGAGACCCTCTGTCCCGGAGCCTCCTCATCCTGTACATTTGAACCTTTTCTCTGCTCTAGTACACCCACTTCAATGGAGGAAAGTCTTGTTGTTAGTTGAATGGTTGAATCAGGTGACTTTAGAACATAGAAATCTCTAAAATGTGCAGAGCTGAGGGGTCTCTGGGACCAGGGTTTGCCCCACTGATCTAGAATATAGAGTTACACATCTTTTATACCCTTTTCATTTACTTTCGTCTCATTCATTTATTTATTTTTTGTTTGCTTTGTTATTTTAGACACTTTGTGCAACGAGTTGGATCAAGAGAGAAAGGCTCGTTATGCAATACAGCAGAAGCTAAAAGGTAATTTATAACAATAGCCAACAGAACAACAGTCTTAACCTCACCAAAATAAACAGATAAATAAAATAAATTAATTAAACAAATTGACCAAATATGCAAGTGCTACTTTTTAGAAATGACACTGATCTCATACCAGCTGTCAGACCGATTTTAGCAGAAAATTCAGCACTAGTTATCATAAGGGGAAAAAGAAATTTTACCATCCAATCCTGTAAACAATCTAGACTGAAATACCACAATCAAGCTGTTGTCAGATGTGTATTTCTCCCTGTGGGGTAGTAAAGGGTAGCTTCAGCATGATGGCCTGTTTTTAGATGCTTATGTTGAGTGAAGTATTTCAATTGAAAGCAGCACATTTTAAAGCTCATTAGTTCTTTAAAGGAAAAGAATATTGGATTAGTATCAGTATTGCCTTATACCCAAGGTTTCAGTATCAGTGATTCATCAGAAGAAAAAGAATCATATCATATGTAGTACTTTCCTTTAGTCTAGTCAAGTCTTATATAATTTATTCATTTTGTGCTAGGCCGCATCAGAGTGACTCTGGAATCTGATTAAACAAAGCAGACGTAACATTTATGTATATCCTTGAGATTTGGGCATTTTTTTTATTTTAAAAGGTTTAAGATATCTTTGTGTTGTACATCATGACTGAATTTCAAATGTCTCTCTACACCTTATATAGTGTTCTGCATAGGTCAGGGAAACTAGGACACTACACTGGCCCTCTACACTCAAACAGGGCTGTATATATTAGACAGGGAGTCCTGCAGGTTAATTTGCTTAAAAATTGTTTTCTAATAGATATCTAATGCACTATTTACAGAGGGGAAATCCCTGAAGGCTTTATTGGCCATCAGAGAAGGCCTAATGAAGTTCATTGTTATTTTATAAAATGCTGTATCAGTAACTCAGCACGTACTGCAAGCCCATTCTCATTGTGTTTTTAAAATACAATAGGGTTTAATTCTTGAAACGCTCACCAGAAAATCATCCAATCAAAATGTGTTTCTCTGTGGTTTTTAGGTAGACATAGTGAAGCGAGCTCCACCATTGGTAAGGACTTTAGAGATTAACCACAAACATTATAAGAAAATGACAATGAGGATTCATTCAGCCAGTCTTTTGGTGTATAATAGGTGGGCGTTACTGATTGACTTTAGGAAAGGCAGCTTAACCAGTGAGTTTCTGGCAGTGGTAACAGTAACAATTCTAGACCTGGACTGTTTACTGAAGGAATCACTCTAGAAATGAAAGAAAGTGAATATGGTAAACATCCTAACAACCTAACATCTGTTAAAAGCTTAAAGTAAAACATGTGAACAAATAAAAACTTTCACAATCTTTAATCAATAATTAGGTTCTATTAGATTGGCACTTAAATGGCACTAGAATGTCATAGGGTGCTAACAGGACGTAGCATTTTCTATGAGATGTGTTTTTACTTTGATTTTTGACTGTGTTTTAATATTTATGGCCTGTACTTAAGGCTCTGGTCAACTCTTAATTGTCACTGCATAGCAACTATTTTGTGGCCTGTTTAATGTACTATGAGAGGATTAGGAGCCATCTGAGATCCAGCCGTTATACTGTGATTAAACTGTTTCACTATGTTCAGTGTATAGTGGCTTCACTCTGCTGTATGCAGTACTAAATGCTGATTTCTCCTAGAAGCTCACGACGCTTTACACCATTTCTCCTGCAAGATGCTCACTCCACGCCACTGCACGGGGACATGCACCTTTAAACCACCTCTACTGCCACCTTAACCAGCACCACGACTGCTGTCTACACACACCAAAACCAAGAGACCTCTCCAAGGGACACTCTGTTCGGTCTAATTCAAATGAGACCCTCCTTGTGAACATTTCCATGAGCTGCAAATGTTCAAGCTTCCTCAGACTATAGTGGCACTGTAAATTCTGCTTAACTGGACATTGAACTGGACTTTAAGATGTGGCAGAACTGAACAGGCCAGCAGAGTGGATGCCATTGGTTAAGAGTGAAATAGCTGAACTGTTATAAATATATGTACCATAGAATTAAAATATATGTACAATAGAATGAAATTGGTTTCTTTTTCTTAAGATGCCACAAATGCATAATGTGGCAATGTGCAATGCAAATCTTCACAAACTGTAAGTCTTAAATGTTCATTATTTATGTGTTTTTACATTTTTTTTTGCTCTGAACTGATTGATTCACTGATGTGCTCTCCCAAATGTATATGTGTAAGCACTTTAAACGGGATAAGATATGACCTACCTAATCCAAACTGAATCTACCTTTGAATTAAGCAAATTCAGATCACTCTTGTTTACCATTTTGCTGTGTACGAGTATGAATGTTGATAAGCACTTACTCCATTTTTTCCCACAAAACACAGCTCAGATCTTTGGGAAATGATATTACTCTCCATATGTGTGGTTTCTCTGCTGTGTACTATGACTTTTGGAGTGTTCTTTCAAGAATAAAATAATCTCTTTCTTCACTGTTCAATAAAAGTTCCATTAGATCATTAATGTGCTGTTGAAAATTGTGTGTTCATATTTATCCATGTATTTAACAAAAGCACTTTCTTACACACACTAAAACCACTATCCTCACCATGATAGATGATTTCAGTATATAATGATAGAGATAAATCACAGTTATCTTTGTTAATGTCTGTGTAACACTGCTCCTCAAGAAAAAAACTGAAATCAGCTCGTATTTCATTACACTAATCGGCCAAAACATTCACACCGTTGACAGGTGAAGTGAATAACACTGATTATTTTTCTACAATGGCACCTGTCAAGGGGTGGGGTATATTAAGCAGCAAGTAAACAGTCAGGTATGAAAAACAACATGCTGATGGCGGGAAAAGCGACAAGCTTAAGAATCTAAGGAACTCTGGACTTTGGACGCAGACCAAATTGTGATGGCAAGATGAGAGCATCTTCAAAACAGCAGGACTCCTGAAAAGCTGTCCGTAGTCTATGGCACATGTGACGTATGGAATTTACATTCTTTGTAGATGATTTTGCTTATGTTGGAATGATTTATTTTAAACATGTTTGGATCTCAGACTCATAGGCATCCACAATTTTTCTTTCTGATTGTCCTAAATACTTATTTAGATCTTGACATGATGACTCCAAAAATGTCCATAGCAAAGAGAATACCAGGCCATAGATGTCAGGTTTAAAAAAGACTGGCTCCCCCTGTTGGACATTCTAATTAATGACATTTAATCTGGAACACCTGCTTTTAATGTTATGGACTGGAAGGTGTAATGAATGTTAGGGTGTACTTATACTTTCCAAGTGGTTGATCTGTTTTTAATTAATTTATTTAAATTATGAATCATTGCATGATGTGTCATTTGCTGGTGTATAATCATCGTTGTCTGAAGACCAAGACAGTGTTGCTTGAAAGTCTACAAACCTTTTAGAAGTTTCTGTGTTTCTGCTTAAAATGCCCTAAAACATCATCAGATTTTCCTAAAAGTCCCAAGTGAACAAATAAGACAAATGATAATGTTATTGTAAGAAAATAAGAAGAAGAATGATCCTGTATTACATAAATATGAGAGACATTTTATGTTGCCATTGCTTTCAGTATGTGGTTTGACCTTTTTGGGCAGCAATAACTGCAGCTACACATTTCCAGTAACTGTTGGTCAGTCCTGCACATTGTCTTGAATGAATCTGAACAGTTTTAACTGTGTAATGTTGGTGGATATCACCACATGAACTGCCCACTTCAGGTCCTCCCTCAACATTTCTGTGAGACTTTGACTTGGCCATTCCAAAGCATCAACTTAATTCTTCCTTAAACATTCTTTTGTAGAATGACTTGTGTGCTTTTCTTGCTATATGACCCACTTTCCTTTCCACTTTTTTTTAGATTCAGCTCATGGTCATATATCCTGACGTTTTCATTTGAAATTCACTAGTATAATTCAGAATTCGCTGTTCCATCAATTTACAAACTGTCCTTGCCCAGATACAGCAAAAAAAGCCCCAAACCATGATATACCATGTGAAGATCAGACTTTGATAGATCCCTAGTTTATTTAGTAATTTTTTTTTTCAGCAGTGCTCCCACTCACATTTGACCGTCATCTCATTGCTTGAAAATACCTGACTCTAATTTCACCTTTAAATTAATTGCTAATCCTAGAGGTTCACATACTTTTGCTACTCATAGATATTTTTGAATATTGCATCATTTTAGTCAGGATCATGATGTCTTAGATCATAATTATGTAGGAATATAGAAAATTCTGAAAGGGTTCACAAACTTTTGAGCACCCCTGTAGCTTTAAAATCTTTAAAACTGCTATTTGTTAAATGCTGAACACTAAACATTCATTGTAATAAATTTACCTCTTTTATGTACCATGCAAGGTTTGTATAAAGAGATGTTTTCCCCAAATATTTCCTAAATATTTGCTGTGCTTTACACTCTAGACTGTAAATATCTCACTAACTCATTAAAAACAACATGTAACATGTAATATTCATGCTGATTGTTGGTGTGAACATGAAGGGTGCAAGGCACTAATTCTGCTAATTCTCCACAATCACAGGTGTATTTGAACGGGATCCATAGAGACCTTACTGGCTTCTGGTTTGTACACAATTTCGCTCTTAATACAATGCTGCCATCTAGTGGATATATCTTGAACTACAAATTAAAAATCTGCATCTTTTCTTTACTGCTTGTTTGATGACCAATTGTAAGTCACTGCCTTATTTCTCTTGCTCAGTAAAACACTGAGAAACACAAAAAGGCCAAACTACAGATGTGTGATGGATCCTGTTAAGTATTACGAGAGTTAATGCTTAGTAAAGGAAGGGAGAGTGATAAAGTTCTCTGCTTTGATTGGCTGACTGTATCCTATAATCTAATTGTTTCTGATTCGTTCTTTCTGATTTGCTAAATAAATCCAGGGTGCTTATTGAATGACTAAATCCTGCTCTCTGATTGGCTTGAATCTGGGATTTTGATTGAACCTGCTCTCTGATTTTCGAATTGAATTTTGAATTCAGGATAAAATAAGCCAATGAGTGAGAAGGAAAGTCAATTGGCGTGCTGAATCTTGCTCTCTGATTGGCCAGTCTGGCTAACCTGCCATTGAATTATGCTATCTTGGTGAACTGATTAGTTTTTATTGCAGCCATATGCACTGAGATGCACTAAGGATATGCATTGACATCACTTTCCACACCCATCTCTTGAACTGATTGGCAAAACATGCTGCTACAAGGCTTTCTTCAATAAGAAATACTGTGAAACCACAAGCAAAACAAATGATTATTTGTTTAATTTGAGGGCAGTTGGACATGACAGTGATCTATACAACTTACCAAAGAACCAGGGGTCCATGGACAATGACATGTGGCCAAAAAAACTGGATGTCATTTATATGAACTTGATTTAGGTGCGGGAGAAATACACCGAGCAAAGCCTGAAGGCAAACAGCCTTGATGCTTGCTCATAATTCAATGACAGATTTGTTGGTGAAATTGAGGGCACCACTGATTTTATGTGGACATATTTATACAATTGTTTTCTCTTTATTTTATTACAACTTTTATTTAGAAAACTTTAAGTTAGTTAGGCCTAATTGTTGCTAGAGAACTCTAACAAGCTCCCTAACATTATATATGCATGTAAAACACATCCAGAGAATAAACGGTGTTGGGGCATAGCTTTTCAGGCTGCCTGCAACATCATACTGGAAGAAACTGAACTAGAGTAAAGGAATCCTAAGAAGAAATGTAGTTTGACTAACTACAGCTACTTTTAAACAGTAGTTTAAAGTATCTTGTAAAAAACATGCATGTGATTTAAAATTATAACAAAATATTTTATTCAAAAAAAAGAACTAAAAAACTAAAATAGTATTTAGTTGAAGGTTGGTGTTGCTTAGTGGTCAGTGACAATTGATTGGGAATCTTCACAGTGGCCAGATTTGAAAGTGGGGAACACAATTATTATAAAGATCAATCATAAAATAAAAATGACCAATGATTTCTTTCCTTTGAAGTTTCAGTATTTTAGTACAGAAAAAAAAACAAAAAATGTACATTAACTATTTGAATCATTATGCAAAAATATAAATAAATGCTAAACTACCGGCAAACTACTGCAAAGATGTAGTTTAACTGCTAGTTTAATTTTATGTAGTTTACTACTCCCCAACACTGAGATTTTTCTAATGAAAAATTGGCTACATTCAAAGAAGACAGGGACATGTTTGACAGCCCGCTGTGCTGAATGGCAGGACCTGGAGAGATATGTTTGCATGCAGTAGTGATGATGTTTGCAGAAGTCTGGAGTGAAGATGTGTGATAATGCACTGTGTACTTATTACAATGTCAAACACAGACAAAGAGAATCTTTTGCCGTGAACTATTTTCTATAGCTTCCAGCAGTCTGTTAACAGGCAGCTCTGATTTCTTGATAAATCAATTTGTACAACCAATTATACACCAGCTCTTTCCCATTTTAGATCTTAAAATGTGCTTTATGCCTGTTTTGTGGCATAATGGTCAGATCATTTCACTTTTACAATGGCTGTTGTGAGTTTAAGCCCCATCTTGAGGTAAGTTCTCCCTTTGTCCTCATGGTTTCTTAAATATTTTTTCATTTTTCTTTGTTAAATTTTAATAAACCTTACCCTAGATAAATAGATATCTATTATGTTGAGTACGTCTATATGTAAATATTAACATGTATGTGTGCTATACAGGCCTAGATGGAGCTACATAATTATATATTTCCTGGTCATGTTGTGGAAGAGGGCACAATGGTTGCCCATGGCAGCCTGGCTTCCTAATGCCCCATTATGATGCTAGTTGTCAGTGTTTTTTTTCTAGCTTTGCTGATTTCTCTCAGTAGTGGATGAAATTATTGAAAGGACGAAATAATTCAAAAATGTGTACATAAGATGCCCAGATAAAAGCACAGAGCCATCACTTATAATGCTGGATGCAGTAGGTGAATTATTGAGTAAGGTTTTTCATAAATCACTGTTCACAGATGTAGTCCCTAAGCACTGTACAAACCAAGGGACATTAAAACACAAAATAAAACAAATGCATATAATATCAGTATAAAAACAAAACAAAGATAAACAAATAATTGATGATTATCTTTTGTCTTTATTTATCTGATAAACAACAAAAATGTTTTTAAAGAAAAAAAAAAAGTTTGTATACTTTTTTTTAAATTAAGGGGCAGCACGGTGCAGTGATTAGCTCTATTGCCTCACAGCAAGAAGGTCCTGGGTTTGATCCCCGAGTCCGCCACAGGTGCCCTTCTGTGCAAAGTTTGCAAGCTCTCCCTATGCTGGCGTGAGTTTCCTCTGGGTGCTCCAGTTTCCTTCCTTTGTCCAAAAGCTTACAATAGGTTGACTGGATGCTCTAAGTTGCCCATAGGTGTGTGTGTGTTTGTGTGTGAATGATTGTCTGTCTTTGTGTTGCCCTGCGATGGGTTGGCCCCCTGTCCTGGGTGAAACCTGCCTTGGGCCCATAGTTGGCTATGACTGGTTCCAGTTTCCCTGTGGTTTGAAAAATGAATGAAAAAAGGTTTAAAAGAAGATCTGAGACTCTTTTTCAAACAGAATCTCTCCAGTCCTCAGTCCTCGCTTTTCTGCTCTTCGGAGAACCCCACATGCCATGGGGCTGGGTGGCTACTACATGAAGATTCAACTATGAGCTCCTCTACCCTCTTAATGTATGAGTTTCATCGTTTATCTTAGACTAAAATAAGAAGAATTGAGTCGAACATACTTCACTTTCAGTGCTGATGATGCTGTATATTGTGTTGCACTGCGTGTATTAATGTTGCACTGGCTTTAAATAGTTTTGCTGGCTAATTAATCCCGATTATGGTGGGCGGCTACACTGGGAAAACGTGCGCGATGACGTAATGGCGCTGCGCGTCCCCAGGCCACGTGACCGCTCTACGTCACGCCTGCGCTAGGAACTACAAGATGGCGGAGAGTGCGGAACTGAAGGTAAAGCGCTGCGCTCCGATTTCCACTCAGATTGTCAGTTCAGACCCCGTGCTGTGCCTGTATGGGTAGATACATTGTTCTTTAACAGCAATCAGATGTTAACTTGAGTTCGGTGAGCTTTCTAGAAAAGGCAGAAGTTAATAATGAAGCCGCCTTGGCTTCTAGGGTTGTTGGGCAGTGTTAGCTTTAACATGTTATTGTTGATGTTGAGAGAGAGAGAGAGAGAGAGAGAGAGATAGACAGTGTGAGAGTGTGAGAGTGAGTGAGTGAGTGAGTGAGTGAGTGTAAATAAGTGAGTGTGAGAGAGATAGAAAGCAGGTTTGTTAAATTAGAGCCTTTATTTTCTGTTGAAAGTCCCAGTGAAGTGTTCTACAGTTATAATGTGAGAGAGCCGTTTCTGTAGTAACTAGTAGTCGATGACAGAGGCAGACGGAGGAGAGGGAGCGCTGTCCACAGCTGCTTACCCCCAGGGGAATAGCCAAGTTTCTGGCTCGTTCAGAGAACTTTTATAAATGAAAAAGTGGCCGAGTAACCAGGCGCTTTGACATTTGCTTACTGGCGAATTATGAGAGTGTTTTTTACTCTGGCATTTTTGTGATATTTTTGTACATGTACCGAGGCAAAAGCAGTTGTCTGAGCTAAGCTAACACTATTACTACCACTGGTACTTACTAAAAGGCTTTCTCTCTCTCTCTCTCTCTCTCTCCCTCTCCCCACCCCATCTCTCTCTCTCTCTCCCTCTCCCCACCCCATC
>JBBPDA010000041.1:20643998-20654118 GCA_037974385.1 Arnoldichthys spilopterus | reverse complement strand
CTCTCTCTCTTTCTCTCTCTCTCTCTCTCTCTCTCTCTCTCTCTCTCTCTCTCTCTCTCTCTCTCTCTCCCTCTCCCCCCTCTCGGTAGATGTACATTTTACTGAGTTTAACTACTCTAAGATGTTTATATTTAGGACATGGAATATAATTATATATTAGTCATATATGTGTACAGGTGTCTTCCTATATGGAGTTTGGAGCTCTCCCAGTGTTTGCATGGGTTTCCTCGAGGGGCTCCGGTTTCCTCCCACAGGCTTGCAGTGGGTTGATTGGATACTCTAAATTGCCCGTAGGTTTGAGTGTGTGTGTGAATGGTTGTCTGTTTATGTGTTGCCCTGCGATGGGTTGGCCTTTGCCTTGGGCCTGTAGTCGGCTGGGATTGGCTCCAGCTTCCCCGTGACCCTGAATGAATGAATGAATGAAATAACAAAAAGTCTTTAAATCTGTTCAGCACACATCAGTTACCTAATCAGTCGATACACAAACAGGTGACTGCGTGCGGCTCTTCCTGTATTTCATCACTTAAATCATCAGGTCATTTCAAGACCTCGTCACTTATTTTGCTGTTCCTTTTCGAGGGCACGTAGAAGCCTCTTCTCCCCACAGTGTGCGAACATTTTCATGGTGAATGGCTCAAAAGAAATCAGTCCAGAAGTTTTGTCCTGTGAGCAGTTGTGTAGATGTGAAGTTCTGTTGACAACAGCAGTTTAAACCGTGTTATTTTCTGTACTAGAAGCTAGAACCACCACTGTGCTGGCTCTCTTTCCTTTAAGCACGGCCATTCTTAGTTAATTTAGTGATGTGGTTTATTCTCACTCTTTCTCTCCCTCTGTCTTTGTCGTAGCAAATGGTGATGAGCCTGCGAGTATCGGAGCTGCAGGTTCTCCTGGGCTACGCTGGGCGGAACAAACACGGCCGTAAGCACGAGCTGCTGACCAAAGCCCTGCACCTGCTGAAGGCCGGCTGCAGTCCAGCAGTGCAGATGAAGATAAAGGAGCTGTACAGGCGCCGGTTCCCCACAAAGCTGGTGTCCCCGGCCGAGCTGGCGCTGCCGGTCCACCCGGCTGCTGCTTCACTGCCTGCTGGACTTACCCAACTGGCTTTTGACAGCCACGGGGCTGCCCCGTCCCCCTTGCTGCCAATCTCGCTCTTGGGGCCCAAACATGAACTAGGCCTACCGCACCTGCCGTCCAACCTGCATCCTGTACACCCAGACGTCAAGCTGCAGAGACTGCCCTTCTATGACGTGTTGGACGAGCTCATCAAACCCACCAGCTTAGGTGAGTGTGAGTGTTTGTTAAGGGATGAAATGGTACATGAAACAAAAAAGACAGAAACTCAAAATGAAGTGAAAACTGAAAGCAGGAACAGAATAATAATAATATTATTAATAATAATAAGAAGAAGAAGCAGAAGAAGAAAAAGTTGAATTTATATTGACCTCTTTCACAATCCCAAGGTCGCTTAACATAGTCGAGGGGAGAAAAATATAGAAAAGTAATCTGTGAAAAGTCTTTAGTTCTGATTTAACAGTAGAAAGGGAAGAACAATCACAGAAAGACAGAGGAAGAGAGTTCGGGGGCTATGGCACTGAAGGCCCTGCCTCCAATAGTGGAAAGTCCTGTGCGAGGGACAGACAGAAGATTACTACTGGTAGACCTGAGAGAGCGAGCAGGGGAGCAAGGCATGAGGAGATCAGAGAGTTAGGGAGGAGCAAGATTATGGAGAGCTTTGAAGGTGAGAGGCAATATTTTAAACCGAATATGAGACTGAGCAGGTAACCAGTGTATTTGGAAAAGCATGGGGGTGATGTGAGCAGATTGCTTTGTACGGGTGAGGACCCTCGCAACAGAGTTTTGAATATAGTGAAGTTTTAACAGAGATTAACCAGGAAGACCAGAAAAGAGGGCGTTACAGTAATCAATACAAGACATAATGAGAGCATGAAGAAGAGTATGGGCATCTATACCAGACAGCAGCAGACAGAGACGGGCACTGTTACGGAGATGAGAAAATGCAGCGCTTGTAAATGGTTTAATGTGTCCTTCAAATCTGAGTGATGGGTCAAAAAGGACACTAAGATTTCTGATGACAGAAGCAGACTTAAGGAACACCCCATCAATGTTAATCGAATAAAAATAGCGATGACTTTAGCTGTTTTAAATGATTTAATTAATTAAAATCGTGATTATTTTGTTCTATTTTTGTTCTATATTTTCACAATATCAGGAATTATTAAAGAAATATTTTTACTTTCGGTTTATTTCCAAACTAGGAAACAGAAAAGTCATTCTAATATTATACAGCCTGTATATGAGCCCATGTACTTCTCCACTGCTGATCACTGACACCCTCATATAGCACACCTGCTGCTGCAGGGTTGCCAGATTGGACACGATTCTTCCTTTTTTTACTCAACTTCTCATGGAAATAATTCTGTGATTGTTGACTTTGTACAATTTCAGATCAATTTTATTAGCAAAAAAAAATAAAAAATATTAATAAATAGACCATAAAAAATATAATATGGTTATAAGTTAACCATAACTAAACATCATAATAATTATATAAAAAATTAAATATAAATAATAATAATAATAAAAAAATATCTGGACTGTAATCTTTTTTTGTTTGTTATTTATTATTTAAACATTATATTAAAATATTTCCTTGTTTCCTTTCCTTAAAAATATTCTTACTTAGTATTTGAATATTTAAAATTGTGTAAAATATTGGAATATTTGAGGGTGTGATTTTTAAATTTTGATTGGATCGCTCTGTTATGAAGAACCTGCATGTTCTCATTCCCACAGCAGCATTCTAGCACTTTCCTCACACTGGTGTCCTGTTGGGAAAAGAGAATATTTAACTAGATCAGTCCAGTAGTGTAGTCCAGTCACTTTACTCAAACATTTCACTGGAGTAAGATAATAAGAAATGAAATGTAAACGGATGATTTTCTTGTTTTATGTATGTTTTATTTCTTTTTTTAACCATTTCTGATCTCTGGTTGTTAGCCTGTGAAGAGTTGTGGGCTGTATGTGTTTGGGTGGGTGAGTGGGTGGCAGTGTGTGGGAGACAGTTTGGGCAGTGTGCCGAAAACACCATTTTCAGTGATGAACAGCACTAAATGTACCACAGCAAAATTCCACGTGGGTGACAGGAAATGGTGAATAAATGTGATTCTGATTCTGGTGGGCTGCACAGGGCCACCCGTATTTCTCCACTTTAGCGTTTTAATGCACTTTGGAGGTTTGCCATGGACATGTTCATTGGCCTTAAGGGAATTCTGCAGACCCCCCCCCTTCATATTTTACTCTCCCATTCACTCCCATGCTCCTCTGCTCTCCCTTGGGCGTTCTCTCTCTGTCTCTCCCACTCTCTCGCTTGCCTTCTCACCTTTTTTCACACTCTCTTTCTCACTCTGTTTTTCTTCCTGTTTGGGTCTCCGTTTCACTCACATCTCACCCTGGTTTGCATAGTCAGTTTTTAAATGAGAGAAACACACCTTTCTTTTTCTTTCTTTCTTTCTTTCTTTCTTTCTTTCTTCCTTTCTTTTTCTTTCTTTCTTTCTTTCTTTCTTCCTTTCTTTTTCTTTCTTTCTTTCTTTCTTTCTTTCTCTCTCTCTCTCTCTCTCTCTCTCATTTGCATAAAGAGTGATGAAACCAGAGGTTCACACACCTGAGCTCTATCCTCATTCTGCCCAGTAACAATAAGGCTGCATACACAGCGCTGAACTCCAAAACAATGCCACAGTCCCAGCTCTTTCTAGAATATGCATGTGGAGCCCAGGGCATGGTTAACTTTTGTTAATGGTACACTCTTGGATTTTTTAGAGCTTTCTCTGTAGAGAACACAGGTGTGACCAAAGGTTAACTGCAGCATCATTTTTTGACTGCTGTGTGGACCTACTTCTAGTTCATACTCACAGTCTGAAACTTTATGTGAATAGTATTGCCCATATCATGGAGAACTGAATGTTCTTTCCTTGAAATGATAGTGTGATGTGCTACGCAGCAGTATAGCAGTTTCAGAAACTAATACAACAGTCTACAGATTAAGCCACGGTCGAGATAAACCTCACTTTTATAGTACTATCAACCAAAATGACCAATCGGGCCTTTTCAGTTTGATGAGTCTGCAGCAGCAACAAACACGCGTGGAATAATGTGCACCGTTGGGCAAACACACCGGCCTGTGTTGTTTACTTACTGCTTACCAAAGACTTCAAACAAGTCTAGGAATAACTATGAAAAGCTGCATAGTTATACACCGAACAGCCACAGGCACTGTGTGTTCTGAGCCCTTTCTGTCCGAGTCAGCGTTGACTTTTCACACCACAGTAGTTCTTCTGTGGGATCAGACTAGACAGACTAGCCTTCACTCCCCACATGCATCAGTAAGCATTGGATGCCCATGTCCCTGCCACCTAACTACTGCCTATTTGGAAATCTCCACAAGACCCGCCGTTGAGGAGATGCTCTGAGTCTGTCATCTAGCCCTCACACTAAAGCATGTCAAAGTGGCTCAGATCCTTAAGCTTGCTTATTTGTCCTCCTTCAGCACATCAATAGAACTGACTGTTTATTTGCTGCCTTATATTACAGATCAGTACCAATGAGGTATCTGTGAGTGAGGTGCCTGAGAGTAAGGTATCTTCCCCAAGCACTGCTCCCTGGGCACTGCCCATGTCAGCTGCCCTCTGCTCCTACACAGCAGAGCAGTGCTTGGGGATGGTCCTTACTCATGGGCACCTCAGAGGTACTTGTACCGGTCTGGGATTAGAACTGGTAACCACTCCCTAACCAGTACCCCAGCACTGCCCCGAATTTGTGTGAACATTTCATCAAAGCAGAGTAATAAAAGGTGAAGGACAGCGATCAGTATCACTTGCTGACGTCGACTTTTTACAAACCAGTATCTGTCACAGTGTTCCTCATAGATATAGTAAAACCTTAAGAAAACATGTCATAGCACAGGGGAACTGCCAAACCCTGCTGGACACCAGACCAGATTTGGGCATCCATGTCCTAGCAGTTACCCCTAAACTGAAAGCTCTGTTTTCTTCCAGCAGTCCAGAATGTTCTGCAGGAGGAACAGCATGCTCTGTCCACCCATGCCAAAGATGCTGTGTACAATATTGTCTCTCTGTCTCTCTCTCTCTCTCTCTCTCTTGCAGTCTTTGTCTGTTTCTTTCTTTCCCTTTCACTGTTTTTTTCTCTCTCTCTCTCTCTCTCTCTCTCTCTCTCTCTCTCTCTCTCTCTGTCTCTCTCTCTTTCTCTCTCTCTCTCTCTCTCTCTCGCTTTCTCTCTGTCTCTCTTTCTCTCTATCTTTCTTTTTTTTCTATTCTCTCTCTCTCTCTAGTTGTCTCTTACTCTTTCTCCATTTTTCTCTCGCTTTCTGTGTTTCTCTCACTCGCTCGCTCCCTCTTGCCCCCCTTCCTTTTTTTTTTTTATCTCACATTATTTTCCAGCGCTGCATGTTTAAATTTTCTAATCATTATCCTCATTATTCTGTTCTCATTAGAGCTATTAACTCTCCATGCATATATTACTCATTATCTCAATCAATGTCATTTACCCTGGGAGGGGTGGTCTCTTCAGCGAGGGTTCAAATGCCTCCACAGTTGAACTACTTGTTCATGAATACAATGTGGTTGGAGAGACCTTGACAAAATTCTGGACTGATGACTATGATCAGCATATTTTGTATGTTTTGTATGATGTTTTGGCACATAGGCTGATAGGAGCACAGAATGCTTGTATTAGATACATCCTTAAAGGTGGGCAATAGTAGGCATGCGCAGTGATATCGGTATTGGCAGATAGATTGGTTAAAAAGGTTTCGTTGTGGGACATACGTTTAGATTTAGCCCATATTTTAAACTGATATTTAATGATGCATTTATTGTTCACAAAAAGAGCAATTCACCCGAATTGAGGTTCCACTGGAAAACTGTGCTAAAACACCTGCATGTGGCCAGTTGTGTGCAGAAGCCAATTTCCAGTATTTTTTTTTCAGGAACCTGTCTGCCAATGATACTGATGCCGATACTTAAAGGCAAATAATGTAGAAATGTTGAGTGAATCTACTGGGATCAGCACTATGAAAAAATCTAGCCTTTCTGTAGTATTACAAATGCAGCCCACAATTCCCTTATCAGTGCCCCCAAAAATCATATTAATATTGCAGTACTTTGCATTTTTTACAGTAAGGCACATTGGGAAAGCCTAAAAAGAGTTTGGTGTTGCCACATTTATTTATTAGTGAAAAGCATATCGCTTATTATTGCAATAATAAGTTCCGCCATATTGCACTGCTCTAGTGGGCGATATGACAAAAATGTAAAACCACAATTTCACAGTAACCCGTAGCCAGATATTTTAAATATATTTGTAAACAATTTGAAGCAGACTAAATATTACTGCACGTAAGATTATAAGTAGATGGAGTGACTTCTAGATGCAGCTCTGCTCCAGTGTGTTTGGTAATAATTAATAAACAACCAACCAAATAACCAAAACACAAATATTATTTTTGGACCAATATTGAAGTGGTGGTTGATCTAAAAGTAAAAAGGTCTTCCTCAAGACCTTGATGGCAGTGATCACTTCAGTCTTTGCTAAGTGTTTTCAGAGTTAATGTTACCGTTTTACTAAGTAAAGCAACAGCAAAGATCACTGTTCATCACAACTCAAGTTCCATCACAGGTCAGTCGACATCTATTAGTGTATTATCGCTTTGTTAAATTTTGAGCTGCGGATAAAACCATTGACTGCATACGGCAAAATGTTACTTTTAATGTTAAAACTCAAGACAAATTTAGCAGGCAACTATTTCTTTTAGTGCACCCCCCCCCAAACATCAGTCCTTCAAAACGCATAATAGTGAGCAAAGTCATAGCTTGGAGAGCAGCCCAACAGGAAACACTGCATCCAAAGTATTAGTGTGATCTGTGTAAAAAACATCCTGAAATATAATCATCTGATCCAAGCTGTGTAGATTTCAGGAAGTGCTTGTTTAAATCCTAAATGGGAGCATTCGAGGTTTTCTTGCCTGCTTATTACTGATGGCTACAGATTTTTAAAACAGGACAGTGTGAATGTTTTCAGTACCACAGCTAGTTCGAGCTTTGTAGAGGAATAATGCTCTTTGATTAGGGCTGTCCCGATCTGATCTCAGAGATTGGTATGGGGGCCGACCATGACATTTTTAACTGATCAGGATCGGTTCAAGCACGAACGAGCCTAAGCCCAAGCTTTTGTTCTATGTCAGACAACAAGCAGGCGCTATAAACGGAGAGCGCAGTTTGTGGTAGAACACCATTAAAATGTCAGCACAGTGAAGATGTTTTAATCTGGAAAACGAAAGTAAACCAACAACCACAAAGTAACGTCTGCAGTGCGGGGGTTTTAGGGTTTAATGCAGGGCTGTGTTTAATGCTTTCAATTTGATACGACCCCGAAAACCGTAGAATAACACAGAATACAGCGTGTTCACTCAGGACGCTCAGGCTAAGGCTGCACCGAAGCAACACACACTGGAGGAAACGTTTACAGAAGAGAAATTTCCTCAAAACACAACACATTCGCAAAAAGTGGTAATGAATAAAGTTTCCTTTGACTTTTGTAGCTTCAATATGCCCAATGACACTACATTTCACACACTGCCCTATAGCATTACTGCACACTGGAGTGACTCTCTCTATGCTTCACGATGTGCAGTATTGCATGCATTGCATTGCATCATCACTATAGCGGATCTCACACAGCAAAAACAAAGAAAAATCCTGAACTTAGTGGAATTGTGATAAAAGCCATACAACAATATTTTTGGTTGTTTATTTAAAAAAAACATTAAGGGACATGTCCTTTGCAGAGCTATTTAGTAGTCAATGTACATTTAATAATTTCAAGTATTGATTTCAAGTATTGATGTATTGGGACGTCATGCTTATTACTAGCATGTAGATACAGTGTTTTGTTTCAACAATGTCGCGGTATTGGCAGGAGCTGTAGATACTAGGGATGTAACAGAAGTCATGGTTCACACCAGAGTTTGGACAAAGCAACAAAAACCCCTAAACCCAACAGCAAAAGACTGAGTTTCTTGGTGGTTATAAAGTTTATTAATAGTAAGACATGGAGATGAAGCTGTTGTTTGAACTCACATGTGAGAGCTTTAGGGACACACACACACAGCGGGCATAAATACTGGAAGGAATTTTTATTGGTATGCGTGAAGGGATTACACAACATCCTGAGCAGTGTTTTCATTAAGATGAATGATCTCACATAGGCTTTGTGTGTGTGTGTGTGTGTGTGTGCTTGGTGTGAGAAACACAGGAACACCCATTGCACACTAGAGAGTATATTGTATCTGTCCTTTAACAGAAAATGACACCCACACACGCAACCATGCAACTAGCTGCAGTGGACAAAAATGTGATCTGCCTTGCAATATATTGGAAACAACATCGAGTCTGGAGTCTCTGGAATGCTAGTCTGAGTCAAGTCAAGTCTTTAGACTCTGGAATGTTAGTCTGAGTTGAGTCATGATTGTCTGGGATGTAAGACTGAGTCAAGTCTTGAGTGTCTGAAATGTTAGTCGGAGTTGAGTCTTGAGTCTCTGGAATGTTGGTCTGAGTTGAGTCTTGAGTGTCTGGGATGTAAGACTGAGTCAAGTCTTGAGTGTCTGAAATGTTAGTCGGAGTTGAGTCTTGAGTCTCTGGAATGTTGGTCTGAGTTGAGTCTTGAGTCTGAAATGCTAGTCTGAGTTAAGTCTTGATTTTCTGGGATGTAAGTCTAGGTAAGTCTTGACTCTCTGGAATGTGAGTCTGAGTCAAGTCAAGCCTTTAGTCTGTGAATTGTTAGTCTGAGTTGAGTCTTAATAGTCTGGGGTGTAAGTCAGGGTTGAATCTGGAGTCTCTGAAATTTGAGTCTGAGTCCAGTCATGAGTGTCTGGAATGAGAATCCGAGTCGAGTCCTGAGGTTCCCCGAATACAAGTCCAAGTCTCTGAGATAAGACACACAACACAGTGAGGTAATGTAGCATAAATGCAACATAAGACATTTCCAAAAGCTGCAGAGTAGATCTTTCAGCTGAGAAAGTGCTGAAACGTGTTAAAGGGCTGGTAAAGATATATCAGACCGTCTTGCCGCCCTGAATAATTGTCAGGAGTTTATAAAAGTAGACTGTGGCAGTGAAGCACACCCAGTGTTTACCTTCGTTAGTAGCTTCTTCACGCGCACAGCTAGCCCTGCACACCCAGCTCCAGCTAAAGTACTACTTACCTCTCCCAACTGCACATCCTACACACCTCCATCCTCCTCTAAACCATCTTATCAACCAAACCACACTTAATCTCTTTTAGCATAAAAACAGTCATTAACTCCTGCATCACAGACTACAGCTCAACACAATGAAGCGTCTGCTCTGAGGCTTCAAAACAAAACACATGTCTGTGCACACACATGCAAACAAAAGCACAAGAACACATTGCCACGCACACACACAAACACACACACATGCAAACAAAGGGAGGGAAGCAGAAGCATAATTGAAGCAGCACATACACTGTTTTGTCCTGAATGATTAGTTCCCCCCTGGACAACAACATGCTCCGTGTGTCCATATATTGGTCAACGACACTGGAAATACAGCATATACAGTGGTGCTTATAAGTGTGTTTACCCTTTAAAATATTCTATATTGTTATTTGAATGGGACCTAAAACATCATCTAATTTTTAAACTAGTCCTAAAAGTTGATAAAGAGAAGCCATTTAAACACATGAAACAAAGATTATTATATTTGATCATGTATTTAATGATCCAGTAACATATGTGTGGCAAAAGTAAGTGATTGAAAGTCTTAATTCTCTGGAACGTGAGTCTGAGTCAAGTCTTGAGTCTCTGAATTGTTAGTCTGAGTTGAGTCTTGAGTCTCTGAATTGTTTGTCTGAGTTGAGTCTTTAGTCTCTGAATTGTTAGTCTGAGTCGAGTCTTGAGTCTCTGAATTGTTAGTCTGAGTCGAGTCTTGAGTCTCTGAATTGTTAGTCTGAGTCGAGTCTTGCGTCTCTGAATTGTTAGTCTGAGTCGAGTCTTGCGTCTCTGAATT
>JBBPDA010000041.1:20631794-20641957 GCA_037974385.1 Arnoldichthys spilopterus | reverse complement strand
CTCTCTCTCTCTCTCTCTCTCTCTCTCTCTCTCTCTCTCTCTCTTTCTCTCTCTCTTTCTCTCTCTCTCTCTCTCTCACTCTCTCTCTCCCTCCCTCTCTCGCTCTGTCACAAACACACACACACACAAACCAACTTGTATAATTTTGCCATCAGTATCAGTGAAGGGTGTAGATTAGCCGTCTCTGCCCTTCACTGATGTCAGATTTATGTTTTCTGTGTGTGTGTGTTCGTCCGTGCATAAAAACAATCCTTCAGTGAGAGAGAAAGAGAAATACAGTGTCTTCACTGTTTGACTTAGTTTTCTTACCGCACTTCTAAAACACCTCTAGAACAGCAAAGTTTATACTAGTGTTGTTTATCATCGTCGTATACGTGCGAAAACGATGCCCTTTCCTCTATAGTTGCTTGGGTCGAACCACAGGAGAAAACATGCAGGGGGGTGTAGTTAATCTACATATTCACATTTAAATACCATTTCCCATTTGGCTCCAACAAGCAATCCATAATAGAGTTGGCCACACCTCAGTTCATGTTTTGACCGCTTGGACACCCAGCTGAAATTATGCACAGTGACTTTTTTCCATGATTTCCAGTAGTAGGTATTAGTGAAAGTGAGCAACCCTGCCTAAACACACACACACACACACACACACACACACACACACACACACACACACACAATATATTAAAAATGTTTTTCTGTTGATAAACACCTAGCCATACCTGTTCTCTTCAGTTAGTTAAAAGGACTTTTGTTTGATTGTTTAACTGCTTAAATCTCTAAATGTTCTACATTTAATTGGAGAGAGAGAGGGGGAAGAGAGACAGAGAGAGGTAGAGATGGAGAGATACAGTGGAGGAGGCCAGAGTAAGGGAGGTGAGGTAGAGAGAGGTAGAGAGAAACAGATTGAGTTGCAGTGGCTCAGGTTATTTTAGGCTACTCTCACCTACAGAAGATTACTTTGCGTAAGAGGACTCACTATGAAAGGAGCTCAGCCGTGAGCACTCTGTTCATTATATCTGATGCAACTGTCTTTGTTAGGACACCAAAATACCAAAACGAATCATTTTTTTCAGAAATATTGTATGAAACATTAAATTCTGAGCCCGGTATTGTAAATCAAGAATAGCAGGCTGAACCTATTGTAACACCTCATTAGAAAAACACCTGTACCGTTACAAATCTACAAAACAAATACGAGAGAGGGTGATATGGACAAATTGGGATATATAGAAAATAATCATACATATAGATGTAGGATATATTACATTAAAACATATTTATAGAATAATAAAAAAAAGTAAATCCTCTGAAAATTGTACATTTTTCAACATATTTGAACAAGCAAACATTTCACTTTCCTCAATACATTACCTACAGATAAAGATGGTATTGTTTCAACAGACAACAACTTAAAAATTGACAGTTTTTAGTCCTTTTTATAACTTCAACAACAAAAAAAGAGGGATCAGTCACATGGAAAAAGCAAGTAAAACCTTACATTTGTCATGCCAACTGTTCCAGATTGGGTGCCATTGATTAGAAGTCTTGTTTAAAAACGTCTTATAGGGTGTAGTGTTGACTTTTGAAGTGTGTGGTGTCATTATGGCAAGGTATGAGAGAACTTACTAAGGCCTTCTGGGGAAAAAATGTTGTCCAGCGAGCAAATAACAAAGATCTCTAAATTATTTGAAATAAATCATTCCAGTGTAAGTCAAATTCTCTAGTGGTGTAGATTTCAAATGCGTTTGTCCAGGACTAGCTGCCCCAGCAAATTCAGCTGAAGAGCAGACGTTTTGAAGTCTCCAAGAACTCCAGTCAAATCCACCGTGGAACGGAGAAGGAGAGTTTTTTTGATCCCGATTGAAATGTTGTGTGGAGTCTGGAAAGGACAGAACATCTGAAGGAATTTTGCATGAAAGAGTGGTCAAACATTTCAGCAAGCCGGTGTGTGCCTACACGTGCATATGTGGGACAGGTGCCGTAGCAAGTGTATTTCTGTGTGTTTGATTAGTGTGTTTGGTTAGTGGTGAATGAGAAGACTGTGTCTCTTTAGGAAAATGTGAACAGGTCACGTGATCAGATTTCCAGGAAAGCTCAACACAGTTCAGAGAAGCTCTGTGGGAGATCGGCTATTATGACAAGCCATTTCTCTTTCAGAAGTGCTTTTTCTCTCACTCTGTCTCTCATTTCACCTTTCTGCATCACATTCTTTCTCTTTCTGTAACTCACTCTCTCATGTCTCTCTCATGTCTCTCTTGCTCTCACTTTCAGTGTTAGTTTTCTCACTCGTTATACAGATGGCCAGCATAGGAAGGCAGTACATGCAGTGCTTGAGGTGCTTTTTTAACCATTTGTTTTCCAGAGACTTCTCCAAACCGCCCATATATGACCCAGAAATGGCTTCCATTCCATTATAGTTCCTCTGTTGCCTTGTTCCGAATAGTTGAATGACTCTTTGTGACCTTCTTTTCTTGATACTTGATCTGTAGTCCATAGACACACTAAATTAACAGGTAGTGCTGGCTAGAATGTGGATCTATCTGCTCACTATATCAGACAAAGAGGTGAGAAAGGAAGTTTTACTCAGCTATGCACAATAGACACAGCGCTCGCACACAGGAAGCATCACAATGAGGTTCCTGTTAAACATTGAGCTTAAACCTTTGCTGGCCACGCAAAGAAAAAAAATTGAGGCAGTAATAACAATAACGTTTTATTTTTTATTTAAAAATCCATATTATTTTTACATACAGGCCTCTGTCAAGTCGAAATTTCTCTTTATCATAAAACTCCGAATACAAACAAATAAGAAAAATGATATAAAATGATTAGTTATCTTGGAGTCTTTAGATAGACTCCCTTTTTAGAGAACTCTTTCAGTCCTGTGTGATCCACTATAAATTTTTCATGATGCTGAAGTTGCATTTCTAATTTCCAGCCTCTTATTCACATTTTCCGTTCCACCTTAAATACTGCAGCGGTTAACATTCTGCTGCACTATTTAAGGTGGAAAAGAGAATTCAAATAACAGGCAAATAAAAAAGCTGACGTCAATTACATGGATTTTTAAAAAAAAATAAGAGAATGTTTTAAAGGCAGGCCAAAGGGCAGTACAACTGGAAGATCACAGAAAACCAATTATTGTGTTTTTGTTACTGCATTTATTGTATAAATTAGCATTTATGATTTAACTTTTAACCTGTGATGTCAACAGTGTTGTCTTAAATTTATCGAGCTGATTGTCTGGAGGAATATTTTGGTCTTATAGGCCAAAATAACTGGCCAAGGCCCTAAAAAAAGCCATTTAAAATCTCAGTATTTGTCCGAAAAATCACAATTTGATATTTTCCTCAGATTATTCAGCTGTTTAATGTGTTTTGAGTCTGTCATGACCAGGGACATGAACCAACAAGGTGAAAAGGTTGATTTTGATTTCAGGGGGACTTTTACATACCCTGTCTGTGTTGAGGTGTCCAAGCCATGGCAACTTTAGAACCAGAGAAGGGGACTATTGTGCTACTGTATGCACTGTATGTAGCCTATATAGAAGCCAGGCAGATTTGTTTCACATTTTTCAATATTGGAGTCTACCTCTGCTTCTGCTCATATGCATTATGAATAATTAACATCTAGTTCAAAGGCGTAAAACTGGGGCTGCACAAATAATGGACTGCAGCCCATATTGCCCTGCAGAATGATGGAATATACATGAAAAATTGCAAAATTGCCTTCGTTTCTATCTTTTTTTTAAATTCGTCCTTAAAGGAGCTGCAGTTTGTCCTCCTGAAGAGGGCAGATGGATGAGAGAAGGGTGAAACTCCCTGAAAGCAGTTTTGTATGTGCACTGCAGTGGTTTTATTAAGTGTAGTTTAGTTTGCTTTTCAAACCACAATAACAGTAATACAACCAAGTGTGACGATTCTCCTCGCTCTACTGTTTGCCACTCTGATCTGCTTAAAACAGACTGACTCATAGCTTAGACGTTGATGTGAAAATGTGTACTGTTGGGTGTGCTTTTCTGGAAACAAGAGCATCTTTTTATAAAGAGATCCTCTTTCATACTTTTATGGGTTTTTTTTGTGAAGCATAGTGTTGGTTAGAAAGTAGAGAGCATCTCAGTGTAGAGCATTTCAGATCAAATTTTGCAGTGAGGAAATCTGATCCTTTTAAAGCTTTTGAGTACTGGCTACTGTAAGGAAATTCATTGAGACTTTTTTCGCCAGGTGTCAGTCAGTCGGGACATTTTTGGGAGCATGTGGGGTTTATATTTCTTTTTCTTTTTGGCAGGGAGGAAACAATAATACATCTAATAAAAATAAACCCGTCTACGTTACATTCGGCTAAATATTTGTCCAAAAGTTCACCTTAGATTGTGTCTAAATAAAGTGACTGTGAACACACTCTGCATTTAACCCATCACACATGCACACGTGGAGCAGTGGGCAGCTATCAACAGCGCCCGGGGAGCAGTGTAGTGGGACGGTACCTTGCTCAAGGGAACCTCAGTAGTGCCCAGGCAAGGACTCGAACCTGGTCCCAAAGGCAGTGTCCTAACCACTAGGATCCTAGTCCTTATTCATATCGTGTATAACTGAGTGTCTAATGATTTGAGTGTTTGAATAACCAGGTGGCTGACATCAAGATAAAGTGACTTTTCTATCTCTCATTTTTGCATATATATTTACTGCTTGACTCTAATCTCCTTTTTTGTGTCTCTGTTCGAATTCACAGCTTCAGACAACAGTCAGCGCTTTCAGGAGACATGTTTTGCTTTTGCATTAACGCCACAGCAAGTCCAACAGATCAGCAGCTCTATGTAAGTCCTCTTCCCTCTATCTGGACCATCCAGACTTAATAATTAACACTTATCTGACACTAAAACAGAAAGTATTGTGCTGACGTACTCTGTAACTGGCTTTAGTCTCATTGCTCATCTCATCCCACTGAGCACTGTTTTGAAGCCTATGTTGTACCATTATTTGTAGCTATTTGGAATGAAATTACATGTGCTTTCACTTTCAGTGTTTCCAGATGATTTGTACACTGTTAGCTTGGTTATTTAGTGCATTGCTTTCTTTTTGTGGGAGTTGCATACCAGAAATTCACATCTCGAATGCTTCCTGGAACCACAGAGCATCACCTCTTTTTATGTTTTGATTGTCGGTCACAAATACAACACTACACTGAGAGAGGAGTGTTAAGAATCGCCATTCGTTTACCATGACAGATGCATATTTTCTTGTTTTCTGTGAATTTTCCAGTTTTCATCTGTGAAAGTGAACAAAAAGCTCCATATGCTGAGTTCAGAAGAGCCCTTTAAACAGCAGTTATGTGTCATGGATAGAATTTATATAGAGAAAGAACCCTTCACTAGGTTTAGTTAAAAAATGATGGAGTATCACTTCAAGCTGTGGTGTGTTGGTTGTTCTTCATGTATAAGTCACATTTCACCACCGCACATGTTCTGTTTGGGTGGAATATTTATGAAAACATAGTTAATAAGGAATTTGATTTTGTCTTAAGGGACATCTCGGGGACCAAATGCGATTTCACGGTACAAGTACAGTTACGGTAAGTAGTCTGTGAATGAATGAAACATTTTGCAAGGATCTGTTGTAGAAATTAATATAAATTCTGCAATTTCTCACAACGAAAATGTGTATTTATCAGGATATTTTTGTTTCAAAACATGCCTTCTGTCACTAGGTTTTGCTTATCAGAAACCAGCTGTCCACAGGAAGACCACTTTCCTTCAAACCTCTGTGTAAAAGTCAATGGGAAGCCGTGTAATCTTCCGGTGAGAAATAACACAAAACAGCACATTCATTCGAGAGACTAACATATTCTTATTTTTGAACATGATAATAAAAGCAACTGTCATTTAAGTGTTATAGTACAGACGTTTAAGGTAGGACGAAGGTTGTTACAAGGTTGTGATTTGTATTAATTGTTTGTCATTCTTTAGGGCTACCTTCCTCCTACCAAAAATGGAGTGGAACCAAAGCGTCCCAGCAGACCCATCAACATTACCTCACTGGTCAGACTGTCCACCACCGTCCCAAACACCATTGTTGTGTCCTGGACATCTGAGATCGGAAGGGTAGGCTTTAATCTACACCCCAGTCTTGCCATGATGCTACGTATGCTTGCAAGATTTCCTGCACCTGTGGAAGAAATAGAGGCCCCACAACATCAGACATCCACCACCATACTTCACATTCGGAATTAATTTTGTGCCTCATTCTTTTTGCTCTAAGCCTGTTCCTGGTTTATTTTGGCAAAAAGCTCTATTTTTGTCTCATCTAACTGAAGAGCAAGTCAGTATTCTCTTCACAGAAAGCTTTTCACTTCAACCCATTCCTCCTCAGTGTGTGGGGAAGTACAATACTGCCTTTGAGGTCTCCAACTGATCGTTAATTATCGCCCTCATAGTTGAGATGAGCGTTTTCAGGTGTGAAATTCTCTATAACAATAAAATAAAAAAGAATATAATAATATAATATAGATCCATTTCCTTTTGTTCTACAGAATGTCTTGAATTATCAGTAGTTTTGATTGTTTTTTTTAATGACGTTTTCATTATTGAAATCATTTTTAAGAAGTACGTTTGCTCATCTTTTAGAAAGGGTATCAATAATTTCGAATTTTAAACATTTACAAAACGAATATAAAAAAATCTGAAAAACACCCAAGGTGTCATAATTGACTGCTTTCATTTTCCGCAAAGAATGACACTGTAATGAATTCATTATCTTGCCCATTATCAATAAATGCAAATGAAATGAGAAAGTCTTCTCTATTAAAATGACTACTTGCTTTTCAGATTACAGTGCTGCTACTTTATATTCCTCATCAGCTCCCTTATCCACCTGCTTAAACTGAAAGCACAACCACTCAGGGACAGCTCTTTTGCCAGTGATGTCATTTGTAATCATAGGCCATGTTTGAACTTGCGTTTGGTTCCACTGTGTGGTATTTTTTTACTTAACTGTGGGAAGACAGAAACTGTGTTCAAAATAACTCTTTGACCTCTACTGCTCTGCATAGGACGTGAGAGGCGTTACCTCATGCCCTGTTTTGTGCCCTATGTGTCAGATAGACAAGCATTTCGCATTCAGCCAGTGTCATGTGAATTATGGCGGTGATGATCATGAGCTCACTGTTTACAAGCTGTCTGGTACCCCAGAGTAAACGTGTCCATATGTTGCAGCAGGGAACTGCAGTAGTGGGAATGTGATGTGATTATGTCAAATCCTGTGGGGATAATAAGGTCAAGTGCTCATGTGTATCATCATAATAGAACTCATCTTTAGCAATAATTCGCTACTTCATGGCTCATTTATGAAGTATGCATAGTATATGTACATGAGCAAATATGTGAAATGCACTTGTACTAAGCTCTACTGACATCACGCACACGCATAATTCCCGGCTGACGTGGTCATGCATTTACAGTGTCGTGTTCTTTGTCTTTATAGAGTTACTCTATGGCGGTGTACCTGGTGAAGCAGCAGTCATCTACAGCACTGTTACAGAGACTCCGTGCCAAGGGCATCAGAAACCCAGACCACTCCAGAGCGCTCAGTAAGAACACTACTCACTGTAGATGGTGTAGGCTCCAAACATTGTAAGATCACTCACTCCATCATGTATCAGACACACACTTAGGCAAGAATCACCTGTGCTCTTTAAATTCAAATTCTTTAAATTATATATATATATATATAAAGCAAACATAGTGTTGGTGGAGGTTTTCTAAAGATATGGAATTGAGGTAGATGGGTTTCAAACCTACAGAGCATCTACCCTCAACCACAACAGCAGCTTTGCGGCAGCATGCTAACACATCATTAATCAGGGTCTCTAGGCAGCATGGTAATAAATAATACTTAGGTTATAATGAATTTGTGAAAAAACCTCTAAGGTTATTCAACTTGTCTAAGATTAACACATAAAGACTCGACATAATTGCTGCCTGATTTGATTCTTTAATCAGCCCAACTCACAAAGTTTCCAGAACGCTTGAATGGCCACATACTGCACGCAGCAGCCTATAAACTGTCTGAGCTAGCTTGTTAATGCTTAAAGAATGCTCCTGTAATTGCCACAACAGGTTATAAATTCTAGTCTAATAGCACATAGGCTCAAGGCTGTTGTACCAAATGTTTCAGCTTGCTTTTTTCAAATTTATTACCATGCTGTCTAGAGACCCTGATAAATTATGTGTTAGCATGCTGCCGCAAAGCTGCTGTTGTGGCTAAGGGTGGAAGTTGTGCAGGTTCTCCGTCTACCTCAGTTCCATATCTATAGTAAACCTCGACCAGGACCATGTTTGTTTTTTTGATCTATTTATTTTTTTATTATTATTTTTCCATCGCTGGTCAATGGTCACATCCAACTTAACACTGTGCTATGCAAACCTATCACCAATGACAGTGACATGGCTAATTGCAAGTCCATACTTGCAGAGCCGAGTTGCTTTTCCATGTGGCCCGCAGTGGTTTAATTTGGCTTTTGGTAACAGGCTAGACGTGTCTTTTCTCACCGCCTGAGGATAACACTGTCCGTTTGCTCATTTTCCACAGTCAAAGAAAAATTAACAGCAGACCCTGACAGTGAAATCGCCACGACCAGTCTACGAGTGTCGTTACTGTGTCCGGTGAGCATACACACTCCCATACACACCCTTATAAATACTTTGCAAGTCCTTACTTGCAGTCTGATAGCTTGGAGTCTTATCAGGGCTGAAGCTTTAGAAATCACACTGCTGTTTTGAAACGCCTGTTCATAACAACTCTCTGTTATGAAGATACTTTGAAACGGAGATACTTAAATGATGATTCATTCATGCGCAAACTCTCTCATTAATCTTCCTTTGTCAAATATTAATACACTTCATCAGTCATACTTCATAATAGACGTGTCTGCACTTCCTTGAGGAACTGATATTACACTCTTTGGTTTGTCTCTCCACCTGGGCGTGCTTGTGTGTGTGTGTGTGTATACACCTGCATGTTTGCCTTTTTCCATGTGGGATGTGTGTTTTGCCTCGGTCTTGCCTCGGTCATGTGCGCCGTGCAGCTGGGGAAGATGCGGCTGATGATCCCGTGTAGGGCAGTGACGTGTTCGCACCTGCAGTGTTTCGATGCCACGCTCTACATCCAGATGAACGAGAAGAAGCCCACCTGGGTGTGCCCCGTGTGTGACAAGAAAGCCCCTTATGAACACCTCATTATAGATGGGTATGCCTGCCTGCAACACATGCAAACATATGGCCGCCTCCATCATCCATATTGTATGATAATGCACAAGTACACGTTCAAAAGCACATTAAAAAATGTGCGCGCGTCTGTTTTCATTTTCATTTGTTTCTGCACAGATCTCGTCCCTTCCCCCATCCCTGTTGCCTGCCCGCTCTGTTATTTTCTATTCCTTCTCTTGCCCTTTCTCTCTGTGTGTGTGCGTGTGTGTGTCTCTCGCCCTCACTCTCCCTCTCTTGCTGTCTGTCTTACCCTCTCTCTCTCCCTCTCTCAGTCTCTCGCTCTCTTTCTCACTCTCTCTCTCCGCCCCCTCTCCCCTTTCTTGCTTCTTCTCCTTTTTTGAGTCTGAATTTTATGTTCTCTCACTCTTCCTCTCTCTCTCTGCAGTATTGTTTTTCTTCGTTTTATTGGCATGAATGCTGCATATTTCATTATTACTAGAGTAAATTACATATACATTAAAGTACATTAAAATGCAAATGAAGAAAGAAAGTTATTAGTTAGTGGAGAGAAGGGGAAAATAGTTTTTTTTTACAGTGCTTCAGTATTATCTCTGGTTTTGCCTCCCTCTTTCTTTCTCTCTCTCCCTCTCCCTCTCCCTCTCCTTCTCCCTCTCCTTCTCTCTCTCCTTCTCCCCTCTCTCTCTCTCTCTCTCTCCCTCCCCCTCCTTCTCCTCCTCCCCTCTCTCTCTCTCCTTCTCTCTCTCCTTCTCTCTCTCCTTCTCTCTCTCCTTCTCTCTCTCCCTCTCACTCTCCCTCTCTCTCTCC
Source organism: Arnoldichthys spilopterus (assembly GCA_037974385.1). Classification (NCBI taxonomy): domain Eukaryota; kingdom Metazoa; phylum Chordata; class Actinopteri; order Characiformes; family Lepidarchidae; genus Arnoldichthys; species Arnoldichthys spilopterus. The sequence continues at coordinate 20,631,924 of JBBPDA010000041.1, read as the reverse complement.
TCCTCTCCCTCTTCCTCTCTCTCCCTCCCTCTCCCTCTCCTTCTCCCCTCTCTCTCTCTCACTCTCCCTCCCTCTCCTTCTCCTTCTCCCCTCTCTCTCTCTCTCTCTCTTTCTCTCTCTCCCTCTCCCG
>JBBPDA010000041.1:20581111-20602316 GCA_037974385.1 Arnoldichthys spilopterus | reverse complement strand
TAAATGCAGAGGTTGCATTTCGTTGTGGTGCTTGAGTGTGTTCACAATGACAAATAGTCACTTTCACTTCAAATGAGAAGCATATTTCGCCAGGTGGAGCCCAGTCAGGTTGTTAACATTTAGCACATTACATTTTATGGGATTCTTCCCTTGTATTTAATCACAACACAGAATTAGTGTGTAGCTCTGCTTTCGAGTTTACTCGGGCCATTTAAAGATTTTAAATTCAACAACAACTGATGTAAAGTGGCCCAATTATGTACATTTCAGATGCTTTACAAGTTTTCACACTGAGATGCTGATTGGTTTCTTAACCTTCACACATGTTTGCTTTAATCTCTGTTTAGGAATGAACAAAACTAAGTGTCATGGCTAAAGCCTAGATTATATTAAAGTTTAGAGAGGACTAATACATTAGGACACTAGTTGTATTTGTTGTAACACCTACTTTGTTTAAGTGGTTTGTAAGTGAATACTACTTCTTTCCCATATAGAATGAAAGTGTGAGTGTGTGAGCAGATTGCATTGAGGCTGTGTTAATGGGCTAAGGGTGTTGAGTTTCCTGTAACACTTCTTTTCCTCTCTGAATGCTGATGTTGCCAGTGCAGGCATCAATTTTCAGCACTCAGTTATCCACTTTATCACCCTTTCAGTTGCCCTTTCCCTGTCCCACTCATCTGTCCCACACGCACTCTACTGTCACTTAATACTAGTTCTTCCATTCAAATATAACTGTTATTGTAGATGAGTAGGAGATTAAGGACTTTATTTACCAATTATCCCTCTCTCCCTCCGTCCCTCCCTCCCTACCTCCAGTTTTCATCTTTCTGCCACCAGAGGACACCTAGAGTGCCTTAACCTAATTCTCGGCCATGGTGTTGATGTCACAGCTGCCGATGCTACAGGTAAGACCTACAGGTTTTGGGCGCATTATTATTTATGTGCAGTTTCAATAGGATGCCATTGGGCAAATGAAAAAATTAAAGGATTTTAAACATTAAAGATCATTAACGAATCATGTTCTGTGACTTCTCTCACTGGATAAATCTGCTACACACACTGACAGTCAAGATAAAAAATTATTACATGTTTTATATAAATGTTTTTTATGTATAATGCACATGTGGCCTTAGCTGAAGGAAACTGCAACATTCCCTTACCCAAACAGGCTGTCATGATGAAATTAGATTGAGATTGCATAACCAGTAACTATTTTACAGGATGGAGTATGTAGCTTAGGGTTGATGAGATGTAGAGGTTTGTGTGTGCTTTCTTTCTAAGCCCATTACATTTCCAGTATTTCTTTTTATCTTTTCAGGGAAAAATGCTTTGCACCTGGCAGCCCGTAATGGACAGTCACTGTGTGTGCAGAAGCTACTGCAGGTTAGGTCTCTTTAATGCTCCAGTATTTCTCACAGGTTTATATTCTGTTTGTGGGGGAACTTGAATATTTCACTTGCCCAGTACTATACTGAACATTAATTGCAAGAGAGAGAACAAGCTCAGAGCCGCATCTATGCTCTGCATGAAACTCTACAATGAAAAGATTTTAACAGCTTAAATAGAGAATCAATATGTGACGGTCAATGTTGATATTGTGGTGGGCCGCCACAGATAAATCAGTATATGGGAAACACTATGCTCACGCACTCAGTCCACTGCATTCAGATGTAAGTCACAAAAGAAAGTGTTGAAAAATTGCAGAACATTCTGTACCTCATTCTATTCAAGATGCTGTGATGGTGAAATGTTTGAAGGTCAGTGAAATCTGATATGTGTGAAATTGGCACTGCTCATTGATGGAAAAGAAATCAAATAAAAGCCGGTAGGATGTTAGGCTTATAGAAATTATGACGCCTATATAAACAGAGAAGAATTGACCAAAGAATCTTCATTTTTATTATTTTTTTAATTAACACCACCTACCTTTTCTGCCTCTGCCAACAGATTTATGTATATTTAACAATACTTTTTTGTTTTAAAATTCTCAAACATAAAATTCTGAACCCATATCTTTACCTTACATCTTTCTCTGCTGTACTAGTAGCCATGATTACAATCAAAAAGTGCAACTCTCACTTTGAACTTGACTGAGTGTAGGAGTAGACAAACACAATATGGTCTGTCACATTTAGAATTTGTTCTGCTAATTTCAAAGCTATCCTTCAAAGTAAAAAGTATTGACACCTTCACAGAAATGTAGTCAAAAGTACAAAATTTGTCTTTCAACTTAAGTTACTCTTAAGTTTTCAGAAAAACCAAAAACAAATAAACTACAGATATTTAATGTCCAGCTCTGCCAATAAGAGAGTTCATCCTACTAAGAAACTTATACATCAAGAGCCCAAAGTCTTTAGCACAGAGGTGGGCAACTCCAGCCCTGGAGGTCCACTGTCCAGCACAGTTTGTTAGTTCCCATCCTGGCAATAAACAGGTGAGTTGAACCAGGTGTGTTTAAGCAGGGAAATAGCCACACTGTTCTGGCTATTTAATGCATACTTATGCTTTGCTAGGTTTACTGAATTTCTTGATGTATAAAGTAAATGTTAAATAAAATGATAAGTAATGAATAAAGGCATTATTACTGTTTGAACTGGGGTCCAATTCAGTTTTTCTTTTGGGGGGGGACTGTGGTCCTGGCTTATGTCAGAAATGGTTAGTCCATACCCTGCTGGATGTTTATTGATCACTGTAACTTGGCAGGCGATTTAGAAAACAGCTTGAATGTCTTTTGTCAATTGTGCAGAGAAAGAATGAAATGTCACCAATCAAAAAGCGTGAGAGTGAAGGCTGTTCTTAACATCCTGCTCTCAATCCTGTCATGTCAGACTCTCTTGTCAATTTAGCCTCTTGACATCTGATAATTACACAGCAGCCACTGTGAAAAACTGTCAATTTAGCTGTCTTACTTGATCAAGACACAAACATCAGTTATGTGCTAATTTTACACTGTTACCAGCCACTGGCTGCTTTTATTTAAAAAAAAAAGCCCTCTCCGTGTAGGCAGAAGTGTCTCAAAATGAACAAAGATTGAGAAGTCGGTGTCACTCTTGGCTGTCACACTGAGTTTGTGCTGATCCACTTTGTTTGTAAGATTTTTTATAACTAATTTATATCTAATTTGTTCGGGTCAGGATTCCCGTAGGTTCTTAAAAAGATAATTTTTAAAATGTTGGGCCATTTATGCCTGAAGATGTCACTCCTAAAGGTATTTAATTTTAAGACTTGGACCAGGGCTTGCCCCCAAAAATCCAATACTTGATCATTCATTTATTCCACTGGTTTCCATTCCTTTATTTAGTATTAGGAAGCTTTGTCTGCTGAAGCTTAGACCTCACCATCCTTGAATTCTAGATTATCCTGGTGAAACTTTAATCACCAGCAGCTGGAAGGAAGCCACAGACACTAACAAGTCACTGAACAGAGTTGGTCTTTGCTCTCCTAATGACATCTTTAACAAAAAATGGGAACAAATGTCTTTGGGTTAGGGTTATTGTTAAAGAGCAAACTGAGATGTTTTTTTTTCCTTCAAAAGTTTACACGCTGCTTGCATTAGCATCACTACTTGTGCTTTTTTTATGACCTATGCAGTTGTCAGTATTAGTACAATACCTGACTTTAATCCTTGATATGATCAGAAAAGCTTATTGTGATATGTGAATTTATGTACCCTGATTATACACATATTGTTTAGGTCTTGCTCTAATGCATACACATCATTGAACTACTTGTAGTGCAGTCATCTCTCTACTCTCCTGGTAGCTACTGCTTATGCAAACAGGCTTTAGGAACTTGAGCTGGGTGTTTGGAGTGTTGACAGGGCTGCCCTGTACTGTAACCCCAATCTGTATTTCTGTGCCGTCATCATGGAGGCCACTGCAATCTGACCCTCATCCCCCTCACACCCGACCGCCGAGGAGATAAAGTTACCCAGGACGCAGTTAGACGCCCTGCTGCCAGTTTGGGAGGCTGTTGCTAGAGAGAGTGGAGGGAGAAAGGAAAGAGTGAGGGGAGAAATAAGTGCTATAGGGATGCAGGGAGTGAAATAAAAGTATGAGTTGAGTGGGAGAGGGAAAGGAAAAGCTTGAAAGTGCATTTGGGAACCGGTCCTTTGGGATCAAATGTTCAGACCACTTAGTTTGTATCATGGCAACACTTTCCCTGACTTGACCTGCTTTCACTATCCTTAAACATTGAGTCTTCAAAAAGGAGGCTGATATTAAAGGCAAGTCTAGAATGCATTAGTCATTAGGCCTCAGATTTTCTGTCCTACTTGATTTCATCAAATTTTACAGATTATTAGGGATTTGGTTTCAAGTCACTGGCCTTGCAGTATTCACAGTGCAGGGACGTCTTCAAAGAAATTTGTCGTACCTGCATGACCATCGTCTATAAAACAATTTAGGTATGTCAGTGTGTGAAAATGTTTGTCTTCTAACTGTTAATGTGCGATGTGTTACAGCACAGCTGTCCTGTTGGAAATGTGGACCTGCAAGGGAGAACAGCGCTGCATGATGCAGGTGAGACGAAGCGTTTACTTATTGATCCCTTCAATCCCACCCTTTCAACACCCCCAGCCCAACCCTGGATCTTATCCATAGAGGTGTTTTGTTTTCCCTGTTCCCAGCCTCACTCTCACACGCACTCTCTGTGATTCTACAAATTGTACTGGATGTCCGAGTTGCTGTAGTTTTAGTTTAGTTTGTTTTGTTGATTTATCACTTTTTCTCTCTCTCTCTCTCTGTTCTTTATTCCCTGCAGTCATGGCAGGCTGCTCCTCCAGTGTTAAGCTGTTGTGCGACAGTGGGGCTTCTGTCAATGCCAGTGACTTTGTGAGTGTTTACACATGACTGAATAGAATTCAGGGTCTTTCTTCGCCAAGCTCCACTTATTCTCCACTTCACGTTTTTTTGGGGGGGATTTCAAACTACCGTACCCCTGTTAATAATAATAATAATAATAATAATAATAATAATAATAATAATAATAATAGGAAGAAGAAGAAACACATCTTATTTGTGAACCTCATTTGGAATTCATTAATTAAAATGTTTCTTCTTGTTACAGAGAATTTCAGCTCATTGAGATGTGGTAATATGTTGGGTGTGCGTGTGTGTGCATGTAGGATGGACGAACTCCATTGGTGCTGGCCACGCAGATGTGTCATCCTCGTATCTGCCAACTCCTTCTGGATCGAGGAGCTGATATCAGAGTGAGAGACAAACAGAACAAGTAAAAAAACATTCTATTCTCCTTAATAGCATGTCCTCACATACACTCTTACAAATACAGGTTCTCACATGGCTCTTGGCACAGTAATATGCCTTACTTACATGCAATTATGTCGTGCACAGAGGTTTACTGATCTGCAGCTGTTTTTGATGCGTTAAGAACGATATTGCAGCAAGTCAATGGAAGATGCCAAACAATTCATTCACATTAAAATTCAACCATGAGATCTTTTTGGGGCCAAGTTGCGAAATGTGTGGAGAAGAAATATCTAGCCTGTATGCATGTGCAAAAGTGAAGAATGTGTTGGAAACAGTGCCAATTAATTCATAAACAATAGTTAGATATGACAGAGCAGTGTGTGGCTGTCTGAAGGACTAGATGACCTATTAAATGCTGATAAACACTATATACTGTTTATATCAAGAAGTGTGTATTTCCTGTTATACCATTTACTTTTTTGGTGTGATCATTAACATAACATTTGAGCAGTTCTTAAACTGCACTTTTTGTGCAGTATGGAATGCATTAGCATTTTATTGATCATTTTGAAAGCTTGAACTTTCCCAAACTGGTTAAGCCATCACTCATTTTCACAGTCAGTAACATATCTAGGACTTCCAGAAGTCTGAGAATGATGGTCCCAGCCATTGTAAATAAAAAAGTGATTGGTTGCGTGACTTCCTAATTACGTTGTTCGTTAATCTTGAGATATAGTAGCACTTCAAACTAGCATCGGAAGACCTGTTTTGATGCCACAGAAAAAAAAATTTCCATTGTCATTTTAATAATTTAGGCCTATTGATTGCGTCCAGACTTAATTAAATGAGTAATACTGCAGTTCTTGCTGAGTTTAAGCATGAATATAATTATATTGACTATAATATGCTCATAATTAGGTGTTTATTTTCTTTTAGATCCCAGAAAAGGTTAGCCCTTCTCTGAAGGCTTAGAAGGCCATGAGTGTTCTCCTCTGCTTACTACTCCATTATGGCAAAACTTTTTCTTATTCACACATTTTTTCTTTGTAGCTCCTCAAGGTCTCTGTGGGTGGTAAATTATGCTTAAACCAATATTTACTTCAAAATTAAACAAAGACGACATTGATTTATCTTTCAGAACTGCGTTGATTCTGGGCTGTGAGTATGCATGTAAGGATGCTGTGGAAGTTTTGCTGAGGAACGGCGCTGATGTCACTGCTGTGGATGGCTCCGGTCATGACAGTTATCACTATGCCCGACTCAGCAAAAACCAGGAGCTTATCATCCTTGTCAAGAGCTACCTGGACAGTGCCACAAAAGGTATTTAATCCCCCTCTCAATAACTTCAAGCTTGCTTACAAATGAAGAGAAAGAGGTGTTGTTAGTAAGCCTCAGTCACTTAGTCACTTAATTTCTCTTTCCATGTCTTCAAAATCCTGCTCTCTATATAGCAGAGGTGTCCAGTCTTAGCAACAAAGGGCCATTGTGATTGCAGGTTTTCACTGGTCAGTGTGCTCCTGCTTTGTTTGAATGAATACCATAAGCCAGGTCAGCCCATTGCAGAGAACACTGGACACCTCTCTTGCATGGAGAACTTGGGTCTAAATTTGTGCAGTTGGATTACAAGTCATTAAGAAACGTTTCAGTACATCTTGAGATCTTCTGTTGGATTTTGTTGCGGTTTTGAATTTACAAATCAAAGTAGAAAACAGATTTAGACAAATTATAGCCACTGAAAATTTTGAGGTCAGTCAGTTAATCATGAATATTCACATTAATTTGTTTAGTCAATCCCAATTATTTGCTTTTCTCTAATTAACAAAAGGTTGTGTTTATTAACATAAGAATGACTGCAGATTAAACATGTAAAGGTTTGAGAGAAAACGTTTTCATGACTGCATGTACGAAGTCCTCCAGGAGTGGAGGCCTCTCGTTTCAGTAGCTGTAGCAAAGAGTAACTGTAGCGTTATTTCATTTGTTTTTTTTCTGCTCATTGATTTATTTATATGCCTCCTGCCTGCATTGTCCAGCCAAATGCATCCTCCTGTGCTAATGTTCCTAATATTATTATATCTTGATATTATTGATACTGCCACCTTTAGCGATGCTTTGCTTGAAAATACTTCTGATTTCATATACCATATACAGATTTACAGCATTACAATAGCTGGTATTAACTGGTTATATCAAGAGAACAATTAATGGAATGGAGCCATTTGAGGGCTGTATTTGAATGAGCGGGCTACAGTTGTTGCATGACAACATACATTGCATAAGCGGCTAGACTTTAGGCTAGAACTATAAGTTGATGAGTCAAACACATTCATACACCCCTTCTAGTGAATAATGCTCAGAAAAAGAGAAAAGGAAGAAGAGAAGTTTGAGGGAACAGGGTAGTAGCTGTGATTTTATAGGGCTCTAGCAGCAGTGAAGCAAAGTGAAGCAGCAGATGATTAGGCTCTCCCTGGGATTTGAAGCCACCCAGCAGGGCCTGGCTTTTCCCCATCAGCCAGGTGTTTAAACCCCAGGGGCAGTAAAGCCGTGCACTCATATAAAACTACAGATGAAAGCTGGGCTGAGGTAGGGAGGGCTTGCTTACAAAACTCTTTCAGGATGCCTCCGTTTGAAGAGGAAGGAGCTCCTTTTCAGCTCCTTCTCTCTACCTGAAAAGGAAGAAGTGTCTTAAAAGGGTCATGAAAGCTAGCAACATGTCGCCTGGCTCCTGGAGTAGGCTGGAAGAAGTCTGAATATTGTTTACACTTTTGCTTTTACGAAGATTGAATCTTCAATACTCATTCACTCTGGTTCTTTCTGGTTTTTTATCCATATACACAAGTACATATATTTACTAGCACTGTGCATAGACTGAAATGATTAGATTATATCTTCAGTAGAGATCCTACATGCCAAGCTCTTAACATTTCTTCCCTAAAAATGCCTTTAGGGTCATCTTTTTTAGCAATTAACCTCATGTCAATTAATGTATCACAAACAAAGCCATATGACAAGCTTCGCTTACCAAAAATCCCAACATCTTATTTGTTAGTTAGTAAATGTGCAGGTGGGTAAGTTTGCGATCGATGTTATTAGCTCTCATGAGGAAAACCTCCTTGTTTTAACTATGTGTCCTTGCTGCAGTAGCATAATCACAGCTCTTGAGTATCCTATTTTGAAGGCCTCCCGGTCTTAACTGAACTGTGCTCTCATGAATACAGTCTAGCACTTGTGCCTCTATACGATGGAAGCCTTGAGATGATGACATTTATCAATCTGTATTCACAGCAAAAGAGGCAGCTCGGATGGAGCAGAAAAAGAGACAGGTACTACACAACACTGTACTAACACATCACATCGACATTCATTGAAAAAAAAATCCGCATTCACCCACTTTTCCTTTAAATCGCACATTCTCCATTGCAATTTCCACACTTAATGTTTTCTCTCTTTTTGGATTGTTTACTGTCGCCTGCTGTCTTAGTAAGTGAATGCCAATTTTTTCCACATACCGCTGTCTTTTTCTGCTTCGTAATGCTGCCTCCTGAGGCAGACTGAGCAGAAGGACAGTTAGTTAGAACAGCTGTGGATAAGTTAGGATGATATGTCCTCTCCTGAAATTTTAACGAGCGGTTAGTAATAGGAGCTTGTGTAATTATTGCTGTGATTGTCGCTCATTCAGACAGCAGTGTGAATTTTCAAGCTCGAGTTTTAACAGTCACTTAGGGATGCTGTGGTGTTTTTCTCCTGCTTATTTAGGTTTGTAGTTTTGCTGTTGACACTTGTTGATTTTATTGTTTGCATTAGAATTAATGTCCTTCACATGACACTACAACTTATGTAGACATCTGAGCTGACCGATCTACCATTTAGCACTACTGCCATCTTGTGTTTGGTAAAAGAAACTGCACTGTAGCCCCTTATCAGGACTCTGAGGGACACGGGATAACACAGCCTCAATTACAGCTTTCTGCCATCTTGACGTCTTGTCTAGATACAAAGTGTGTTTGTTGTTTTTTTCCATACTTAATTTGAGGCTTGCGATTAAATCACTGTCGGCAGTGATTTCCACCCACTGAACTGAGATGTTTTTCTTCCTTCCTGTCTCTGCAGCTGTCTGTGGATGCTTCCTCTGAGACGTTGTCTAATAGGGATCAGATCATTCACGTAAGTGGAACAATTTGCACGTCCCTGTTCGACTGTGTTTATTGACCCAAAGCTTTTGGGGCTTGCAATGTAAATCAGGCAAATCTTGATTGCTATGATCCAGCTGAATTCTCTGATTGACTCATAATCCTATGGTTGGCTCCACGGCTAAATCTCTGCATGCCTTTGTGCATGTACTTTTCACAGGACCTCGAAAAACAGAATGAAAGCCAACAAGAAACTCTGAGGAAATATCATCAGGAACAAAGGAGCCTGCTAGACAAAGTTAACATGCTGCAGCAGCAGCTCAATCAGGTAAACACATATGCCACATATAACAATCTAGATTTTAGGTTTTAGGTTATTGTAGGTGTAATTTTCTGGCCTCGTTATTTTTCTCCATTTACACCAACTAGCTATCACTCTCCCATCACATGATACCACCACCACTAGAAGGATGAAGGCTAGCATGTGCTTCCCCAGAGTGATGTGAAGCCTGCCATCCTACCCACCAAAGCCAATGCAAAGCCAGTTTTGCTCGCTTAAATGCCTGGCCCCAGATGGTTGAATCATTAATCAAGGCTACAACTTAGGATCTTATGATGATTGGGCCAAGGCATAGACAGTTTTGCCATTTGGGGACCCCCAAAAATGTTTTTTTTTATCATGAATCTCATGGAGTCTGTTTGCTTTTCACCTTTTTCAATCTCTACTGCAGGAAAAATCAATGGTAGAGGATATTCACAAAGAGGTAATTAGGATGTTTCATAGACTCATCCCTGAATTCTCACTTCAAAGCATTTAGGAATCTGAGAAGATGATTTATTGAGCTTGCTCTTTTCATCTCTCTGTGGTATTTAGAGAGAACAACTGAAGCTCCTGCTGTTAGCTAAAGAGGAAGGAGCCAGGGCTACAGAGACCGTGAAAGTTCAGCTTCGGAGCCATCTGGTGAGTGGCCAGCCAGGGCTAACGGATGCAGCACACCCATCAAAGCTCAAGTGCCCATATTAGAACTATATCCAACCTCTAACGGTGATCAAAGTTTGTTACTCTAAAGAAATCTTCTTGTTTTTACTTCACAGGGCGATTACTCTGGTCAGTCTGTGATTAAAGGTGAGTGTCTCACTCTTTGTCAATTTTAAAAGGGCTCTCGCCAAGATTAAGCAGTCTCAGGAAATTAGGCATAGAAACTCGATAAGATTTGGTCAAAAAACTTTTTTGTGTTTTCCTTTGTACAGGGAAAGAGCATATCCTTGTCAAGCAGTCTCATAGTCTGGATTCAGCTCAGGTAAAAAAGTTTGAAGTGAATGATTCTTACTTAGATTTACTCCTTAACTGTGTATTATATGTTTATTTGCTAGTGTCTCGAATACAACTTCAATGTAACTACTTGCTATGTATTTACTGTTTCAACTGGATTACAGTGTTGGCGCTTATGTAATTACATATACTTACATAACCTGCATTTGTGTAGTTGCAAAAATTTAAGTTTACATAAATGTAATTACATAAGCTGAACTACTGTAATCTCTCTGTAGCAGTGAATGCATCACTGTTAGTTCAATTTTTATTGCATTGATTGTTAGTAATACTTGTTAGTTATTAGGGACACTTAGGAACAGGCATTTGACATCTGAATTATTATAATAATTATTAATAGTTGTAATATTACCTGTTTGAAATGTAAGTGCGTTTACATGCAGTACATTTGTAAAGGCTGCATGTATTCACTGCTGCTCTTGTGTGTGTGTGTGACTCTGTGTACTGTATAATGTATACACTGTGTGTCAGCAGTTTTAAGCATAAAGGTGGTGGAGTCTTTTGCCATTAACTTCGAGCACAACCTTGTTGCTTTGAACAAGGATAAAGAATATTTTTGAAGCAGTGATAAAAAGACATTCTGCTGACTGAAGATCAGCAGTTGGAAGACATGTCACTGTAGTTTAACAAGAGTATACACTTTAAAGTTGGAATGCATCATTCAGTGTTCATAAGGTCATTCATTCTGTCTGCACAGATTTTGCAACCTTTGGTGCCGTCTCGTTCCATGTCCCGGCCTTTGGAGCTTTCTCACCCAGGGACCCCTAGTGAAGTGGACACTCTAAGACATGAGCTAAGCTCTGCCATTAAGAAGCATGAGTCTGCCAAGGAAGAAACAAGTCACCTGCAGGCAGCGCTGGTGCGGAAGACCCATGAGTGTGAGGAGCTTGTCAAAAGTCGTGAGCTGGCCAAGTGCGAGGCAGACCGTCAGATCCAGGAGCTAGAGGGGGCGTTGGGCGATGTGCAGAAAAGAATGTTGGACTCTGAGGCCAAGGTCAAGCAGCTGCAGGCCCATGTGGTGGCTGTGAAGGAGCACCTTGGCAACCAGATGGTTGAAGACCTCAAGGCTCAGCTTGGTGAGGTCAAGGCCAAATATGAGGGTGCTTCAGCTGAGGTTGGCCGTGTCAGGAACCATCTAAAGCAAAGTGAGAAAGCCTTGGAGGAGTATAAGAAAAGCGAAGGTCTCCTGGCTCAAGAGGCAGAGAGATTGACAGCTGAGCTGAATGCAATGAAGGAAGAACGCGAGGAGATTGCTGAAACTCTCCTAGAAATGGAGGCTCAAGTTAAAGAAGCAGAAGCCCATCTCATGGCCATGGTGCCTGCAGAGAAGTTTGATAACATGAAGAACCTGCTGACCAATGCAGTTGACGAGAAGGAGAGACAGCTGGCCGAGCTGAGGGAGGATTATGATCGTGTACTGGAAGAGGTGGCAGAGCTGCACAGAGAGGCAGGCAGCAGGGATGTCATCCCATTCCAGGAGCATGAGAGAGTCAGGGCCACACTGGAGGAGCAGGGTGCCACCCTGAAGAAGAAACTGGCTGACGTCACCTCTAAGTGCCAGTCACTGATCCACGAGGTGGAGGAGGGGGAGGATGAGCGGGAGATGCTCCGGGAGGAGCTGCAGGAACTCACGCAAAACATCCAGACAAAGTTTGTTCCCATCAACTCTTATGAGGAAGTGAAGAGGACACTGGAACTTGCCATGGAGGAGCTGAAGGAGCAGCTGGAGGAGACAGAAGAGCATTTGAAAAGGATCCAGGAGGAAAAGAGGTCCCTCTCTGAGAATGTAAATAACCTGAAGAGCACTCACATGCCCCGTGAAAAGTATGAAAGTGAAGTAGCTGTACTGTCTTCTCGCAGCGCAGAGCTGGAGAAGGAGTTAGAGAGACTTCAGAGTAAGTTTGAGGATAAAGTAAAGGAGCTTGATGTCGTAGCATCTGAGAATGTAGCACTGAAACTGAGCTTGGAGGGAGAGTTTGTCAAAAAGGAAGAGCAGGAGCAAGTGCAGAAAGAGTTAGGGGAAGCTTTGAAGAAAGCCAAGGCTGAAATCGCAAAGTTGGAGGAAGAGGGAAGAGTTGGGGAGGAAGAGCTGAGGAAGGTGAAAGAAGGAAGTGCTAAGTTGAAAGAGGAATTTAAGAATGTGCAAGAGAAATTAGAAAAGGACTATATCAGCCTTGTTGAATACAATGCAGTGACAAGCAAGCTAAACATTGTTTTAGCTGAGGGAGATAAAAGAACTAATGAGGCCTTCTCCAAATATCATTCTGCTCAAGAAGAAAACTCAAAACTTCACAAAGAAATTGAAGCCCAAAATATAGAACTGAACACGATTCAGGAAGCCATTAAGTCCAAGTTTGTGCCACTGATCACTTTAGAGGAAAAAGAAAAGTATTTTAATGTTACTCTGAAGGACTTGAGAGAGAAACTAGCTGTAATGCATGAGAAATATGACAACATAAAGGCTGATGTACAAAGTCAGAGGCAGGAGAAAGAGGCTGTTCAATTAGAGATGGCTTCTGTGCAGCAGAAACTGGAAGCTAACTTTGTATCCAGTGAAAAATACAGGGAGGTGGAGGATGACTATAAAGGCCAGGTGGAGACTTTGAGTCTGAAGTTGGTGGAACTAGAGCAGCAGTATATGGAAGTGACTGTGCAAAGAGCAGAGCTAGAAGAACAGAATGCGCTGTGCACAGCTGAAATCCAGAACCTCCAGAAACGTCTGGAAAGCGAGTTTGTTCAGCTTGAGCAGTTTGAGGCCTTACAGTGCTCGCTGGGATCCAGCTTGAAGGAGGCACAGGCAAAGTGTGAGCAGCTCCAGGAGGCTTACAGTCTGGAAGTCCAGCATGTCCAAGAGTTGGAGAGGGAACTACAAAGCCACAGTAATGATGGTCAAGCAAGGGAGACATTGGAGAGGGAGGTGGCCGAACTTCGTCTGGCTCTGAGGGAGGAAGAAGAGACCAGTGCCCAAAGGGCTGAGGACGTAGCCACCCTTCAGACAGAGCTCCTCAGAGCAACACACGCCTTGGAGGATCTTCGCAGCCATGAAGGTCAGGTGGCCGAACTTCGATCGGAAAAGCAGAGACTGGAGGAGGAGGTGACCGAGCTCAGCAGTCGGCTTTTGGGCCTGGAGGATCAGTGCGAGGAGCTCTACAAAGAGCTTACACGGGCAAGAGAGAGTGAGAGTAGGGCACGGACAGAGACAGAGAATCTCCAGGCAAAGACTGACTCTATTGAGAAAGAGATCCAAGAGTTGAAAGAGAGATACGATGACTCACTCACTACCATTGGAGACCTGCAGAAGAGGATTCAGGCATCCTCCGAGCAGACCGAGGCCAAAGATAAAAGGGTGAGGACTAGAACATGGGTTGTGTGAACTTTCCAAATGCCTCTCATTTAGCCACCTCAGGTTTGCAATAAAAACCTTCAGGGTCTAGTGTCATAGTGCCCTGCAGATAACTGTGAACATTTGAGGCTTACATTTCCTTTACCAGCTTGAGATGTAAAGGCTTTGAAAGGTATTTTATTTGGGGGTTTTTGCTTTGAAGCGGCCATCGTGGCACAGTTGTGTTTTTCCCTCTTAAATTCCACCATTGATGTGTGTCTGGGTTTGTTACAAAAACAATCCTAATTTATTATACATGATTTCTAACCTCTCTTTATCTGTAGAGTTAAGAATATTTTTTAACGTTCCTTTAAGACATGATGTATGTAGATTGATACATTACATGTAAATTGATTGGCTGCAATGTTTTGAGCCTCTTTCACAAAGCAGCTCAGACCAAACAACACCTGGGCTCCACCCTAAAGCTGCTGATTGAATCGGTAAAGCATTTCTGAAATGATCATTATAAATTAATTAGTTATCCCAAACATTTAATTTCCATATATGGACTACCTGGAATGGGGAGTGAATAGGGAATTTAGGAAATGTACCAAAACAGGGCAGTAGCAGCCTAGTGGTTAGAGATTTGCCTTTGTGATCAGAGGGTCACAGGTTAAAGTTGTAGCCCAGGTACCACTGATGTACCTTTGAGAAAGGCACTTTCCACTCTGCGCAATTGACAGCTGCCTGCTGCTCCACGTGTGGATGGGTTAAAAGGAGGGGTCATGTTTTGTTATGGTGCACTTTGTGTGATAAGTAGTGTTTACAATGACAATAGCCCCTTTCAAATGTTTAAATTTAATAACACATTAACTTTGAATTATTGATGCTAATTGCTTGACATTTTTAGGGGTTGGTCTTTGGTTATAAGGGTGTTTTTAACAAAACAAGGCAATGCGAAGCAAGTTAATTTATAACACATTTTAAACACAAGGGCAATTCAGAGTTCTTGCTCTGTCTTGCAAAATTGTAGGAACCAAAAGAGATCTTCTCTTTGGCCAACATCAGTAGAGGAACAAGATGTGCAGGTAATGTTGGAGCATTCTTAAATAGCCAATCTTTCAGACATTCAGTTAGCCTAGGGGAAGATCTCTTTTGCGTCCTTCTGATATATACCCTGACCATCACACCCCATCTGCCTCCACTGACTGGGTCTAAAGTGAAAGAACAGGTTACCACATTATTCAAACCCTTTAGACATTTTACTATGTTCAGCCTTTGATTTTTGACACCTTACTTTGTTAAATTATATAATTGGGTGCTGCAGATTTTGGTACAGTCTAGATTACCTTATTGTTTGGATTAAAGGTACCATTTTGTTTGTGTGGTTTTGTTAGATATGAGAAATGCAGATGATTTGACCCTTCCCACCAGTTTAATTGGCACATACATTGGAACCATTTTTTGTATAGATCTAGTCGCTAAAGGTATACAATGATATGAGTATGTACCAAAGTTTGAAAGATCTTCTAGGCTTCATTGTGGAGATAATGAGAGAAAAGTTGTACTGCGTACGACTGATATTCAAAAAGATTTTGGCAAAATGGGTCTTATATATTAATGCATTTAAAACCAAATATAAAAATATATTCCCACAAACTTTTAAAAGAAGCATCGACAGAAGGGAATGAAGATAATATCCTAAACTTTTCACACTGCTGGGCACAATGGCATTTATTTCCTGAAAATATTAACCAAATTCAACATGACCCCTGACTTCTGAAATGTATTAAGTTTGCTAATAAGGTGGACAGTGACACAGTTTAACATTTATGTAAACATTTTGACTAATAAAGAAGTGTACTGATTCCAGATGATCATGACCAGGTGTGTGCAACAAATTGAATTTGTGAAGACTACTGTTTTTAAAATGTGTGTGGGTATGTTTCAGATCACAGAGCTGTTGGCGGATGTTGAGAGGCTGAAGCAGGCCCTGAATGGCCTGTCCCAGCTGGCCTACACTGGCAACACGCCCAACAAGAGGCACACACAACACATTGACACACTCCAGGCACAGGTCAAGAACCTCCAGCAGCAGCTGGCTGTGAGTAGCCCTCACCACTAAATGCTTCTAATATGCCTGCGTCAGTCATTATCAAACAGAGCCTCACATCCTTCACAGTGAAATGTGTAATGTGATTATAAACTAGGCCCAAGGTGGTGTGAATTATTACACTGTATAGAAATGGGGAAATCAGACTTTCAGTAGATACCAGTCAGACTTTTCCTTTAGCAACTAATAAAGGCACAAGCTGCGTATTAAACTTCATTAAAACGTTAGCCAGACTTAGACTTAAAGCTTTAGAACCTAGCCATTTAAAGCCTTCTGGCAAGTCTGAAATTGTGTGACTGAATGAGTCATTGGTGTGAAACTGGGACAGGAAAAGACCGGAAGGACGGCTTTCTCAGCAGAAATGGGAATTAATGAAAGCAACTCCATGTGTTTGTGAACCTTTATTAAATTTGGTTTGTGTTTTGTTGAGCTGAACCATTATGTGGAAACGCTTTTTTAAAAGTTTTTAAATGTAGATGGACATTGTGTGGACGTTAAAATGCTTGTGCCATATATGCCTATATAGAAAGATAGAAAGATATTTTTTCAATTAAGCCCAGTTATATCAATTGTGTAGGTTTATTTACCAAAATCTTTTACTTTTCTCCAGTGTTGAGCCTCATTTAAAAAACAGTCTAAGATAAAACAATAGCTGTAAACAACAGGTGTATATACAGAAATGCTTTAGAGAAGGAGTTGTCACAAAAACAGTGACTTACTTCAGTGAGAGACTATATGACTAGGGAGTGAATGGTCTGTTTTGTGTATTCTATGAATCAGATTGACAGAGCCAAAGAGAAAGAAAAGTAACTTCCTGTTGCTCTTGCTCAGACATGAGGACAGTTCTGCTTATACAAACATGCCTACGCTCTCTTACTCACTTGCTCTTTCTGTCTCACAAGCACACACATACTGGTGCAACTGCAACCATTGCTTTCATTATGAACTGAGACACAGCGCGGTCTACCTATAATGACTTCATTAGCTACCTGGGCTCTCTTTTTATTATTGGTATTCTTTTTACTATTACAGGACGCTGAGAGGCAACATAGAGAGGTGGTTTCAATTTATCGAACTCATCTTCTGAGTGCTGCACAGGTAATTGTGTGCTGGTGTTTATGTATATGTGACATCTGCTTACATTAGCTTAATTCTTTCTATATCCTGCTGCAATACTACCAGTTGGGACATTACTCCAATGTACTGAAATTATATGATTATGTGATGGTAGGTCATGTTCTTTGGCAGTTTAGGTCAGATTCTCAGGTAGCCCAATGGCATTAATTTTGCTAAAACTAGGTCTGTTCCAAATAATTTGAGTACTTAAAGTAGTTTCTCAAGTTTTAGTAAATATAATATTTAGAGGCTTAGTCATTCTAACATTACCAGCCCAAACAATAACATGTCATTAATATTTTTTACTGTAAGGAGAATATAAAGTTAATTGTGTAACTGGACGTAATAGAGCATGACAAGTTAAATAAATCATTTAAAATGGGGCAGTATATGCTTATTCAAGTACATTTGTCTATTCTTGTACTTTTATTGTCAAACTTGCTTGTTGTAGTGATTTCTAGTAGTAGATGAGAAGGTACTTCTTCTCAAGTGTGTACGAAAACTGTAATGCCATAGAGGAACCATTTTGCTTCCTGAAGAACTTTTCAGGACCAGGATTACAGACATTGCTTAAGAACACTTTTGCAGTCTCTTTTTTTTTTGTAAGAGTATAGGAACAGCCTGACTTTAAAAATCAGTAACAGCCTCATATGAGGCCAAATAATGCTGTCTGGAAATGGATTCATGCAAACTGACTAAAAACTGTTGGTTTCCATTTTGCAGGGTCACATGGATGAAGATGTCCAAGCAGCCTTGCTGCAGATTATCCGAATGAGGCAGCAGTTTGTGTGCTAAACCCAGCCTAAACACTCCACTGACTCAAATCTACTTTTTCTCTATAGGTTTACAGTAAGACAAGGCCTTGCCCTAGTTCAGTCAGAAAGCATTCAAGGCAGTAGAAATGTCCTACCCTGTGTGGTGCTGTGTGCTTCAGCAGAATGGAATCCTCTTATGGCTTTGTAGTGATAAGGAGCAATAAGGAACATCGCTCTTAGCAACTGCAGTTGCAGAACTGTAGCTAAGAAGGGCTATAATTAGGCCTACTCTATTCCTATATAGTAATCACAAATTAGCAGTGGAGGGTTGTTTAACTGTGAATGTCAGGTAATATAATATAATCCCATATTTCATGGAGAGTAGTAATTTAAGGTGGCAAAATATTTTTGTCTCTAGAATGCAAGCCTCAGCACGGGTTTATCCTGAGGGTTTTTGTGTTGTTCACAGGGTAATGGAGTCTAATACATCTCCACTTTTGAGCAATGGGATGGCCTAGAGCCTAGAACAAAACAACCATAAATCACTGGTCCTGGCCTCTCCTTTTCTCTTTTTAACTGCTTGTTTTAGAGTCTTTATATTTACTATAAAACTGCAATCAGGGAGCAGGTCTCCTACCCCTTCAAATGCCTTAGAGACACACACTTTTACTAAGGTCCAAAAGAAATAATCCATGAAAGCACAGTGCCTACATTTTGAGTTCTCCTTTGGTGTTTAAACTAGTGTCCCCTTTAGCATCAGTAAAAGCCTGTGACGATAGCCAGTCATGCAAGGCATCAAAAAGTGAATGCTGGATTTGAGTCAGTGAGTGTCAATAGCACCGGGTCAAGTGGGAAACAGCCCTGAATGCCTCTGAGCAATCAAAGATGCTACTCCCTTTTCCAGCCCCAAGCCTTCTGTTACCTGGATAATACTGCCCTCTTGTGGTGTGACTTGGCTGGCCAAGTTTTGATGAGATAATTTAGTTCTTTGTGGTGTATTTGGCTGTGTAGGAGATGAGACGCATTTGAGATGTATCTTTGGTGCTGATCTGATTTTTCTCATGGCTTTGTACTACTTTTGAATAATGATCACCATGTTTATGGTAATACTATTCAGCAGGACTGGACTAGAATGGCACAATACCTATTCAAGGTACAGAACATGTAGATTTTCGTATTTTTCATTTTATTAAAGTCTCATTTTTCCCCTAAATTAGTACATTAGTGCGTTTAGAAGCAACTTGGTGTCAGATTAGCTGCTTAAACCCAATCACTGAACTTTATTAAAGCATCATAATGCTTAATTAAGTAGCACTAATTCACAGAACTTGAATAGCTAAAGGGCTATTCCTGTAATAACTTATTGCAGAAAAGGCTACTGATTTCTTTTAACTTGCGCTGTTGGGATTATAAATATAACATAGTTTTGGCAAAATTGTAACTCATTTATTTCTGCTTTCTTGATCTTCAGGTAGTTTGTTGTTTTTCATGCTATGTAGGCTTTTCTTTTTCTTTTTTCTCTTTTGCAAAGTAGGGAATCTAACATCAATAAAAGTGCCTACTTTAGACTAAATTGTGTCTGACTCTTAATCTTAATTAATAGAGTAGGATTTTAGCAAGAGAAGCCTAGCATGTTTACCACAAACTTTGGATTTAGTCCTACATTTGATGGAGAGTTAAATTCCAGAGTGGCATTACATGACTGACTGCAGTATTTGACTGTGCTGAATGTCCAGAAATCTCCAGAATGCCTCAGCAGAGGTCAGGGCTGGAGGCTATTGTGTTGTAATGGAGTCTGATTTATTTACTGTGTAAATCAGAGTTAGATGCAACTCTGCCACAAAGACATAATTTAACACACAAATAAACAAATCAACATCAATTTCCTTTATATCCCGACTGTGGATGATTGCCCACAACATGCTTTTCATTTGTCTCCTTTTTTATATTTGCACTGGAGCCTGTGGTAGCTAGCAAGTAGTAGAGAACAGTATGACTTAATCATCACACACATGCCTCAAACTGTTCAGAGTTTTTAAGTAACTTCAAACTTTAGCTTATGTGATCTGACACTGTATGACAGCCTCATATAACCCCATATCTCCAGTACAAAACTAAAACACACTTCAGACGCCAAACATGTCTTGGCTGAATGACATGATTTGAGTTTTGGGAAAAAGTTGCTTGTTTGTACCCTATCTGCACAGTACTTTTAGCAGATGCTTCATCATTATATAAACAACAGATCGTAAGGCCAAGTTCACATGTTGCTGTTGGTTGAATTTATGAGAGGTGGTTAAGACATCAGTTCTAACTAAAAGTTGGAGGTGGTGTAAGAATAGGATTATTATTATTATTATTATTATTATTATTATTATTATTACTTTTTTTTTTACAGATTCCCTAATGATGCTCATTTGGTGTCCGGTGCCTTGGGTTTAAAAAACTCTTGATCAAATCTTTCCTATACAAAAAGGTCTTTACATGAATACCAACCACACAGTGCAACCTCTGCATTTAACCCATCCATGTAGGAGCAGTGGGTTGCTAACATGCTTTCTCTCTCAGTTTCGTTTATTTTCAGTGGAACTAACTTTCAATCCTCAATAATTATACTTTTTGTTTTATACTTATGTGTTCCTAATGTGAAGCGGGAGTCTGTTGGAGAATCTCTTGGAAAACAATTGTTTTGGGCTTTTTCAGATTTACTTGCAGATCTAGCAGTACTGCTCCAGCAGGTCCTGACTCTGTGGTATTCCCTGATGTGTTGGGGACAGCCGGATCAGATCATATGGATAGAGCAGGAATCTGGACTCTGAACCAGGTGCTGCAGAGCACTCTAGAGTAGTGGCCAATTCATTCATCTAAATATTTAATCTTCCCTCTCTTACTCCAACTCTCTACCATTTTATCGTGTTTACTCTCTTTTTGTCTCTCACACTTTTCTTTGCGCCTCTCTCTCTCTCTCTCTCTCTCTCTCTCACCTTAAAAGCATTTCTCTTGCTCACATACACACACTCATTATCTTTTTAAAAAAAATCTTTCTCCTTCTGTCTTCCCTCTCTTTTTGTATCTCTCTCACCCTCTCTGACCCTCCCTTTCTATCTTTTCTTTTTTTCCTTCTCTCACTCTTTCTCCTTTTTCTATCCCTTCTGCTTCTCTCTCTCTCTCTCTCTCTCTCTCTCTCTCTCTCTCTCTCTCTCTCTCTCTCTCTCTCTCTCTCTCTCTC
>JBBPDA010000041.1:20538049-20573867 GCA_037974385.1 Arnoldichthys spilopterus | reverse complement strand
GACTGCATGATTGTACCCCACCCCCACGTGACCTGGCAGAACTGCGTGTAGCACTTGTGGAAGAGTGGAACGCATTACCTCAGGACAACATCATGAGGCTAGTGAGGAGCATGAGACATCGCTGTCAAGCTGTCATTATGGCAAATGGTGGAAACACCTGCTACTGACATTGTCAATTTTTGTTACTTGGGGCTATCCCTGTTATGGTCTAAATTTTTGGGGTAATAAATATTAAACTAATGAAAATGATGTTTCTTTTCATACATTATTAGGAATATCAAAGGGAACTTTGTTATTTCATTAAAATTCAGAGCAAATAGGAAAAGCAAATAACAATATCCCTAACTTATTATGAGTAGTGTGTGTATGTATGTATGTATGTATGTATGTATATATATATATTTCTCCACAGGATGGCTTCTCTTCAGTATAGCCATTTGATAAATATCCTGTCTGAATAATGTTAAAACTCTTGGACATGTTCCACGTTAGCAGTTCAGTAAATGGATAACTGCACAAGCCCTAATGCGACAGTACTCCCCTGCTCATCCACTAGCCCCCACTAATTACCATACTAACACACTCCATTAGATATTCACCATCTAATGCCTCATTAGCTTGTGCAGGCTAATAGCTAAAGAGATGCCAGTGAAATGGGCTGTAATCTGCATAGCTACCCAAGCTGAAGCACTGCCTGGGGCACTTCTGTCTGAATAGATTTGATTGGAGATAAGAGTGACCTCCTGGTTTTTATATCAGCTATTTATGGTCACAGCCCCTGCGGAGCCCTTTCTGGGCTTTTTCGATAATGTTTACCTCTAGTGTAGTTTCATTCCTCACCTGCAGAGGGCAGGCTTGGCTTATGATAGTTCCATCATGCAGGAAGGAGTAGTGTTCAGTGTAGCTTCAGATATGAGAGAGAAAAGAGACTGATGAGATTTGTTCAGAAAGACGCATCCGTTTCATAAAACATTTCCACAATGACTGAGCTGCCATGTGACTCATTCAGCACATATAGCTAGTATGTTGATATCAGGGACTGAATTTGCTCTTAATGTCAGCTCAGACGGGCAAACAAAATGTATATGGTTGCTGACCTGCATAACCTTTTGGCTCAAACAGATGTGCTGCTTTCTGTGACCCTTACTCACTCTTTCTTTCTTGATCTCTCATCCTTTCTTCCATTATCTACCACTGCACATACTGAGAGCAAGTTATTCTGCCAACTTCCTCACTGAAATTCTCAGTACTATGGGTTTTATATGCTTTTCGTTTTCCTAAGCATGTGCAATCAATTATACACATCACATTCAGCAATACTTTACAAGTTCATCTTATGAGGAGCGAATGTGTAGCTGGCTCCTTATCTAAAGGAAGCCGTGAAAACATTCTGGAATAAATCTCTGTGATCTCAGGCAGAAGATTTGGGTTCAGCTCCCTCAGCAGTGAATATTTTGGCCCTGTGTCTGTATTGACTCAGGTGAAATGGACTATTGTCAAATATTTGTGTGATTTAGTGCTCTGTTTTCATTGGCAGTGGTGTAGCCAGGTGATTGGCGGAGTGCTCTGGAGCGTCACTGGCGGACTTTGCAGGCAATAGAAGTTGAAATGGCGCTGTAATGCCTTTACGGATATTTACCCTGCTGCTGCAGCTGTGACATCTGCTGGAATGGTTGTGGCGGATCCTCGGCTGAGGTTTAAACCGGGGCAGACTGCCATCCCTCATTATAAGGGTGAACATGGCTAGGTATGACTGTGGCTGCTGGGTGGAGTTGCCCTTAAATGTCAGGACCAATATTGGCCCAATCACTCTACCTGAGGAAAACTCCTCGGCCAATGAGATTGTGCTGGGACTAGGGGATGGTGGGTTGTTAAACAGGCTAAAAAAGCTAGAGCACTGTGTGTGTAAACAGTGTGTTTTTAGGTCTTTACTAAGCAACTGCAATGTGGAAAGTGCAGAAAGAGTATCTGTGAGGAAATGCGTAAAAGGCATTAAGGATTTATGAGCTGCCTTTTGGGGAGTAGTGTTAACAGTGAAAGTACTGATTCACCCACAAGATGTTTGATCATACATCATGCTGTACCTCTGTGCTTTTACAGAATGTCTTAGCAAGGCAGATTTCAGAGATCTTCTTTTAACTCTAAAGATCTAACTGTAGGGCCATTATAGGTACACCAAGGAAAATTGGTCCATAGACAAACTACAAAATTTGTCACAGATTTTATTTGGTATTTTTTTTTAAACTCTTGTAATGAGATCATCTACATTAGATGCCTTAGAAGTCAAATTATTGCTGTTTTTTGCTACTCTACAGATTGTAATTACTTTTTCTGTCATCAAGGGATTTCAGTCAAATTCGATATTCCATGTTGATCAGCATTTTTCTAAGCATGAGTACACCTGATTGTCTTCAGAAAGTTGTTCACATAAATATGCTTTTCTTGAATTAATTCACTGAAACCTCATTAGCTATGTTAATTAGCTAGCATTAAAGCTAATCTGTCTTATCTTTAAGTATGTTTAAGTAAATGTCTTTTTAAGTAAATTAATTAAATGTGCTGTTGTGTTAGCTACAATAGGACTATTTGCCTGTTCAAACAATACATAAGTCTACAGTTTGTTTTCCTTTCTGTTCAACACCACATTTAATGCATATTGTACTTTGTTCTGTCCATCACACTAGATGTATAGATTGTTATTTGAAACTGCATCAAACCTGATGTAAACTTTTGAAGAATGAAGTTGCTGTGCATGAACAAAAGCCAACAACCAAAGTCTCAGTTGGAAATGAAAGATCTTATTGTCTTTTTGTGTTTAAGTATCTGTATTTGTTTCTTCTTTCTTAAAATTTGTAAGTATTAAGTCTGGAGTCTGAGTCACATGTCGTTTAAAGACAAGTTAAGTTATTATTACATGAGTCCCCATTTTTGCTAAAATTATTAGAACCCCTCTCACCAAAATGTAAGCCAGACTGCCCTCTCAGTGCAAAATATGAGAAAATATAAAATTGAAGAGATCATATTAGTTTCGGACTGTTATCCCTTTTTTGTTGTTATTGAATTTTAAACCAATCAAATTTTGAAACAAAATAATGAATTCTTACTTTCACTGCTTTTGGGATTCTCCACACGGACAGAGTGGTGTTGTTCCAATATCTGATCCGCTACCCTGATCACAGTATGCAGGAGTGTAGTTAGATGTATGCTGGGAGAGGGTGGGTGTTTAAAGCAGTGGAGAGAATGCTGGAGGCCTCCATTTGGCTCTGATCAAGCTCTGTTTGAAGCCTCGTTCTTGTGGCTTTGGACTCCACTCTGTCAGGTAGAGTTCCCGGGGCTGAAGCACACTGGAGGCCCAGCATTTCTTCCACAAGTAGAGCGAGAGTGAATATCAAAAGGCATGCAGACCCCCTTTGTGGAGACCGGGACATAAATTATTTGGGTCTGGCAGATGTTCTGCGATCGAAATCTGCATGAATTAGAGCCATTGGCAGCGTGTCCCACAACTTATTAGTTTTCATGATGCATGCTGGAGCAGCCTGGATCCTGGCACTTTTACAGTGCTCGTAAATCTGTGCCTGTCGTCGTCTCGGCCACTTTGGTAGAGATTATTTCACTCGGCTAATAAAGCAACTCCGGCTCAACTTTACAAATGCCCGCAGGTTAACAACCTTGGCAGCTATGTGATCTCAGCACTCTCTCTCACACTTCAGAGGCTCAAAGGAGGCTGGGAAAGAAATAGATGCACCAACCCTAATGGAGCCTGAAATGGATCCCATGTGGTTGTTAGATCCAAACCCACCTTTTCCACGCTCTGGGGTGCAAAACCTGGGTCAGCCCATGTCAAGTGTTTAGGGTTTCATAGTTCATTTGTTTCCCTTTTGATGGTGGTGCGTAAGGGTGCTTTTGGTACATGAGTTTTTTTTTTTTTTCAAAGAATGGACCAAATATCTTTGGCTTGAAAGGAATATCCTTGTTCACACTTTCAGAATGATGGCATTCTTTACCGATGACTGTTGCCATAATTTCTTAAGCAGTTCCTATTAAAATACCAAGAGATTACAGACATGATTCAGGGTATATATTTTAGAAAGGACGTGTGATTGTGGATCTCAGGAGTGAGATGTAAGTGTTGCGTGGCAGATCTCAATACGTGGTCTTTGAGGTGAAGGGTGAAAGACTACTATTTGCCAGATTTTTTGAGTCATCAAAGGAAACCACATGCTGACTGAGCTGTCCTCCATCAGTTGCCCAACAGTAGCTGTATCAGCAGGCTTGATGGTTGATCACACAGCTCAGTTATGTTCTCTTTCCTCTGCCTTTTAATTCCCTTTTTTCATCTTTCGACATCAGCTCATGTGAGGAGCTTTGTTATCCCTATCATACCTACTGTGTCACCAATTATACATGCAGAGACTTTGCCTTTGCCCTCTTCAACTGGTTAAAATCTGCTCCTGCTTTAGTTAATGTGCATGCAAGTCCACTCTGGACAGAAAAATAGAGCAGTGTGTGGAACTGGAATCTATGTGTGCTACTGTGTTTTCTGTCACTATATAAAAGAAACATGCTACCTTTATTGTTGGATGTCCTGCAATTTTGCACATGCACAGAATCACTACTCAATTTAGACTGAAAGGCCTCATTGGTTTGTTTAATATAAATATTCTAGGACTAAAGTGTGAAGTATATCTGTATTGAATTGGCTAAGCTGCATCCAAATCTGTCACTCTGCACATCTTTGACCACTTCACAGCCTCTGAATGATATATTAATATGCTATGTCACAAAAACATTGGAATGTTACGCTGTTCGCGTGAACCGTGTATAAATAAAGGAAGATGAAACCAATTTGATTAAACTGAAGGGATAATAAACTAAGGCAAGTGATAGCTTAACATGCTAAAATGTAGCTAACAGACTAAAGCGCCACTTCATTTAATGCAGTTTTTTTTCAGTTGACGAATATGTTGCCTGAATGTCTTACATTCTTCTGATGTGCTACTAAATACTACATATTTGCAAGTAGTTTTTTCTAAGTACTTAGTTCCCATTCTTTTTGTTGTTGTTGCATAAAACACTTCTATTTAATGATTTTTTAGTGAGTGATTTTTAGCAACAATAGCATATTTTAAACAAATTAGTGCACAGCCTATCGGGGCTTATTGTTTTGCTATTGTCAGAAAAGAACTCCAAAATGGCAACTTTTCTGGACACAGGGAAGCCTTATAATGGAAGTTAATAGGGAAAATCTGGTCCATCAAGAGATGTTCAAACAACATAAAGGACAGCTGTTTCTCAAAAGGAACCCCACCCCCCAAAAAGCAATGGAGACCAGAAGTTTTATCCCAACACTGATGTTATATTTTCTTGCTCAAAGTTTGTGGCACACAATGAAAACCTCTTTTTAAAGACTGCATTTGTGTCTTGGTTAAATTATGTTCATTTTAATTTGTCATAAATAATAAATGACAGTTAGCAGAAAGAATACAATTAGATCCTGTGTTTGGATAAATGTTTATTATATAATGTCAGTACACGTTACACACATTTTCAAACCTTAGGGTGAGGCATTGAGTTGGAGCCAGTGTGTGATTTGTTCTAACAAACCACAAACCCGAAGTTCTTCCTCAGTCTAACTGTACACAATCCACTAGCCCCAAAGAGAATGACTTCAGCTCTTTTCTTTCACACAC
The DNA here is from genome assembly GCA_037974385.1 of Arnoldichthys spilopterus. NCBI lineage: Eukaryota > Metazoa > Chordata > Actinopteri > Characiformes > Lepidarchidae > Arnoldichthys > Arnoldichthys spilopterus. Next base: position 20,568,177 of record JBBPDA010000041.1, on the reverse strand, counting down.
TGCTGCCACTTCTCTCTTCCTTCTGTTGGGAGTCTCATTCCTTCCCCAAGGGAGTTTAAATGACTCAGAGAGAGAGAGAGAAAGAGAGAGCGAATGAGATGGAGGTTTCTGTGATGGGAATTTACAGAGTGAGCTATTAGCATTTTGGAGTACCAAGAGACTTTCAAAAGTAACAAGTCTACATCTTTGAGTAAAGGCCTTTATGCACACAAACACACCACTGTGTGGTAAATCTGGATGTCAGTTTACTGATATCTTGCAAACCAAACTTGATCTTACAGGCAACAGGAATTCCCTCAACCAGTAACTGTTGTCTCTGCCGTTGGCATGGTGGCAGCCACAATGACGTGCAGGTTATGGCTCACCGACCTGTACTTTCTGACAAATGCCAAAAGAATGTATGTCCACGGTTTCATCATGTGCATCTGTAAAAGCAACTGAAACTGGGCTACAGGCATGAGGGTGGCATCCAAAGTTTGTAATTTGAAGACATTTGTTAATATTTCTGCTTTGTTAAAACTGATCATAAAGCTTTTAAGCAAAACAACAAAAAAAAGGTAAATTAAACAAGTTTCCATGTTGTTAATTCACATTGTGATGTCTACAGAAGAATAGTGTATTGTAATAATAGTATCAGCAGATATTTGTTTAAAAAAAAAAATCAGCATCTGTCAAAGTTTTAGATTTGACCAATATTTAAAATCCATATATGTACATGTCAAACTCTGGAATAGCTCACTTTTTTTGAACATGAAGTCCATAAATCTTAATGACAATTTTATTAAAAACTATATGTATATGTAGCCATTAGTTCATACAGACACTCTTCAGTCTTACCGTGTTGTTTATTAGATCAGTGACCTTAAGAATGACAAGAAATCAAGCAGATGGAACTGCATGATGAACTTAAATGGGCCTGACACTGATAAGTAGCCTATGTTGTCACAGACCTCGCTGCAATTGCATTACCTGTTTAGCACTAGTTGTGCCCCTGATGCTCAGTGCAGATATATTGTTTTGAATAAGGGAGACAAATTCTAAGCATAGCAAGTTCATGAAAAACAGGTTGAGAGCATCAGATATCATATATCATGATTCCACTGCATAGAACTTTCTCTTAATGTTCCACATTATGTTGCTCAGAAAAAAACCTAATTATACCTAATGTTTTCTGTTAGCTTAATCCATATGGCCCTCTAAAATTCCCCCTCAGCAGAAAAGGTCAGTAAATTTTTGATCACAGTTTAAAGCATTTACCCTTTTACTAAAAATGTATTTCACACTTAGAATCAAATATATTAGGCAATAGAGTTAAGGAGTTAAGGCCTGTTGATTAAACAATACTGATCGTCCTAAATAGCTTGTTTGTACATTAGCCTTGTAGCTCCACTTCCAAATTAAAAAAAAGACACCCACTTTAACTTGCTGCTTCAGAGATGCAAGGTTTTCTTACAACAGCAATGTTAAATTGTCTCAAGCCTACAGCTCAACAAACAAGCTTTGTAGTTCTGTCGGTTGAGTAGAGCAGTCCTGGAGGCAGGCCAGAAGACGGACAGTCCTAGCCCCAAGACCCTTATTGCAACACAGACACTGAACAACACTCCAGGGTCCAGCAGCCATCCATAAATATTCTAGGCCATTTTTTGTTAAGGATTTACGGTGGGCCACAGAAGTGGTGGGCCATCACTTAAGGGGCTGGAGAGCGAATGGCTGGTGCCTTCTGGGCCCTTTTTCCATGTGACTGAGGCAGGAAGAAGCTTTGGGAAGATGGGACAGGTTATGGTTGGGGAAATGATTGGAGGGGTTGGGAAACAGAAACCTTAGAGTTCCTAGAGGGACTAATGGACTGTGATCAGCTTTTGCTATGCAACAGGAGAATGTGGTGAGTTTTCTGCACTATCAATCCTTCATCTATCAATCATTCATCACATGAATCCTCATTTTTCTCAAAGTTAGAGGAGAAAATTAGAAGAATTAGAAGATTATTTTCTTTGAAAAATAAATGAGTGCCACCTCATTTATGAGCAAAAGAACAAGACAGAAATTACAGTAGCCCAGAACTGAGGAGAAAAAGCTCCAGTCACTTAGATTAATGTAGCTGTAATGTAAAAATAATTACAAAATATATATGCAAAATATTTATATTAATTTCTAGAAATAATGAACAGGGACATGGAGAGAATTGGCTACAACATTAATGTTTAACATCATTAATTAATTGTAAGTACATGATATAAGGCTATAAAAAAATCATGTCATATTCATGTAATGTTAGCTAAAGACTGTACACAGCCACAATCCCTCTATGATTTCGTAATTAAGACCTGAATGATGAAAGCAAGTTATATTAAGATATCAAACAGCATTTACACAAAGAGAAATGGCCAAATACACATTTGTTTGGCTTTAGTTTTGACTATTGTATAACTTTCATACTTCAAAGCTGAATGTCCTCATGCACTCATTTGGCCACTGTGGAGACAGAGATACCAAACAGCTATTTATGTGGTAACTACAGGTTTAGGAAATGCATTAAAATGCGTCAAAGCTACCTCTTGGGTTTCCTGTATGGTTCCTCGAAAAAAAGTCCTTATTATAAAAAAAACCTTAGTATTAAAAGACTATAGAACATTAACAGCACATTACAAACATCACATCTCATTTCTGAAAAAAATGGCCTAAAATGTTTGGGGAACATAGCTTTCTTCACCTTTCTTTTAAAGAGTTAACATATTTCTGTGAAAGTGTTGATAATGAAAGACAGAACTAAGCATGTTGTGACATTTCAAAAAGCAGAACATTCACACTTGGTGTACAACCCCTGACCTCCAGCACTGGCTATTTCATAGCTGCTTAGAGCATTAGTGTTGCTTCAGTTCCAGTGAGTTGCAGAACACACCATCATAAACCACCTTATCATAGAGACTCTTTCACAACTAGACCACAGCCACTGTAGGGCCGCCCTGCTAAAGGCCTAACTGTAACCACACTGCTAACTGTGCTCCTTCATTCTGCTTATTACAAGTGCCCTCTCTGTCTCTCTCATGCTTGCATGTTCTCTCTCTCTCTCTCTCTCTCTCTCTCTCTCTCTCTCTTTCTCTCTCGCTCTCACTCACGCATTCTCGCTAGCCTTGCTAGCCAACTTCTCTATTTTTTCCTCTCTTTCATGGTCAGTAGCCTTGAGAGTGAAGGCCGCAGTAACCGCCCTAATTGCGCCCGGCTTCATTTCCTCTTTACAAAGCCACACTAACCATTGCTAACCCTGTTGCAGTTTAACACAAGCAGCTCAGACTCATGCTAGGTGCTAAGCAGTACTAAACATATATTTTGTGATGCTTTTGTGTGCTGTTAATATATTACTTGAATCAATGTGGTATAAAATAATCTGTCAGTGAGGCTGTGCTGCTCCAATGATGGGAGGGCACCTAGGCCTCATTTATTGTGTGGTTAGTAAGTAGCAGCTCTGAGCGCGCGTGTTCACTGTGCGTGTGGAAATGGTGGAGCAGTTTAAAGATGGCCCCCGCGGCTCTCCTGCCGCCTGATTTAATGTAATGGCTTGCGTGGGAGGCCTCTGGGCGGCCGGCCTGAGCAGACAGACGATTAGACTGACCCCCATCTCAGCAAGGCTCCCCTGAGGGCTGCTAGTACAGAGAGGAAGTGTGTATATATGTGTGTGTGAAAGAGAATGTATGTTTGTGTGGTGTGTAAAAGAGAAAGAGAAAGGGATTTTGTGTGTGTGTGTGTGTACAAAGTTGTCTGCAGAAAAGCCCTAGAGGCTTTGGGTTTATGTGGGAGATATTCTTTTAACATCAGCCCCCACCTCCTCCTCCACAAGCCACAATCCTCCCATCATAAGACCCTCACTAGAGAGGGGAAAAAAAAGGGGGGGGGGGGTGAGACAAGAAAAACAGGAAGACTTGGATCCTTCATTTTCCATTCTTTCAACAGATTGCTTCTTTTTCCCATGACTTTGAATGGAGATGAAACAGGGCTTTCGCTCTAGACTATACAACCATACAAACATGTAGCTGTAGGGTGAATCCCGCTGCAATATTACAATATGGAGAGGCCTGTTTTGATGTGCATGACTCCATGAGACGGCAGACGGGGGAGCAATAAAAACAGGACCAGTGGCGATGCTTTTGATGTCAACACAGAGGAATTATCAAGAAACAATTTCACTTGGTCCTAGGCCAAGCCTCGAGATTAAACAGAGATCCTATCTGTCTCAGACTGCATTTAATGAAAGAGATTTGTCACTGTAATAAGTGTGGATATTGGACAATGTTGGAGAAAAATGACCAGGCATGGCCTTCCATGGTGAATGGAGGCCATAGAAAAGCTACTTTCCATTAAAACATAATCTGTCTGTCAGCATTCTGGGGGTGAACTGGGAGGGGGTGATTACCTCATTTAGGGCTGTTAATGGAATAATCATTAGCTTGTATTAGCAGTACTGATTTGGGTAAACGTAAGCACAGATAACTCAAAACTATTCGCTAGTAATTCATTGTGTATGATTGTATTATTACTTTACAAGCTCTGTTTTTACCACTGATGGCAATTACAGGGTAAATGGAAACAGCCTTTAGCTAACACAGGAATTACAACTAGTGTTTTGCTGTTAAGTTCATTATTTGTGATGCAGATGAGTAGAGCTGGAGGGCCATCTTCTCCTTTGTGTCAACAATCGCTCTTCAGGCAAGGGCTTTGCTTTTGTACATTGTTGTGTGTCTCTATCTCTCTCTCTCACACACATACACACAGACGCAGAGGATAACGAAGTGCATATCAGCCATATAGTCCATCTGCATTCTCATTACAGTGAGATTACGATAGATGCCGGGTCATGTTTGTGATGTCAGTCATTTCCGTGCTGTGCCAAAAGCTTTCCAGAAGCATCCATCTCCCATCTGCCTCCCCGTGTTATTATGCCCACAGACAGCACACGTCCAAAGTTAGACGCCCCCACCAGCCAGCCTTCAGAGTCAAAGCCAGACACTACTACACCCTGCCAATTCCTAAAGAACAAAATGCTTGACTAATATGTGTATTCTGCCCCCCCCCCAACCCACCACCCCACCTCACCCCACCCCACCACACACACACACACACACACACACACACACACACACACACACACACACACATACACACACATGTTTAGAACTGAAGAAACTTTTTTATGGGGGTGGGGCTGACAATGGGCCTAAGGGACTAAATAATGATACCTGGCACAAGAAGAGCTTTCAAATACTAGTGCTTTGTTTAATTACAAAAGGCATAAAATAGCAGTCCAGTGCATAATTATACACAGCAAGTGCCAGCCTCTACATCACAGCAGTACTTCTTTAATGTAGCCAATTGCTAGTCTAGTTTTACAGCAGTAATAACAACACGCACAAAGGAATTACAGGGCTCTAAGGTAGAGTTATATTGCTATAGGTCACAGGTTCCCAGGCCTGGTCCTGGAGTGCTCCCACATTTTTTGTTTTTTCCTGCTGTACACACCTATTTAAACTTAGGAATGCTTTTAATTCTTTAATCGGCTGTGTTGGGAGTATTGTAAATGCTAAAATCTGTTTTGATTGTTCCCCACTGGATGAGGAGTTTACCACTGCATTGACCAAAATAGTTGATAAGAATGACTTTCCTTTGCTGCTCAGAAGCTTTTTGTAGAGACTACCGAGCGAAGAGGCTTTTCACACCGGTCACCTGAGCAACACTACAAGGGTCCTGGGTTGAACGCGACTTTTAGCTAAGGACTCTTTCTGGGCTAGTTAAGTGACTTTATATACCGATCTGTGGGTTTCCCTACAGGATTTTCCCAGCATGTGTTTTTTTTGTGGGAGTGTGTGCTTTGTGAGTTGTTTTGTTTATTGTTCATTTTCTATTTTCTTGCTACTGTAAAGCCTTACTGTCTTTGAGGAATAGCTATTTTATTCCATTCTATATATTTAAACCCCCCTTTTTACAATATACATTCCTGAAAACATCCAGGTCCAAGGGCTTGTAGGAAAAAAAAAAGTCCCCAAGAGGAAAGAACTTTCTCTCTGTGATAGCAAACAAGTGAATTATGATAGGAACTGTGGCCCCAGTCTTCCCTCTACATAATCCAGGGACACCTTGGACCAGTGACCAGTAGTTAAACCGTGAAAGATCTGTAGAACTACTGATTGTGTTGGCCATGTGTAATATATAAGATATGAGAACAGGACAAACATGAAGACATGTTGTTTGCACCCTTGCCTGGCCTCCTCACTCTACTTATAAAACTTCCATTATTTGCATGGGCTTTATTTGCTCATCAAACCTTAAACTTTAAGGGTCTGTACTGTATGTTGGCTTTCAATTTCTTACTCTCAATCCCTCAGTCTCAGTCCCTTATTTCCTGGCTCGCATAAAATACAAATCAAATGTACATACTTATCGTCTTAATACAAATGTAGTCAGCCAAAATTTAACTAATGTCTGAAATTAGCCTTTATTGATTTGTGCTTTAACAATGAAGAAAATGTAGTTAATAAGCACCCACCAATATGCACTAGGAAAAGAGCAAAAATAATGACAGAACCACATTTCCCTGAAAACCCACTCAGCTTTTAAGCAATCTCAAATGCACTTTCCAACGCTGTATTTTAAAGTATTAGCTCTTCTGAATATTTGGTAATGTTTAATATATAGCTATACATAAATAGCCATGACCCAAAGGTTAGAGAAGAGAGTTTGTGACCAAAGAGCTGCTGGTTTAAAAAACATTAAAAGTCCTGTTCAGGTTCTTACACATACTTCTGTTTAGAGTAAATAGGCTATTGCACTAACGATCACTGTCATGAACCATGTGGGTTAAAATGTAATGCATTGTAAAGCAACAGGAAAAATGACAAAGCAAATGTTAATCAACGTGGCACTTTATGTGAGTTGCATGCTCAATGAAAGGCCTTCAAAGTAAGCCACTTGTAAAACTTGTAGGGGAAATTCACATCAGGAGACAAACTGTAAAAACTCTGTTAAGTGGCAGCAGTGTCAGGGCCATCTCTTTCTCGTAGTGTAGGAAGAAGGGATTTACATTAGTATAACATCACTGGAGACCTCCTCCTGCACTGGTCAGATTTAATCTGTTATAAATGCATCTTGGATAAGACAATTCTAATTGTGTGAGCATTCATCACTACTTAACTGTCTTGGCTTCATAGCCCCAGTGAAAAAACTAAAGGAGTAAACTTCAGAAATGGGCAGTGTCGTGACCGGTTGATTACATATTTTGGGAAAAGTGTGTAAGTTCCATTACTCACTGAACTATAATTTAATGAGACCTAATTAAGTCTTAGGATTAATACCCGAATAAACAGCAGACTTATTAAGTGGTTAAAATCAATGATTGCTGTGATCCAAAATCGCCATCCATCCATCCCTGTTAGCTTCCTGCATTGCTGGAGATAGGGTCACCCTCTCACCCCCCGCCACCACCACCCCTACATCCCACATCCCCCCAGAAAGCTCATTATCCTGTTAACACTACATTTATCTGACAAGACAAAAGTGAGTGGGTGACCCAGCCACCGTTAAAGATTAATAGAAAGGCATAAAAAAGGAAAGGGGAGGGGGGCAGGGAAACAGAGGGATAAAAAAGCCAAGCCTTAACCAGGCTTTTCTCTTTAAAGTGTGAGATGAGTCTGACAGGATTATTAATCAGACTGGAGGCAAGATCAGACCTGTGTTCCAGCTCCCTCACTTAAAGTCTTTAGTTAGCATGGCTAGAGAGCAGGCCTGGGTCAGAAGGGCCAACGCTAATTGGTTCTACAGGGTTTTGAATAACAATGAGCTTGGGCCCAATTACGAAATCACTCATAGAGAAAGAGAAAGAGAGAGAGAGAAGGTAAAAAGCAAGCATGTAGAGAGAAAGAGAAAGAGAGGGGATATGAGGCTAAAAATCTATGGCGAGGAAGCAAACGATTCTGAAGTTACTGTACAGACAGATTGAGAGAGAGAGAGAGAGAGTCTACCTTTTAATCTTAGCCTCTCTCTCCCTCTGTGTAAGGCTATTAATAAAATTTATAAATCATCGGTGGTATAAATTTTAATGGCACATTGGTAGAAAACATTGGATGTCCCTGAAGATAGCTTCACCTCATTTTAAATTCCATTTGCATTAAACATTCACATAAAACAGCGAGATTTGAGGGAAATCTTTTTCTTTTTTATCTCATGTTCATTTATTAGTAATGATTCTTTTTTTTCCCTTCCCCGTCTGACTCTGACACAAGCGCTTTAGAATTTAAATCAATGTCTCTTCATAACTAACGCTCTTTTTCTTCCCTCTTTTTTTCGTGTGTGTGCACGCTCATCTGTGTGTGGGCATCTGTGCATGTACGAATGTGTATGAATGGAATAGCAAAGTGGTTTGCACAGGCTGAGGGTTGCGTCACATGAGACTTCAGTGCATATAGAGAGTTATATCCAAAAATTTAAACAGCTCCAGTAAACTACATGTTCTGTAGATTTTCAAAGTGAAAATAAGTTGACATCTTTAAAATACACTGTCTACCATGTTTAATGCCAAATTCTATTTATTTGCTAAAACAATTTTTTCAAAATATTTATCAAATGAAAATAGGAAAAACTCTTTTTAATGTTGGATGCAATATAATGGAATGGAATGGTTTTATGGAGCCCCACTGGTGAAATTCTTTATTAATAAAAAATAAATTATAAAATAACTAAACTAAAAAATAACTTTAAAAAAGTCATGATTTAGTAAGCATGGTGTAAAAATTTGTAATCGAGAAAATTAAGTTGCACATAGTCGCGTCATACTTGTGGAAGATAATTAGTAAGTGGTCATGCATTAGGATCCCATTACAAAGTTGTAGTGTCTTGTGACCATTTATTACTTTCATTAAGAATAATTATCAAAAACGGAGCTTTATACTATGTTTTTTTTCTAGTTATGTTAAAATATAAATAAATTTGTTTGACATACTTTGCAAATCATAATAAAATGTACAAAATTATGCCATGGCTAGAGTCTTATTCATTCATTCATTATTATTTTATTCTTTCATTGCTCAGCCCCTGGTAAGGAAACCAAAGGTGACAAAGGTAAGGAAAAACTCCTTAATGCTGGAGTAAGAAACCATGAGGAACTAAGACTCTGGGGACCAAGAGAGAATAAGAGAGTATCACTGTGTTGATGACCAACAATTAAAGGAAGATGTGTGCAGACTTAACCACTAATGACCAGCAGAGTCTCTAGTTAAGCAGTAGTAAGATTAGTTAGAGTGTGTAATTATGGCAACAGCTTCTGCTGGAGTCAGGAGTAGTAACGCTGCTTAGGGGGTGGAGTGCAATGATACATCAGGAACCAAACTTATGTTCTTGTAATCATATTATTCTAACCAAAATATTAGTAACGTTTGTAACACAGTCTTGCAGTCCGTGTTCTATTTTACTGTATATATGTTTATTTGTATTTGTATTTTTCATAATATGAATAAGCCTGTCAAAAGTATCTCTTGTACAATGAGCACAGGCTGATGACTGGTTTAAAATCACATGCATTGAACAAGGCACCTGCAAGTGCTCATGCCTGTTTCTTAATAAGCTAATGTTTATTTGAGCTTCTTAATTACCTAATTAATTGTGCCATTTTGATTGCACTGTTTGCTGTTTGCTTTTGCGAAGGCATGAACCTGTTCTATTTGTCTGTTTGAAGACCGAGGCATCTCACTGAATAATTCATGGCACGCTCTGCCAACAGACAGCATCGCCGTTTTAAATTATGAACAGATTCGTTAAATGCTAACCCTCTCTTCTGCCTGCAGCTACACACACACAGAGAGAGAGAGAGAGAGAGAGAGAGAGAGAGAAATGCATTTCTCAAAGCATGCTACTTCACCTTTAATGAAAGGGGGATAGGGTGGGGGATGGGGTTCGGTTAAGGGCTTTAATGTGTATTATTAGACCCTGTAGAGTGAGGCTATAAGTCTCCCCTATGCTCTGTACTGGTACAGCCCACTGCACATGCATGTGTGTCTATATATAGTTTCCTATTCTGAGGTATTTATTTATTTATTTATTTATTTATTTATCTATCTATCTCGCTGGTCCTCCGCCGTGCACTGTAAGGGCAGCCGAGAATCCAGAGTAGTGCTTTCCAAAAGATGGAGGGAGAGAAAGGGCACGAAAATGGAGATGTAGGGATGGAGTGGGGGGGAGGGGTGTTGAGCATGGAGAGTGGCCTGAATATTAATCAGCGAGTCAAGCTTCATTCCAGGTGTGTCCAGAGTCAACCAGCATAATAGAAAAACAGACAGACAGACAGGCGGGCAGATAGACAGAAGTCGATAGTGAGAGACAGGGATCGAAGAAAGATGGAGAGAGAGAGGTGAACGGCAGGGAGACAGATACACACGGGCTGGTGGGAGAGAGAATGCAGAGAGAACGAGTGAGAGAGAGATAAAAATGGGAAAAGGTAGGGAGAGTGAGATAAAAATGTAAAAAGTAGAGAGAATAAATGAAAAAGAGACGAAGAGATGAGAAACGCAGAGAGTGAGAAAATAAGAGGTATCTCTGAAGGCCACTGTGTGTTTGTGGGAGTTTGATGCGGCCTCCCAGGCTTTTTCTTTTGTTCTTTTTGTTTTTGGTAAACCTTTTTCTTTTTATCTCCCTCTCTTTTGCTTTACACTTTTATGTACACTCACTCCTCCCTGACTCTCTCTCTCTCTCTCTCTCTCTCTCTCTCTCTCTCTCTCTCTCTCATGAAGGTATATGATGGTTTATGTACCATTTCCATGTGAATGTTTGTCATGTTCTATCATTTCCTGCATGCGTGTGTGTGTGTGCATACCCACAATTTCAGACCACAGAAGTCATGTTTGTGCCAAAAAAAATCTATTCCTTAAAGCGGTGCATGTTTTTTAAACATCTTCATTAACTCTTCACAGACACCCCCCCCCACACACACACACACACACAAACAGACAGTTTTTCCCCTCAAAGCTTTGACCACATTCTACAGTTCCAGTCTTTGTAGCGACACCATGCGCTCGCTATGCTAATGTGGAAGCCAATTTGCATAATTAGAGAGAGAAATGGTGTTATTATTAAGAGAAAACGCCTGAGCGAGGTTATTATAACTCGCGCAGCAGGGAGTCACAACTGCACGCAGTCAGATGAGCCTTTCTCTTTCACTCAGCAGCGCACATTCATCATAATTAATTACCCACAATACATCTTAATGATATTTACTCGGCTTTAATATAATTGTTTGAAAATGCTTTTCTAAGGAATATGTATGTGTTTGTGATGAGAGCAAAAGGAAGCAGCAAAACCGAGCGCCTGTATTTGGATTATTATAGGCTTTATTTATTTATTTATTCTTTTTTTTAATATGCTGGCTGCATCATTAGTTTTATTCCCTGAGTGTGTGTTTAATAAGGCTTCATCGCTCTGACTGCACAGCACACACTGGGGAGAGATTCAGCTGGGCGCTGCTATTATTCTGCTCCTCGTTTAGAGAGCAGATAACAACTATACAAGAGACTTGAGCGGCCCAGTACCTGCTAATGAGGCGGAGAGGACCCAGGAGTGAGTCTGCATCAGCCAAAACTAGTTCAAGCCAAGTCGACTGTCAGCTGTCTATATACTGTCATAGAAACCAACCATAGAGACGTGGATTTAATGCTGAAACTTCGGATTTGCAATCATGTGGCCTCTTTTACTTAAAAATAGTGTTAGGAAACTATGCTATAAACACAATAGGTAGTTGAAGGGAGTTTTGTAGTTACGAAATCCACGTACTCTTGTGCTCAGGTCAAATTTGTTTGCATTTGTAATATCCTCGAGTAAAAATATTTTTACTTCTTGGTGCCACCTAACAAACTGGGGTTTGTAAGTTTATTTTAGACTTGAAGGATCTGAAAAGAGTTGCTGCTATGCTGGTGCTGGAAGTACCAAAGGCCTGTTCACATCTGGCATTGTGTCTTGGATGTTCCATCTATAAGTGGGCCTCGAGCAACAATGCACCAAAGACACATTAAGGATGCATTGACATCACTCAGACAACATTCTGATGTGATGTGGTCTGCAGGTTGACCCGGTCTTTAAGCAGTGTGTATGCAAGTGTCACCAATGCACTATAACACATTAATACATTTAATGTCAAAAATCTGATCTCAAAAATGCCATAAAACAATGTCTCAGGCATCAGGCAGTGTACCTGTTTCCATTTCATGCTATAGCTTTCTGTGAGGTAGCTTTTACAGCCATTGGATTTTCAGATGTCTGGTTCTGATCACCACCACTGTGGACAGTTGTAACATTTCTTAAATATGAAAATACACACTGCTCTGAAGCACCTAGTATATATATTTCACATAGACTTCCCTTTTAACTGTCAATAACATAGCTGTTTGAAAAAAGAGTGTGAGCAGAAGGGCTAAAGTACCAGATCAAGTACTGAGTAACTTCTAAGTAGAGTGGAATGTCTTAGACTCTGTTTACACATGCTAAAAACATGCATTGCATTATAATACTGTTATTATTTCTTCTTTTCTATTGTTTCTTCCTGCCTCTTACCAATTAAAAAAAATGATGAATTTTTTCTTTTCTTTTTTTTAAATAGAAATGACGTACATGTTTATTTGCATATTGGATTTATTAATGCAGTGGGGAAGTGAGATCTAATCAAGTGGCCACCCAGACACATGAGCCTTCTGATGAACCAATGTACTTAGTTGATGCCAAGTGTAAACAGGGCTTCAGAAATTCCACTGCATTTTGAGGTTACCCGATACTTGGTACTTCTGCTCAAACTTTTTTTTCTAATGTTTTATTGATAATTAAAAAGAAAGTCTATGTGATTTTAAATAGGAAAGGAAGGGTGATGGGAACCAAATGTGTGAAGAGTTTAACATCTTTAAAGGCCATCTCACAGAAAGCTGTGAACAAATACACTGCCTTATGCCTGACACATTGTTTTAATAAGTCCTATAATAATAAGCTTTTCCAAATTTGTCATTAATAAAACAACACTGAAAGGATGTGGCAAATTTAAAAAAGTGCTCTGTTATTTTCCCAATTTCAGCATTATATTTTAATTGCCCAAATGACATTAATGTATCATTAGTGTAGAATCTTTCTTTTCTTCTGTAAAGTAACTGTTTTGGAGGCAGAAGGTTTTGTCAGGACAGTGAAAACATTTACTTTAAACTTTGCAGATCCAACCACTTCTTCTGAAGTGCTATGTCATAGGATCTACTGGTGCAATTTACAGTAACGTGTTAAACATGTTACATGCATCAGATTACACACATTTACTTCCTCCATTATCCTTGTGGGTCCCTAGCTGAACTTTCTTGCTTTGTCTGTTTCTCATCCTGTATCAGTGAGGCACACAAGTTCAGAGGATCCACTGTAGAGCAATAGAGACCAGCTGGAGAGACGGGCAGGAAATGAGGCCTAGATTGCACAGAATACTTTGGTTATTTTTGTGAGGACTTGAAATGCCAGTGATAATCTCAATATTGCATTTTCCCCAAGATACTTTGTAAAAGGCTAAGCAAAAAAGTGTAAGAGAGTGTATTCTTCAAAGACTACAGTATAGGCCAATAGGAAAGGATCCATTACATTAGTATCAGTACATCCTGTTTCATCATAAACAGTGGTAAGCTCCAGAAATATCCTTTTATTTATGGTGCCGCCATCACAAAAATAAACCCTTATGTCTTTGATATGGTAACTTTATAAGAGTAGGAAAACCTTCTTATCTTTAATGTATGTTCATCTTACAAAATTTTATTCAGTCTTTTCAGTCAGTCCATTTATCATGAAATGCTTACACTATGGATAGAGCTGAAAATAAAATAAACAAATAAATAAATAAAATGGAACTACAAGGTTTTGATATTACAGTGATAATACATTGGAAAACACAAGAACAATTCACTGTGCAGCAGAAGCATATCTGTGCACGAGCTTAGAACGTATGCAGTAATGACGCATAAACCACCACAGGAAAAGCAGACACTTTGTCACATACTTTTTTATTGCACAAATGTACAAAGCTGCCTCTTTCCCGTTATGAGTTTCGCAACAATTTGTCTTCTAGGTTTAACAGAAAGCATCACATATCACAAATCATTCTGAGTTTTTTATTTTTCAAACTTTATATTGTTAGTCCACATTCAACACTAAAATATAATGTGTTCAAAAGAATTTAAGGCCTGTTAATTTATATCTTAATGTTTCCACTTAATCGCAATTACTACTTAAATACAATTTGCTGATACAAATCTTTGAATAAATTAACTCCCTAATAACATAAGGTATATTCATTTAATGTTATGATATTTATTATAATGATAATTATTATTATGAAAAGTGATTAACAAATAGATTATATCATAGTCGAGTGACATATTATTAGCTATAGTCATTTATTTAACGCAGTAGCATTCATGACAACTCGCAAGTCAACACTTATGCAATTTTGTGTTTTTTTGACTAAAATGTAGTCTGGGTCTGCTCAATGTTTGGACAAAACTTCTTACCCCAAAGGTCCTACTCTACATTTTTATTGCAAAAGAAACTCCACAACTCCCCATAATCATAAATTCACATATAATGTTTGTAAACTTTCTTGTATGTAAATAAAAATTCATAATAACATTAATAAATAATGAAGGAAACAAACAAACACATGAATAAGTAAATAAGCAGAAGAACTGACTTTAAAAGCATCTGAGGTAAATATTTGGAACAAAGTGAATGATCTGAAACTTATTGACATTTAGTAAATTTTAAGTTTAAAATATTTTTGCTTGTTTTTTGGGTGGGATTTCTTATCCAAAGCTGTCCCACTTGTTTATCTCTCCATTATGTTTTAGGCTCTACCTCACTAGTCTGAAAGACAGTCCTAACATGATGGACAAGGCACAAACACTGAAAGACGAGCTATTGCTGATCTTCACTGAATGACTATTAATTGGGCTAATACCTCCAGCAAAATGCTGCATTTCGATGCAACTCTCTCTCTCTCTCACCTGTCACAGTGAGGTCTTTATACAAAACATAACCCATATGTTTGCTCATTAATATGTCAGTCCGCATTTCACAGGACTCTATGAATTTTGCCAGTAAAGTGTATAATGATGGCGGCTCTGACCCCCTGCTTGTGGTGTGCCAGTACAGCAGGTGGAGAGATGGAGGATCTGGGTGGCTGTAGAAGTGTATTTTAATGAGTTCCTTTGGGACTTTCTCACTTTCTTCCTCTTCTTTTTCATTCTGGGTACCCACATGCTAAGCTGCGCCCCTCTACATCACTGTCAGGTACGTTCCCATCATGCTCTGGGGGCCTGGCTTTCATAACTGTGTCTGTGTTGTCAGCAGTATCTCTGTCTCTCTTGCTCTCTCTTGCTCCCTCTCTCTCTCTCTTGCTCTCATTCTCTCTCTCTTTCACACTTGCCTAACCGCACAGACAATCTGACAATTTGTCATGTTTATCTTTGGGGTCGCCATAATGCCGCCACACACTCTGTTCGGCCTGGATCTTTCAAATGAACTGCAGATGTGGGCTATGTGTTCTTTTTTTCCCTTTTTTTCTTTTTAACCCTCTTTCTTACAGATTTAATAGTCATTACTGCATTATTCATCATTGCATTAATATCTTCAGATAACATCACTAGGGTACAACCCATGCTCACTTTCTCTCTCTCTCTCTCTCTCTCTCTCTTTCTTCCCCCATTCATCCCCCTCCCCTTCTTTTTTTTTTCTCATCCAGCCCTCTTGGGAAAACTTTATTATGCTGTGGTCTGACAGTGAAGTATACAGATAAAAGATAATTGCCTGGCTTGACTCCACTATTGATATGAAAATGGGATCTAAATTATTCAGTGTGGTTTAAAGGTTAGTTGAAGGTTATTGCTGAAGAGAGGCAATGAGAAAGGGGCAAAAAGTGTGTGTGTGTATGTGTATATGTGTGTGTATAGCAGGTTACACACATCTGAAAGGCTAATTTGCAGTGCATGCAGCTCTGCTGTCTCCTGAACAAACTGGAAGGCTCCTCTGGGATCTGGACAAGGGGAAGTCAATTATTTACGGGCAAATTAAGGCTGACATCTCTGCAGCAGAAACATGGTTAGCGCTAGCTGGAATAGACTGCTGTTTGTGCTTTCATCCGCTGCCGTTTGACATACAGGATATCCCCATGTCCCTCTCTATAATTCGCCTGTTAGCAGTAGAGCTAATGCAGCTCTATTAGCGGGGAGCACAGCTGAGGGCTAAGGGACTGCTGCATGTACGCATGTGCCTGGCTCATGGAGAGGAGGCAGGTGGATTGAGTTGTGAACCAGAGATGAGCATGTTAAACAGATTGTTATCATTATAATGAGAGCATAGCTTCAGTGTTCAGAAACATTCTGATCTCACTGAACTTGAACACATTCTAGTGGAGTAATAGAGCACAGGTCCAATTCTTAAATGTTCCACAATAACAGAAATGCCTTAAATCAGGTTTTATTAATGAATAAATTACTGTGAAAAATTCCAGAAAACCAGAGTTTAGACTAGAATGTTCGAATTTGCCGGATTTAAATTTAACAGGGTCTAATAGAGAAAAATATGTCTCAAATGTCTTTTATTGATCTGATGTTGCATTTCTGAAAATTTACTGGCAACATCCATGCCAAAAGCACAACGATCCATATATAAATCAATGGGTATGCTGTGTCTTTATCAAGGTATTTGAAATGTTAGAGGAATGGCTCAGTGAAAAAATTTTCTACTTTTCCAAGGTGTAGTCGATCAGTCAAGATATTTTTGGAGGCCAGATGTACACATAGGAAAGCATGTCATTTTGATCATAAGGTGACTGGAAAAACACAAAATGTTACATTTTCTTGAGAAGTGCAAATGAAAGCACTGCATTCCAACAAGAATCTTGTCCCATCTGTGAAATATGGTGGTGGTAGTATCATGGTTTGGGCCTGTTTTACTGCATCTGGGTCTGGACAGCCTGTCATCATTGATAAAACAACACATTCTACATTACACCAGCAAATTGTAAACTAAATTAAACTAAATCTCAAAAGAAATTGAGACATGCAGCAAAGCAACAACCTTAAATGCGTAAAAGTCATTTTACTAAAGAATGGTAAAGGCGAATAAAGTTAATGTCAGTTTGAGTGAGGGAATGCATGCACATTTTAATTGAAGTTGTTTTGCACAAAGGAATGGGCTAACACTCCTCCAAGCCAGTGTCCTGGACTTGATATAATAAACATCCAGGTATAATGTTTTTGTCTCAATTGTTTCGTATGTTTTAGGTGATTTTTATTAAGAAATTTAGAAAATCGTAAAGGGTTCACAACTTTAAAGCATCACTGAAGTCCCTCATTTAGCCGAACACAGTTAACTTTTTTTTGTTTAATTCTAATCTGTTATGTATTTAAAGTTGAAATGCAGTAGTGAAAATGGCTCAGCTAACATTTGCACCAACATAGCCACCAATTAACACCAGTGGGCCCTTTTCACATTTCTAGCTTCCCACTTTCTGTGGCTTCTCAGCAAGTAATTGCATATCCGATCTAGGAAAAACAATACACAGTCAGCTGACCTGCTTGAGTTGTAGAGCAGATTTGCTTCTGTTTGTGATTTAAAAAGTATTTTTATTATCAACTATTATGTCACATAATTAACTGAGGAGAAATGTCTTTTGTAGAAGACAAGTTCTCCCTTACAATGTAATATTGTTACTATTATCCTCATCTCTAGCTAATCTCTTGCTAAAGCTTCTTCTCACCAGACATAACTACAGGTTAAACTTTAAGTGTCTTTTTATGACCAAAGCAGAACTTTTTTCAATGTACATCTGAGCTACCAGTGATACCAGCTAAGCACACAGCTTTAAGGCACTTTGTAATACTGCCCTCAGTGCTTGCAAACTCCAGTCAGATCTGCCATACCTGGTATTTTATCAACCCTCACCTGAATACACCTCACATTCAGAATGAATCCCAGCTATTTGATGGGCAGAGGACTGTATTTTTAAATTAAATAACATATTGTTACACCAGTCATTTGTAGAAACTAACATAAGACCTCCATCATTTACATCTGACCATGATTATAAAACTGGACCCTTTATTAGCAAGTTAAATGAGATCAGTCTGTTCACTGATTTTACCATGTGGAACTGAATATTTATATTTATTCCATTCCATTTTATATTGTGGCAGTGGTGGTGTAACTGATTCGGACTTGCCTGTGACCTGAAGGTCCTAGTCCGGTACAAGTACCACTGAAGTACTCGTTAGCAAGCACTGCACTGGGTGCAGTCTGTCTGCCCACTGCTTCTACACAGATGGGTTAAATGCAGAGGTCAAATTTCGTTGTGGTGCACTTTGTGCCGTGCTGTGGTTTGTTCACAATGACAAATAACTCACTCATTTTTATAAAAGTCTAAACTCTGCCATCGATATTAACCATTATTGCTCTAAATGACCCTGCAGAGGTGAACTGCAGTCTACCTTAACAACCACATTTAACTAAATACATGGTGACTAGTATATGCTCAATCGAATATTAAGACATGTTTTTGGTTGGAGTTAAACGCATTAAAAACGCCTTACAGGTTGACTGCACCATTTGTTTTAATTAAGCTGTTAACCAACAAAAGTGCTAACCAGGAAATATGAAAGGGTCCTATTAGCATGCTAGCATTCACATCACATTAGCAATGTTTCTTGTAAAATTAGCTTTTAACTCTCTAAATTTATACCATTCAGAGTGCATGTGGGTTGTACACAGGGAACTTTGTATCGGGACCAACAGTGTATTAAGACTTGCAGTGGTGTGTGTAGGCATATCGAGTTGTGCAGCAGGCTGTGCAGTGAGCTGATTGGCGCACCAGGGCGTCTGGGGGAAATTACCTGGCTCGTTGTTGTCTGCTCCCTCTACAGCCCTGCTGTTAACAGCATGGGGGAGCATGCAGTCCCCAGCATATTAGCACAGAAAGTTCCACGCCTGCTCCATGCTGAAGGGCACATTCAGCATGCTCTATCAAATGAAAGCAGACAATCAGCTCAGTTCCAGCGCACTCCCACACTGATGGCTTAGTGTATGTGTGAGTTTCCTCTAATGCTGGGACACATAAGAAATATCTGCATGATATCCTCAATGTGTGTAGACTGCATATTATCTTATGATATAGATAGATACAGTAGCGTACATGGGTCACAACCAAATCTAAACAACATTAAGGCCTTTATACACTGAGCACTTTTTATTTGTGTTATTTGTTAAATGAATAACAAATAAATAGATTTTTGGACAGCAAATTAAATCCAACTTTGAATAAATATTTTAACTTATTAACAACCAGATTTCATACCACCAAACATGTTTTTTTTTCTTTTGGCAAAAAAACAACATGGGTGTGTTCCAGTGACTAGACAAAACATCAAATGATTAAGTCCTCCTCTTTTTCATGTGGAGTGACTGCATCACCAAAAGCAAACTATGCTTTGGGGCATCAGAGCTATGCCAAATCAATGATAAAGCCTTAGCTCCTGGATGTAAAAAACTGTGTTGTGAACTTTTTAAGTCAGATCCAAAAATGTTTAATTTTCTTGTTTTATTGATTAAAAGGGCATTTCACCCATTTTTCAAAATTTCAGCAATATTTAACCATAAAATCTGGTGCAACTTGGCATGTGTGGGTTTACTGGTTCTTTACCGTAAATAAAATAACTATATTTTTATTGTACGTTCCAGTCCCAGGTACGATCACCATCATTCAGTAAGCAGACATGTTTCTCTGCAGCGCGCCTTTTTACATCTAAATACGCCAAGTGACTTTATTTACATCTCTATGCTTGATTTATATGAAACGTTTGAAAAATTGGTGGAAGAATATTTGCAATGCAAGCTGGACCCTGCGTTCACATTATAGCCTTTATAACTCAGTTTTAATAGTTTTGCTCCAATCCTTGACAGTTCACTTGTGATTGTATTGTGATTGTGTTGGATAATTTCCCTTATGTCATTACTATGACCAAACCCTTGGTATCATTGTGATTTCTAATGCTTCACAAAGAATGGTTTTCAGAGAGGCTTACAAAAGCATCATTGTTTAAAGACACTCTACATAAGTAGCATTGTTGAGTCAGACAAATTTATTTTAAAATCTACAAAAGCAAAATGTTGTGACATGTATTGTGCCATAGCAAACATGAGAACCTATTATATTTTTGTCATATTACCCACCTCCATTGACTCATTTTTTTTTTTGAATGACCATGCACTGAATATGTATTCAGTTTGGGTTAACAGAGGAAAGATATTCAGATCTGAAAATATAGGATTTTTACATTTACATTGCTTTAGAAAATCAGATTTGTACCATTTCAAACATGTCTCATAATTTCTATAGTACAGACATGTGCACAACATACTACATTAGTAAAGAGAGAATAGTACATTCAGAATGTAACACATGAGGCAAATGTTGTGTTAAAGTTTAGGTAGGAATACAGGTGATTCTTTAAGAATGATTTAGAAATAGTCTCTTAAAAAAGAAAAAATCTGGTGCTCTTTTGATTTTAAAAACTGGATTAAATATATTGAGTCAGATACTATACACTTTGATAAGGGAGTGAACTATTGAAGAACTGTCAGTGGTGTCATTGTGTCGCAGGAAGCAGCTGCCGTCAGAGCGGTCCTTCCTTAGCACTCTCTGTGCAGAGGCATCACAGCAGTTGGACTCCTTAAGGCCTGTTTAGTGTTCCCCTCTCCTTGACTAACCTCGACTCATCACGTCAAAACTACTTGGCTCTCTTTTCTCAGCCTACAACTCCTCTTTCATCCCCCCATCCATCCTCCAACATTCAATAATTCATACCTCCTCCGCACACAGTGTATTTGTTTTTATTTAAAATTCAGAGAAGTCTTGTCCGCTAACACTCCCCACCTTCCCCGGGGGATCACCTGGGACGGGCTGATGGGCTGTATCGATCACCTCCAGCTAATCATTCTGCGCCACTTCCACCGGGAGCAGATGAGAACCATTTTCCTGCTTCTTTTTTAATTAGCGCCAGAACCCCGTGGGCTCTAATCTATGAGTCCTACTCTGATATTCCTCTGATGTGCGCCGCTTTGATTTCTCTGACCCTACAAGGAGCGAGTGCTGGGATCCAGGGATGCCGCCTGAATCTTAATGCAGCCTCCTCTCTATGTATGGTGAGAGGAGCTTGAAGAATATTGGCGAGGGACAATGTGAAAGATGAAGAGTCTCTAAATTTAGCCTTCCTTTGTCATGAGTCAAATGCACTGACTTTTTTTGTTGTTATTGTTTTCTTTAGACCTGTGTACAACATGAAATTTTATCACAATTTGAGGAAGCAAACTTCTAGGACCACTACAGAAAATAGAAAATCATCTTTTCCTTGAAGTAAGAGTTTAATATGGTATTTATTCATTTAAGTCTTAAAATGCACCATATATGGAATATGGAATATATTTTCCATATATGGTGGATATATTTTCCATATATGGAAAATAAGCAGCATTAACAGCCAGGTTTCAATTAACTATATTTGTGATGTCACAGAAACGAATGCATTTACATGGCATCATCACAGCCTACAGCACGTTAGCTCCACCCATTCAGGAAGACGTTAAAATGAGTGTTTCTGTCCTGACTGCTTTTTTCAAAACCACAATACAAGGCAGCCAGTCAAAGGCACAGTAACAAAAAAGACTTTTTTTTTAGTTCCAAGGGATAAAGAGAGGTTCAAAACAGTCATGTAGAAACAAATTTAACCCACACTAATGCTGCAAATAGAACAGGCAAGAAACTAAATTAAACAGAACTTGATGTAAGTATGTCTGGTACAAGCTTCAAAGAGGGTTTTTTTCAAGCTTTAGGTATCTGTTACATCTAGAACTACCAATAGTGTTCATATGCAGTGCCATTAGACATTTTTTTGGTATTTATGACCAAAAATGAAGTTTTGAAGTTTTTTTTAATTCTAATTGTCACTCATTAGCACTGACTCACTCATTAGGGCTTGACATCACTTCATAAAGCAGTTACATGGAAGACACTTATTTGAATGTCAATACTGACACTGAACTGGTCGTTTAAATAATGTGGTAACAATGAAACTTTAAATCTGTTTAAAATATTCACTGATCAGTCATAACACATTAAAAATACAACATGCCTAATATTGCTGCCAAAACAGCTCTGACTGTTGTACACTGTGCGTTCTGACACTGTTCTATCAGAGTCAACTTTAATTTTTTAAACCAGAGTAGTCCTTCTGTGGGATCAGAGCACATAGGCTAGCCTTCACTCCCCACTTGCATCAGTGAGTCTTGGGTGACCTGTCATTTTAGAGGTGCTCAGACTTAATATCGTGAACCCATGTTAAAAGTCATTGTGAGCCCTTGTTAAAATGGCTCAGATCCTTATGCCTGCCTATTTTTACTGCTTTTAGCACATTAACTTCAAAAACTGACTGTTCACTTGCTGTCTAATATATACCACTCCCTGGCACATGCCATTGTAATGAAATAACTAGATAGTCAATGTTTTTCACTTTACCTGTCAGTGGAATGAATGTCATGGCTGACCGGCGTATGTTATAACATATAGGCTATTTGATTTTTTTTACAACAGTTCCACCGAATGTATCTTTTATATCTACCAAAAGACAGAGTGACATGTATCTTCAGACCCACCCCCACATTGCACTAGTGACCAAATGGCTTTACTGCCCTTTACGACCAACAAATGGGCCCATTTCATGCTCGTGCCTTGGGGTTTCAGGCTGTACAGTAATCCAAGGGCCATTAAGTCTTTTCCTACCTGGCTGTTTCATTGTGCTGCTATATGGCTTATTTGTTCTGGATTTCTAGAAAAGGAGGAGAATGTCACTTCATACACATTCTCCTGCTGGTGCTGTTGTACTGGATGACTCTTCTCTCTTATCATCCCTTCTGCTGTTCCCCTGTGAATAGAAAGAGACGACTGTGAGATCAGAGGAACTGAGTCGGCTGCAAAGCTCACTGCCTCTAAATGCATTGTGCAGGATTTTACATAAAACAATCCAAAACCTGCTGCAAACCTTGAGCGAGTGTTACTGACACTTCATGTATTTGTATCTGTTTCTGAAAACCAAAAACACATTAGTACAAATTTGACATATGGACACCATGACACCTTATGGCAAGTAAAAATAACCTGAGCTACATACACTGTATTGCTGTAATGCTTGAAATTTGGATTGTTATTGACTGAAATTAGCAGTGTATTGTCACGAATTTCGAATACTTATTTGTAGAACTCTGCAACTACCTATTGTATTTTATCAAAAGTGAGGTTCAAATAAATAAATTTCCTGTTATTTCCTGAGTGTTGGTACAGACCTATGGATACTATGCTACAGATTCAGCAGATGGAACTAAGGCTGAAAAATGCTGAAGTATTCCTTTAACACTGTGGACAGACTATGGAAGCAAAAGACTGATTGCTTTATAAAGATGCAATGGAAGTGCTTTGATTATGCGCCGATGAATGAATGTGTTTATGCCAGCCCTAAAATGCTTTCAGACCATGGCTTTAAAAGTGCCTTTCAGCTTTTTCACAGTGATGAAAAACTGGAGACTCATCCACAAGACACCAAAAACAATTTATATCGCTTCCCCACACCCTAAAGTAGACTGCGTCTGGGAGATCATCCAAAAGCAATGTGTACTGAAAGCTGTTAACAAGTCAGCAGCTCCGAATCCCTGTAAACTTCCATCTCCAGGACATGCAGTAAGAAGTCCCTGGAACCTCATTAAGACCTACATGCTTATGCTGTTAAAAGACCAGATGTGTGTGTGTGTGTGTGTGTGTGTGTGTGTCTGTCCAATACCAAAGACAGAGTGCTATTGGACAGAATGCTGAGTATCAGGCCATCTGAGAGTAAAGCTTGGCCCTGTAGCCGAGAAAAACTTAATGCCTACTCAGCGTCTCACAGAGCCAGACGCCGCTATCGAGCGCTTTTATTGTAGCCTGCACTCTCCTCATTTGAAACAATATAGGCTGACTGTTGACTATTGATTTTAGTGGATTGTACGCTGGTAAGCTCTCCTCTGAGCCTGCCTGCTATATTAAGCAATCATTCGTCCTGCTGATGACAAAGCGCCTTCCCAAGGCAGTGGCCAGGCCTCTAATAGGCTGGGTATTACTCATGTTAATTGATTGGGTGACAGTGGAGGGCCGAGGAGAGGAGAAATTATGGCCCTTCTGAGAGGAAATCAACACAAGTGGCAGTAATTAGCGACGAGAGAAACTAGCCTTAATCGAAAAACGCTTCACTCTGGAGAAACGTGCAGAGATGGGTGTAACGAAGGACTCAAGCTCAATTTTCGACAGCAATTAAAAGATGCTAAATCCCATTGGAGCCAGAATTCTGCAAAAAAAGTTGGTGTGTGTGTGTTTTTGTGTGTAAGTGGTGGGGGGGATATGTTTGTTTTCCAGTTTAATTCAAAAACATTACTTTTTGTGAGGTTTTATGTATTGTGTATTTCACTTTTGCATAATCATTTTCCAATCTCTCTATATCCCCAACATTAACCATGCTGTTTGTTACTACCCCTGTAAGACTGATATATGTAAATGATCACTGTTCTGATCTTGTATTGGGTCTCATTCAAAAAGGTGTCTCCTGCTTCCATTTGAATTGTTTGGATTGAACTGCTGTATGTTGAATAGGTGGAAATATTTATAGTGGATCATCACAAAAACAATTCAAAGTTTCATTAGTTTTCTTACTTTGTATGGACTGGAGAGTGAATTGTTTGATACTGATAATAATAATACAAGATAAAAAATATGCTTAGCAATACATAAATTGTTCATGTCTTTTTTTAGATCAGAGCCACAAAAACAGGCTAAAACTTGTTGATATGAAATGTATGCTAAAGGTAAAAATCACTGCATAATTACATATGCAATTATGGAATAAATATCCAAACAAAAGTCAAAACAAAAATGTTTGTCTATTTAAGGTTTAAAAATGTCATATGTCAAAACTGCTATCTGCCCTTGAGAGTCCACACAGGACATTTTTGAGATGTGTTTCATCTTATTAAACAGGACAGCACTGTGAGTAGTTGCAGCTCAGAACTGCTTTTCAAATCAGCTCAACACTGAAACTCCTCTCGGTATCTCTGCGCAGCCAAGTGCCAATAAATCATCTCACACACAGGGAGAGGGCACATCTGGGGCCTATAAAGCACTCTGTAGTCACGCATATTTGGATATACAAGCCGCTTGTATTGCTGTTGATTAGGACGTGCATGGTGGCCGCTCAGATGCCAGAGAAGGGGAGAGATTTGATATTTGTGCCATCAGGGAACAGAGTGATTGCTAAACCTTCTGGCATTTGACTTCATGCTCTTATCCAATTGGCTGGGTTCCGTAGTAGAAGTGGATGTGTTCGTGTGAGTCTGTTTGAGCTTGTGTCTTCCAGCTTTTGATGCCACTCGACTGCCTTACACATACTGAAGGCTTCTGGTAAGTAGCCAACTGTGTCTATGTGTCAGTTTTGTGTGCACAGTGTTTTTATCTATCTATCTATCTATCTATCTATCTATCTATCTATCTATCTATCTATCTATCTATCTATCTATCTATCTTTATTTATTTATATATCTATTTATTTATTTATTTATCTATCTATCTATCTATTTATTTATTGTTTAAATACAAAAAAATAATTAATTAATGCACCACACTGAAATGTTGCACTGTGTGTTTACAGGGTGTGTGTCAGTGTTATGCTTTGCATTCTCCACTAACATACAGCTGATTAATACCAGTCTGTTGAACTTAGTACTGTCAAACTATATCATACCACATAGGCCTAAAAACAACATTAGCAATACACTTTTAGCACTGCAATGGCTTTCTATATGTAAATACAAGTCCACTTATAAGAATATATAAGAGGAATATTTGCTTGTAGTGCTGCATTAATAATACCATGTAGAAAACAGATACCATGAAATTTTTTTTATAAGCTATTATTTTAACCTCCATGCCTTATATTTGAAAAGCAGTGATCAAATACTGAGGTATATACCTATTATACCATTGCTTTTTGAACACTATATTTTCAGTTTTATCATTATTCATTTTTATAATAATGTGACAAATGAAACAATAGAAATGGTCCAAATAACTTTGATAAAATCTTGTTACATGAACTAACATAACAATTATGAACAAGTTATCTTCTCCTATAAAGATAATGTTTTGGAGATATTTTGCTATCACAGCAACCATATTACATTTACAGTTTATTATTACTATAAATACAATTTTATAAACTAGTATTATTAATTATAGAAGTACATTTATATAAAAGTATATTTACAATAATTACATTATTAGTACAATAAGTACATTATTTATAATTTTACTTGTAGTTGTTTCCTAAATAGAAACAATGAATTAAAATATACCTTCTGTTGTATCATGAGAGTATTCCAGTCTGCACCGTACATTATTACTGATTACAATGGTAGTGATAAAGGACACGATTTAACAACCAGAAGGGGTTTAATTCCCAGGGCTACATAGGTATTTCTAGTTGTGTTTTCTACTTATTTCTACTTATTCCTTCACTGTCCCAGGTGGCACTGCCCAGCTAGAAACACTGTGCTGCTCCTAGACTTGTTAACTTGTTAAGGTTAAATATTGCTGCTAAAAATAGATCCAGAAAGTGTAATTTAATGTATAGGATAACATGTCATAACTAAAAAGGCAATTTAACCCCCAAAAGACTTTTTCAGACATTTTCTACCCCCTCGTAACAAACTTGCTTTGAGGAATGCTCCCTTCTCACAGGACAGAAAGACCTGCCGAAATGCAAGGGCTAATACCCTCTGAGTATATACTGCATTAACAGCCTGTCCAGAGGGCCTGGTGATTTGGCTAGAGAAGCATGAGGAGTGTGATGCATATGTCATTTGTGGTTTTCGCTTCAATTCAGCATGACCCTGGCGGAAAATCCCATTTTCACTCAATATGCCGCTGAAGCAGTAGAATGGGCATGTGTCAGTCAGAGAGCAACTCGACGCTGTGCTCATTTGCTAATGGAGGGTTGGCTTTGTGGGCTTTGTGTTAAGATTCATTATAACTAGCTGTTAAGGGAGTGTCTCTTTCCTACTGTGACAGCACATATTGGCTTATTGCTTGCAGTAACCACACTGTGGCCTACAGACATGGCCTTTAAGGTCAGACACCAGCCTCATAGAGGTCATTGGCTCAGCTTGAAATACCCCCCAGAGGTAAGTAAAGGACTAACACATCAACTTCCATAGACTCTGTTTTCTCTTTTTCTGCCATTTTGCATCCCCTTTCACAGCTGAGTGGTACCCCTGCTCCACAGTTAACAGCACGGATCATTTACATAGTCACAGAGCTCATTTTCATAATGTTTTCTTTATTATCAGAGGGAGAAATTAACCCAGGAATATATTTACATAGCAGGCGCGAACGGTAACAGCTTGCTAATTGCCTGTTAGATGATTAATAAGCTTACAGAGATGCTAATGAATGGAACACTCAGTGTTTCAAAGGTGCTCTGCTGGTGCGCGTGTTTTTGGCAGCTTAATTACGAAGATAATTATGTACTTGTTGCATCTGCTCTCAAGCAACCATCAAATATCAAGGAATATGAAGTTGAATTCAATCAATAAGGGCCAATCAAGCTGAAGTGTTGACACTTGCATTAGCTCACAGGGAAATGAGATGGTTTGGGAGTTATATCTCAATTTATGGCAGCAGAAGCTGTTGTTTTCAGGTATTATGCATGTACCACTGTGTAGTTGGAAAGGCTGTATTGACTTTCCCTCATGAATTGGGCAGTTAGTCACTTATCTTAATGCAGAAACTCTGCAGTGGTTTTGAAAAGGCCAGAAAGCTGCATTTCTGGATCATTGCTCATTTGTAATATTTATCTCTCGCTGTTTGAAGTGATTGGATCTGCATACTGTAGTCTTTGGGCTGAAGAGATGGCTTGTACGAGGCCTTTTTGAACCCACTACAGCTGTTTGTCTAATTGTGCCTGTGATTCAGTGGATATGTTCTATTTATTTAGCTGCTACAACAAAAGAGTGAATTCACTTCGTGGGGCCTCATGCAATATTGAACAGGGCACAAGGCAACAAAGCACTCTGGAGACTCCCTTAGACACCAACCAGGATGTACGCCTGTGTGTGTGTGTGTGTGTGTGTGTGTGTGTGTGTGTGTGTGTGTGTGTGTGTGTGTGTGTGTGTGTGTGTGTGCATTTTAAGATTTTTTGTGACCTCCATTCTTTTATGGATGTGGATACACACAGTATTCAGAGCTCTATGTTTGTTTATATCGAATAAAACTTCTCTCTCTCTCTGTCTCTTTCTCCCTCTCTCTTTTCTGTTTCTTCTTGCTTTCCCTTCTTTTCCTTCCCTCTTCTCTCTTCCATTCTCTCTTTTGTGCTCTGTTCTATCTTTATTTTCTCTACTCATCTCTCTTTTCTGATTTTATCTGCTCTTCATCTGATCTCTCTCTCTCCCTCTCTCTCCCACTCTCCCCCCTCTCTTTCTCTATGTCTGTACCTCTTTCTCGCCATTTCTTTCCCTTTTACTCTTTCGCTCTCTCATTTTCTCACCCTTCTGCTTTATCTCTCCTTTCTCTCTTTCTTTCCCTCGTTTACTCCCTCCCCAAATTGGCAGTATCTTGCTGATGCAGCCTCTCTCTAATGCTCTGCTGACAGTAGCTGCTGCTAGCAAGTCTTTGGATTCTTGTCTCAATTCATTAAATCGGGAGTTGGCCAGAGTCGGCAGAGTGTTGCCTATAAAATATTAACTTCAACAAATCTTCAAGGACTTGTACAAAAATATAATAGAGGGACCAATTAAGAAAACGGCCTGGAGTGAGAATTTTACAGCTTATTCAAGTATGGGCGCGAGTGGCCTGCTTCAATATGTGTAATAAAAATATACAGCCTCGGACACAACACACATTTTATATAAGAAGCACTCCACATGTGCAGTGTAAACGCCTTATTGAATTTATCCACGCTAACTGAGCTTATACTTGCCCACTCCCACACACGCCAACATGAAGATTTAATGTGTACAACATCACCAGTGCGACCGGCAGGAGTGTGTATCCATCTTTTTGTGTTCACCTAGCTCTTATTTTATTCATCTGTTTATTCAACCAGCAGCTTATGCTCCCTGTCATATCTCCCTGGCCGCTCTTTAAGAGACGCTGCGTGCGTTTGAATGCTGTTGTACTGGAGTGAGTGTGTCAAGAGAAGCAGGCAAAGTGCTGTGTCTCTAAATTTAACCCAGAGAGCATGCCAGGCTGTTTGTAAAGAGCCTTTGTGGAAGTGTGCAGGCACACAGCTTCTTTCCTCTTGCATCATTTCACTCCTTTGCAACTGGCAGGCCTGCTGGATTCATATATGCACATGATGATAAGAGCACAAGCTGATCTACAGGGTTTTAGGGATTAAGTTGTTAGTATTTTCACTCCAGCATTGAAATGGTTTGGCCTTTTCTGCTGTTATAGTCACTTGGTATATATTGTCCATTTGTCAAAACAGGTTGCACCATGAAATCTCCTCTTAATACTTCGCTTGGTAGTAACTAAATGTTACGTTTACTGCTTAGGTAAATTATCACTACATGTTGTCCTGTGGTTTTACATTCAGCTGCAAATGTGAAACTAATTTCCATAATTTCAGTTCAGTTAGACCTTATCTAGCGTCCACAACTTCAGTTCAGTAAGACTATAGCTAATGTCCACATCTTCAGTTCAGTGAGACTATAGCTAGTGTCCACATCTTTAGTTCTGTGAGACTATAGCTAATGTCCACATCTTCAGTTCAGTGAGACTATAGCTAATGTCCACATCTTCAGTTCAGTGACACTATAGCTAATGTCCACATCTTCAGTTCAGTGGGTCTATAGCTAATGTCCACATCTTCAGTTCAGTGACACTATAGCTAATGTCCACATCTTCAGTTCAGTGACACTATAGCTAATGTCCACATCTTCAGTTCAGTGACACTATAGCTAATGTC
>JBBPDA010000041.1:20514094-20531181 GCA_037974385.1 Arnoldichthys spilopterus | reverse complement strand
ATGAAAAAAGCATCCATCAAAGGCTCAGAATGAATATGAAAATGTATATATATATAAATTTAAATATTTGATCAAATCTGAGCAATCCAGTTTCTTTAATGCTGGAATTTTTGCCAACGTTTTGTAAATTGGAATGTTTCCATTTTTCGAAAAGAATTTGGGTTGATCTGTTTGACTTTTACTATTGCATGTTCATCCAAAGTGAAGCTCAAAACAAGACTCATGACTAATGATGAATTTTTATAGTCATGGAGCAGTGTCAGAAACTTCTCCCACCAGCTTTCAGCAGAATACCCTAGAGTTCAGCAAGATGTTTTATCAAGGGATCGATTTATCCAGGTTTGCAGCCAGGTTGAGATTTTTACTTGCACTCCACTACGTTACATTTTACTTGCACTACACTTCACATGTCACTCCGTTATATTTGGAATGTGGATTTTTTTAGGGACCACTGAAGCCCTGAAATATCATTTTTGAAGCTCAAGTAATGCTATAATGCATAAAAATGTTTTAAAAATCTCATCCGCGCATCTCAGCGCATCCATCCTCATATTTTTTTTTTACCTTAAATAAACAATCAACACTGCTTATATTCTCTTCTGATAATCATTAATTTTCACCATTGATGTCCTCACCAAGACAATGTTTGCTGGCTGCATGTTGTAGGTCACATATGAGATGTGGAACAATGCCTCATATGTTTTCTTTCCAATGCAAAATGTAAATGCAGCATTAATCTAGACATGCAATACTGGCAGTGTCATTACTGCCAAATCTGTCATAGCAAGCTACTTGTACTTAATCACAGCAAATATCTTCAGTCGTCCAGGGGTTTCATAATGCCAAAACACAAAGAGCTCCTCACAAACTGAACACTCAATCTAGGATAGCAAAAACTCTCTCACAGAACCTCCACTGAGGTTGAATGACTCAATGAGGGTAGTGTTCTTCCAAATGTGGACATATCTCATTCTGCAGTCCAATCACACACAAAGAGGAAAATGGGGTGCTTGTGTCTGAAACTGGCAAATAATGGAAAACTGCTCCTTCAATTTACCTGTTCTTGGTGTTTTTTTTTCCTGCCTGAGGTAAGAAAAGGTAGACAGCTTGGAAGTCTTCTGACAAAATACCCCCCAGAAAATGGATAAGGCTATAAACAAACTAGCTGCAATATCCTGTGTTATGAATATATAATTTCCATCACTGATAACAGGCGAGCCCCAGGGGAATCCACAGCAAATGGCTTGGAAAGCTGTGATATTTGTGCAAAAATACCTGTTGAATAATTAAAGCATTTGCTGACGTCTGGCATCACTATGACAGTTGCCAGGCAGTTGAGAATGACAAAAAACAGGTTCCATTTTTTAAATGGATTTTTATGACTTGCATGTAAATGTAGTAACTTTGCTTATCAAGCTTATCAACATATCACCAACTGTGCCAATCAACATTCCATTCCAAATTATTCAGCCAAGTTTTATTGAGTTTATGTTTATTATTCAATAAATTATTTGAAGTTTTATTTATTGTCAGTGTTCAAAAAATATAATTGAGCTTAAATATTTCTCAAACATGGCTCATTGAATTTTTGAATTGAAACAAGCAGAGGAATTCTGCTGCAAACATATTTTATAATACTTTAAATTTGATTATTTTAAGTACTTTAAGTCTAGTTCAGTAGAAAGAAAAAATATTTAATAATGTTTATTATTTACTGTAAATATGCAGACTCAAACTTAAGATCTAAAGTGAATGTAAATGTAGTTTGCTATTTCATTTAATCTGTTAAAACATAATAAGAATTGCTGTAGTACAATTAACATAGATAATAATGGTGAATGGTAACAGAATAGCCTACATTTAGCGCATTCCTTGTCTTAGGAAGTTCCTTATTTTGGAGAGTTTTACTTGAAATTTACTAAATTTCATAATACAGTGTCATACTTAATAAATCAAACAAATCATAGTGCACCTTTCACTACATTGCCCCTAAATAGCAAATGTCTATTCATAGCTTGTAAATATGTAACCTGTAATTAGACTTGGGTACCTCTGACAAGTTTTCAATACTGATAAAAAAGCTGTTACATTGAGTGAGACATTCCTAAACCAGATATAAAGAAAAAATGTGAGAGTTTGCCTGCACTTACAGGATTTACAGGGAATACAGGTTGGTAAGCTAGTATATAGAGATGGGTTGTGGCAAAGTGTGGCGACAGCATTATGAACTGTCTGAGCAACAACTAGAATGTACCTTATCTACTCACAGAAAATTTGGTAAAATGATATAATCTCCAATCAGGTTCCTCTTAAGTGAAAATACGTTGGTGCATTTTGTATCCCTTTCTCATGTACCAATTCACAAGTTTGCAACCCTCTCTCAAATTTCTAGAATGCCTATTCTGCCTGTATGGGTGCACTGGTAATAAGTTTAAGGATTATGTTTATAGTCACTCTTTTAAAGAATGTTTTTGGCTCCTACTTTAGGTTAGGTACCTTCCAGCACTAAAGGAACAATAAGTGACAAGTGTAGGTTGACTGGACCAGACAAGAGCATACAGGGAATGAAACCAACATTTTGAACAATCTGTGTGAAATGTAAGTTGTGAAACTAATTGTAGCATGAATTTTAGCATTAAAAATGGGGAGAAACTTGGACATATGGACAAACAGTGAAGTTATGAGGCCAATATGCAGCAGATGGAATACATTTTTTGTGCACCTAAGCACAGGATGATGATGTATCTTCATACATGTTCTAGTATGTGGTCACTTTACTAACCATTAGCCAGCTTACTGTAAGGGGAGCTGAGGCTCCCCCTAGAAACCGTGAGCGATTAGCATCTCCAGAACATTAGGCCCGGTCACGCCCCTCCCAACTTCAATTCTGAGCGTTTATTCTGTGTTTTTGGATTACCTGGATTTTGACTGTTTTTGTACACTTGGATTCTGATTCTTGCCTAGCCCATGATATTACTGTTTGCCGAGTTTTGGACCTCTGCTTGTTTTACGACCACGTTGTGTTTTGTCCCTGTTATACCTGTTTGCCGTGCTCTTGACCCTTTTGGATTGGACTTTGACTTCGATCCTGCCTTACCTCTGGAATTCATGTTTGCCGTGTTTTTTGAAATCTTTTTGAAGGACTTGAAAACTCTCATTAAAAACTTCAACTTTACCTGCACTTGTGTCCAAACTTCCTACAGGAATCCACAGGTCATTACACTTACGCACATCAGTGGTGCAAAAGTAAAGAGAAGAAATGCCACTGTAGGTGTTTAGTTTTGGGGGGACCTTCCCACTTGATAGTTCTTCTGTGTGTCACTAGAACTGTTTGGTCCAAAACCCCCTATTAAACATATTTCAGTAACTTCCGTAATGTTTCAGAAAGCACTTTACGAAAGCACCAACATCATGATGAGAAAGGCCTCATGTTGTCAATACAGCATTATCAGAACATCTGAACAGTCGTAGATGTCTATCAGCTCTTGCAGAGCAGCATGAGAGGGCAGATGTCTATCTAGGTGCATGCATCAGTATTGCAGCTCAGAACTGGCCCCAGGGAAGTGCAGTGTGACCTGCATTAAACATAGATAGTGGGTGTAGAGAGTGGGAAGCTGCTTTCCTCTCTAAATCCACACACCTACAAGTTTCTCATGAAAAGATTGTTGGCAAGAGGTTGAGGTGCTGATAAGGTGAAGCAGCAGTTGGCTTTGAAGCTAATATAGATGCTGGCTGAGTCAAATTTAGTTCCAACTGCATTACTGTCTTGCTAGCAGTGTATACACCAATTGGGCATAACATTAAGACCACTAACAGGTGAAGTGAACAACACACTAATTATTTCAACCATCTCATTACAATGGCATTTGTCAAGGAGTAAGATATATTAGGCAGCAGTTGAACAGTCAGTTCTTGAAGTTGATGTGCTGAATTAGGTAAAACAGGCATTCGTAAAGATCTGAACCACTTTGATAGGGATCATATTGTGATGGCTATGCAACTGAGTCAGAGCCAATATGGCAGCACTTGAGGTGTTCCCAGTATGGTGTGATTAGCACTTACTAAAATTATGCAAGGAAGGTCAACTGGTGAACTAGTGACAGGGTCGTTGATGTATGTGGAAAGTGAATGCTGACTATGATGGAAAAGATCACAGTGTACCACATTTACAGCTGTTTTTGTGGCAGGAGGGGGACCTACTCAGTATTAGGCCGGTGGTTTTAATGCCATGGATGGTGTATGTGTCGTGGTTTCGTAACTTTTATTTAAATTAAGAAACTGGTAATTTTGCTAAATGTGTTAACATTTACATTAAGAACATTTTGTTTTCTTTTGTTACCATTTTGTTATAAGTGTGATTACTAGTCCATGTTAATAACATGCCATAGGCTGTTAACAGTAACAGCAACTAAACATATTTATACAACTAAACGTATTTTAGGATAACTGTAATATCCTTTACTGACTGCATTTTTGTACTGTATTTGCATTTGTTTCTGTAACGTTAGCAAATTTATCAGACATTATGATCCGTCTTTTTTGAAGAATGTGCTTTGCCGCTCATAATGCTGAAGTGCCCTACTCAATCACAAATTCCCAGTTAAGTATCCTCGTGCATTGCAAAGAATTGAGCGCTCAGTTCATTTCATCCAGTATAACCTTTCTGAAGTCAGTGAGGTAGAAAGAAGTGAAATGAAAGAGTGCTGAGTTGAGGGAGAGAAAGCGAGCGAGCATCCATATTCATTAAACACAACACTCTCACACTTTGCTTGTCTGACAGACTGGTAATGCATGCTTAATGATGGAAGTTACTAACAATGTAGCAAGAGGTAGAAAGACAGGCTGAGAAATAGAGAGATGTTGCTATTGACGAACCCAAACTCCCACCCTCCCTGCACACCCCCCAGTTTCATGGTCTATTGATTCTTGTTGCCGTGGTTGCTGTGAAGGACCTGCTTATCTACTGTGCATCTGAGAAAGGATGGAGGGGAGGATCTCACCTTTATTCCTGCTGTCTTGTGGGATCAGAGATCTCCTCTTTAGCTGACTGGAGGTGTGTGTGTGTGCATGTGTGTGTGTCGGGAGTGTGTGTCCTAAAGAATCACAGAGAAATAGCATAGACCAAAGCCCAGTCAGTGGGCCAGTTTGTGATGTTGGATGTAATATGTCCTGGCAGATCTCAGAGCATTAATCCAAAGAAGTGTTTCTGAATGACTGGAGAAGTGTAAAGCACAGAAAATTAGCTGAATCGACATGTTACATACTTTGCAACAAAACCTTTCCATACTAACCTGGAGTGCATTTGCATTTGTTGGATTTACATGACTGCCATCACTACCATCAAACCTCCACATATATTTAGTTTTTGCTGCCCTTTAAAATGTAAAGGAGCCATTGATTGGACCAATAGAAATGATCAAAAATGAGCTGGAATAAAACTGCGTTTAATGTACATTCAGGTTCATGAATTCAAGGTTTTTGTTACAAAAGCAACAATATGTACTAAATGTCTATATGTGCACTCAGTTCTGCAGTAAAAACATTACAATCACAACACTATATGTAACTGCAGAAGAGTTTTAGTGAAGTTAGTGAGTGAGCGCCACAATGAAATGTGACCTCTGCATTTTACCTATCCATGTAGGAGCAGTAGGTAGCTGGGGTAGCTTGGGGACTGTACCTTGCTCATGCGTACTCTTGTTTTACACATCCAGAGTAGTGAGCATTAGCACACACCTGGAGCAGTGGGCAGCCAAACAGCGATGGTGCCCAGGAACCAGTTGGGGATTACTTGCCTTGCTCAAGATCCTTTTAGGCATGGGTTCCGGGATTCCAACCAGCGAGAGTTTGATCACAAACCCTCTTCTCTAACCTTTAGGCCGCAGCTGCACCCTTTTTTTTCACACTTTTTTTTATACCTTAGACCTACATCAAATAAGACTTTATTTGAAGGCTAGCAATCTATTTTTAATATGTGAAAGTGACTCTTTGTCATTGTGAACACACTCAAGCACTACAATGAAACATGACCTCTGCATGTAACCCATCACACGTGCACACGTGGAGCAACAGGCAGCTATCAACAGCGCCTGGTGAAACAGAAGTGTTTTTTATAACTTTTCAGGCACTAAGTCACAAATTACCACTGACATCAAAAACTTTTCTTAGAATCGTAGTCTGTAAGCCAGACTTCTACCATAAACAATAAAATCTACAATAAAGTTTAAAAGATTTCGAAGATTTAGATGGTTGAAACTACCTTCCATAGCTCTGGTCAGCGGTGGGTGGGGAATTGGAGGAACCACTTCTATGTCCTCCATGTTTACCTGAGGGGTCATTTGTAAAAAAAAAAAAACACAAAAGAAAACATCTTAAGCACCAAACTAAGGTTAAAAGGAGTGTATCATATGGACTGCTTTTTGAATGAGGTACAATATTGGGCAGAGGATCAGAACAAAGGTGGTTTGCTTATATTAGTCTTAAAAAAACTACAGCCTGCTACATTCTAAAGGATAAAGAGCTTAAAAATGGCGATATAAAAATTAATTATCTCTGTTTTTGATACATTATATATATATAGAAAATAGAGATAATTCATTTTTACATCGCCATTTTAAGCTCTTTATCCTATCCTAGAGAAAGAGAACGAGAGAGAGTCATAGTTATATACTTTTGGTATTTTTTGTATTATATGCAGTGCTAGTATCAATATTCAACATTTTATTTAATATTATTTTATAATATTATGAATGTATTTATTATACTTTTATTTTATTATACAAATGTATATTGATTATTGATGCCATTGTTCATAAAGTCCTCAAGACTGGGAATGGGAAAGTCCCTACAATGACTGCAGAGACTATACGTAGGCACATTCAATTCAAAAGAATTATAATAATATCATGTTCTGATCCAAGTATCACATCATCACCTTTGTGGCAATTCCCACTCCATTACATAAATTCCCAAAGATATTATAAGTAGATAAATTAAAACATAATATATATATTTAGGATATTTAGATTTCATTCCAGATAATAGGAACTGTATGTGTATGCTCATAATGACCCTCTGCTAACAGAAAAGAGTTCTCTGCCTGATTTTGAGCATCCTGCACTATTCTCTTCACTCCATATTAGAGCTCTTTATGAATATGCAGCACTTGCCACTTAATGCACCTGGGGTACTTTAACACACACCGGGTTACTTAAGTAATTAATCACCTAATAACTAAGAGTGGTTTTCTCGTCAAGCAGGATGCAATAATGACGATGACAATAAACAGCAGAGCACAGAGGATATAATGGTGCTGATAAAAACACAAAACAACAACAACAATAAACCACAAGAGGAGGGGCATGCCTTGCCCTGCAGCAGAACAGTGCTGTGTTTTTTTTCCCATGCTGATAATCAAGCATTTATTCCATAAACAATAAGGCAAGCAGCTTGGGATTAGCCTAACAGTGGCTCATTACGGGTGCGCAAGCTTATATTTTTTCCCCTCAGTAATGATTTTTGTCAAGGAATGGAGGGATGGAAGTGTCGAGGGGCAAGAAGGAGGAGGCGGGGGAGGAGGAGGGGAGGAAAAAAACACTTATTAATTTGCAAGAAATGGAATTAGCGTTAGGGAGCATAGCAGCAGAGTTCTAATTTTACAGGGGGCCTTACGAGCCGCTACGCTTGCGGGAAATGGAGATTTGTCACACTCCACTTGGCTGGCTCCCCAGAAAGCAAAGGCCTGATGTGCTGTCGCTGCTGCTGGAGAAAGGGAGGGGGACAGAGATAGAGAGAGGAAAGAGAGAGAGGGAGAGAGACAAAGAGACAGAGAGACAGAGAAAGCGACACAGAGAGAGTCGTCAGCAGGGCAGTAGCAATGTGGGCCATATATCAGCAATGACAGGAAGGGCTTCACCTCTTGTCCTCCTGTCCCCCCTCCATCTCTCTCTCTCTCTCTCCCTCCCTCCCACCCTCCCTCCCTCCCTCTCTCTCTCCCTCCCTCTCTCTCTCTCTCTCTCTCTCTCTCTCTCTCTCTCTCTCTCCCCCTCTCTCTCTCTTTCTCTCTGATTTTATGCTAAAACATACACTGCAGAAGGCAAGGAACATTTATCTCTGATTAGTTCATTTTCTTTTGTTCTTGGTTAGATTTGTCTTCATCGCTTTCCTCTCTCACCTTCTCTCTCTCTTCTGCTTTCTTCCCTATGCTTCTGTTTTGAATATCCTTTTGCTAGTTCTCATAAATATCACTAACCCCCCCCCCTTTCTCATCAGTTTGGTTCTTATTAGTCTTAGTTATATATATAATATTTGCTTCTATTCAGTTTCCAAATAAAATTTTCGTTCTGAGTTCTTTAGCTCCCCATTAGCTTACTCTGCTGGTCACTGTGCCGTTACATTGTTGCAAGTTTGAGATAAATTCACTGCCTTGGTGCAAGATGTAAGACATCAATGGCTACATTTCTATAGCTCTCCGACTAAGTCATTGTATGTAAAAATGGTTGTGGCATCACACTTAAGCTAGACACTGTATGGACTGAAAAGTGACCAGTGTGTTTTAAAACTTCAACAATCTGAACATAATATGTTAAATGTATTTATTTCAACAAAGCACAGAAAATGTGTTTTGCATTTTATGTGCCCTTTAAATAAAATCCTGCCCCTCTTTTCAAAGATCAGCAGGGAGTGTGAATATCTATAGGAACACTGGGTCCAGCTGTTGGGGACAATTGTAACACCACAATGCTTTTGGGAAAAGTCCACTTAGGTGTCAAAGGTCACAGCTGCCTCTGTATTGTGGATGACCACAGATCAACAAGGTCACAGCTTCTCCAATGACTGAACAGAGACAGACAGGATTATGTACAGGAAAAGAGTGGCTCAAAGTAATCAGAGCCCTCATTGAGAGTCTGTCTCTCTCTCTCACTCTCTCCCTCCCCCTGCTTTCCTGCTCCTTTTATGAGCATATTGATTAGGCGATGAAGTGAGTGTAGGGAGAGATGGCGTTTTCCCAGATTAAACATGTTGTGCCCTCTCTCTCTTTCTCTTTTTTTCTGATTATTGATTATAGTATCCTCAGTTCTTCCTCTCACTGCTGCAAATGACCTGAAAAACATTTAACCATTAGATGACACGAGGACACTTTGTACCACAAATCTTTACATGAACATTTTTAGACGCTGTCACAGTAGATGCTAAGACAACTCATGGACTTCCCCCATTTGGGACTGGTCCCCTCCAGCTTTAGATCTGTCCTGGTTCCACCCTCTTTTAGCCTCACACACCACCCTTAACACCTCCAGCTTAGGTCTTGCTTCCCACATACAGGCCTTGCATTTTGAGAGGTCTTGAATATATGAGCTTTTTCATGCTGTTTAGGTTTCCTGTATTTTGATCCTGGTTTTGGATTACGGATGTGCCAAAACTTGCTGTCTATGGTGGCATTCAAAGAAAACCATTTCAAACTTCTAAAGCATTTTGTATTGACTGTAGACCCCTGTAGACCCACTACCCTGCAAATTTTACACTTTTAATGTCTCTGCTAAGTGACATAAAAAAACATCATATGTCATCACAGCTCATCAACAAATATTGAAGATAACAGGTAACTTTTCTTGCTCTTCTTTAACGCAAATTAATCGCATAACCAGGTTTGGCCTCAACTTCTTCCCGGCTTAATGCATGAAAGGCGCAGATAACACGATGGCTGAGGACATGTCCCCCGGTGTGCTGAACGGCAATTTTAATTTTAAAAAGCTTCCTGATGGAACTATTGATATATCCAAAGTCGTGTGCACATATTGCAGTGATGAACTGTCTTTCCACCAAAGTACGACAAGTATAAAGCACAATCTATGAGCAAAGCACGTCTTTTCTGATGCTAGCAAAAACGCTAGCACTGAGACGGAATTAAACCGTGTTCGTCAAATTACAATAGCAGAGGCAAGTCTATCCAGCCAGGGCAAGTCTATCAACAAAGTTACCACAGCTAACTAACCAACCCTATCGTTAAATGGATTGCAACTTATTGCTATAACAGTTTTATAGCAGATGTTAGTTTGTGATGTTTTCCATTTGGTTGTTTGCTAATTCGATTTGCATTTCACTATACGTATTGTGGGAAGTGTCAAGTTCTCCGTAAATTTTTACTTGCCAAATTAAGAGATTATAATATCAGTACAGAAATGATAAAAAGTAAACTGAGATTTAAAATTTGTCAAGCATTTCTTTCCAGCACCACAAATGTGAAATTAAAAAATTAATCATGATCAATCACAGTGATTAACTCAATTAACATTTTTAATCAATTGACAGCACACATATAAATATATATATATATAGCTTGAGATTGTGTGCCATGGCAACAGCATCAATAAGGCTTTTTTACCAAAATCATGAAGGTTACATGTTCAAGATATTCGTATGAGTTAGTTGTTTGTAAATAAGATGCACGATATGCAGGAGATCAATGCATGTTTCACTTTGTTTCACTCGGATCTTTTTTTGTTGCCCATTTACATCTACACAAAAAACAGCCTGTGAGCTCTCAGGAAGGTACTTTTGC
The DNA here is from genome assembly GCA_037974385.1 of Arnoldichthys spilopterus. Lineage (NCBI taxonomy): Eukaryota > Metazoa > Chordata > Actinopteri > Characiformes > Lepidarchidae > Arnoldichthys > Arnoldichthys spilopterus. The sequence goes on along the minus strand of JBBPDA010000041.1, from coordinate 20,520,620 downwards.
CTCTCCGTCCTATTCCTCCTTTCAATTTTGGCACTTCATTGCCATGTTGATCAAGATATTCTATATGGCTTACAAGAGTACTCACACACTCATTCAAGTCTAGCAGTATGAAGAATCTCCACAAGGTTTGAGGTGGGCAAAAAATCAAGAAGTAGCTTTTGTAAGTGTTCAAAGAGAGCAAAATGGCATGAACTCACAGCAATAATCTCAAAGTGCAGTCACAAATTACTAAGTAATAATTGTTTGGTTATTTTTGTTTATTTCCTAATGTCTGGTAAAGCTGAGTAAAATTGTGGCAAAAGCATGTTGTTGGGAGACACAAACCTTGAAGACATCAGTATAACACAAATGCCAAATGTTAGGATCAGATATACTTTTTGCGAAATGCAAACCTGACATTTCAGATTTCATATTTTCAGTCAGTGGTATTCATTCTCAATTTCTGAGTAAAACTGCACCCCTGTAGAATGTTTTTATGCAGAAACTTCATTCATTAAAACCACTGAATTTATCACTGAATGTTTTTCTTTTCTTTTGCTGTTCCTAGCTTGTTGACTGCACCACTGTTTCCCAGCATCTTCTGCTTCATGAGTGTGCAATTAGTAGTCCTGTACACAATTTGAGTGATTACTAAACCAAACATTAATTTTGGACACATTGTAAGCACTAATTGCTGTTGCATCAAGGCAAATTTTATGCTGCGCCTGCACTTGTATGTACATCTGGCCCTCTGTGTCCTTGACAAATGAATATTTCATTAGACACATCATTTCTAGAATGTTCCAGAATGGCAAAAGAAACTAGCTGTTAAAAGTAAATTCCAGTGACTTCTTACCGAGTGCAAAGCACCTAAGTGGGTGATTACACACACGCACACACACACATGCTCCATGCTGGTTGATAAGGTTTGTGGTATGTCTGACAGTGGGCACAGTGAGTGTGGACTTGGTGGGATTAGAGGGGATTATGGGGTGATGGAGTGAGTGGATGGCTGCTTGGATGATTGTGGATTAGAAAGATTATGTTGAAGCAGTGCAGTTGGAGCTGACAGCTGAGGCCCTGCAGGTGTGAACGCCAAGCCCCAGAGAGATGCACCTGCTCTGGGCTATGTTCCCCCTCTCATCTCCCTCTTCTCCCCTGGAGCTGCAACCCCTTGCTGCCATGCATCACCTGATTTCATCACTGGGGGTGTTGCAGGCCTGTTTCAGACAGAAAGAATGATTTTCCTCGGTTGCGTTCCAAAATGCCGTCTGTCTCTTAACTGTCTCTTTCATCCGTTTACATCAGCCTCCAGACTCGGTATTCTTTTGTAAGACAACTGAGCTACTCTTATACGTTTAACAATACATGTAATAATGAAAGCATTTTGCAGTTATATATGATTTATTTCTGACTCATAGCACATTGAAGTGAGTGAAATTCTGTTTAGGTTTAGCAAATTAAGCAAATATGGTAGACCTGGTAGATCTTGCTAGCGTTAAACCTTCTTCAATTTTTTTTCAAACAATGCACTGGTAAACTTCAAGAGGACACGTCACCCCTGCCCCTGCCAAATCCACCCCCATTTTAAAATATAGTTTGTTAATTTTTATTACTTTTAAAGTATTTTATAATCATCTTTAGGCCATTTCTACTAGATAAGTTGTATGATTTTGTTTGACTAAAATTGTTAAATCCTGAAGACTTCCTTCTTCAGGTACGTTTCAGCCTTGGCAACTCTTCAACTCATTTGACTAGTTTCAGTGACAAATAATTGCATTTTCAAACACAGTAACCACTAATCTTCATGATTTCACGTGTTCAAATCCCACTCTGAAAGATCTTACAAAAGGATGTATTAATATATTATCAATAACTACATTTATACTAGATATTACATTAAAAATGGCATAGAACAACAGTTAATTTACAGAGGACCATATAAACACATTATATAAATAAATGTATATCACTTTTCAAGGCTTGCTTACAAATGATATGCCTTATTTCTTAGAACATCATTGCTTGCTAAGTGTTAATAAGCTGACCTTAAAATTAAGCATTACAGCAAAATAATAATAATAGTAATAACACTAGACCTTGAAGGGTTAAAGGCCCAGTTAAACAACAGTGCTGCTTTGGTTACCGTTTTCTATGTGTGAACAATAGACAAACAATGTGGGCAACTGGCTGATGCTAGTCAAGAGGTTGCTGTTTCCGGACAATATCCTTATAGAAGAACACAACAGGAATAAGGTATTTCCATGCTTCATGCCTTACTCAGAATGTTGCTGTATTCTGGGTAGTGTGGGAATTTTACCCAACATGTAAACATAGCCTCTGACCTACCTGTAGCTGTCAGGAAGATGTGGTTGCATGGGCAAAACATGAGCCTTCTGTTTTGTGAGTGTGTTATGAAGGCTGGCTGTATTGATGGAGGCCACCTTACCTCAGAGCATGGACACAAACCTACGCACTTTTTGAGAATAACAAGCCCCAGCATTTCAGAGAAAAAGTGATGATGCAGTGAGAAAATGGGTTCTGACCTTTCAGTAGCTGTTGGCAAGCTGTCACTGCATGGGCCAAGCACGAGACATCTGTTTTGTCAATGTAACAGAGGTTAGTTTTGTCGATAAAGGCCACCTGGATGCAGATTAACAGTGAGGTGCAATAAGGTGCAACACTCCAGATCTGAAATGAAAATCCTGAGCTGGGCATGCTGTTTAGGTTCTCCATGGTGTTTCTCTCATAGCTCAATGACACAAGCAGAGAGATTCTGTTAAAACTATTAATGCCAAAGTGACCGTGGCGACACATTTTTGAAAGTTATTGTAGTACTTACAGTCTTAAAACATTGGATATATACACTCAAACATGAAACAGAATGTGAATTGAGTGTTATTTTTTATGTAATTAAATATGTAATTACATTAAATTCTATCATGTATATTAAATATGTATCCAGTAGTAATTCTAGATCTCAATCAAGCTAAGGCAGTTTCAGTGTAACACTGTGAGGTTTAGAAAATCAACAGTGTTGGCTCAGAAAAGCCCACAGTGAACATCTGGTATCATCATTATTATTGTTGTTTTGAACATTGAAATAAAGAGAAAGTTCAAAGTAAAACTGAAGCACTTTTGTAAAATGGCCACACGACCAAATCAAGGCCTTTGTATATAAAAAGTTAGTTTATCTGTTCATTTATCATGAACAGTCTTATGCCACTGAAACGTGTGTTCAGGGTTTAAACTATTTATCAGAGGCTTTTGGATAAACCTTTGGTTCATATTACCTCAGGTGCACACTTCATTAATTAACTGAATAACAGGCCTAAAGTTAAAATTTGTAATGAAACAGTTTGTATACAATAAGAGAATAACGCAAAATAGACCTGGACTCTTGGATTCATCTACTTTTTTCTTCTACATTTTCTTCTTTGTCATCTGGTCCAGTGGCTCACAGTGTGCCCCGCATATATGCTAAGACTTACAGAAGCATTTACAGTATTTAGTCTGAAGCTTTTAGGTGACTAGGCCTAATTTCAGAGCTTTTGCATATCATTGCTGATGGACAAAAATCTTGTATCTCCAAAATGACAACTTTACATGAAAGCACAAAACCTTCTTTACCCTTTTTTATGAAGGTTAATGTAAAATGTATGAATGTGGTTAATGTAAAATTTGTTAGAACAGTGGAACAAGTTCTTTTGTGCCATTCATCATGAAATTTTGACACTATGTAAATGTCAGCTGGTGTTTACAAATTCTGTAAAAATGTAATAATAAAAAAAAAGATAAAAATGGAGATTCAAGGTTGTTTGTCTGACAGCAAAGATAGGCTATGTATGTTGGCATGAATTTCATCCATGGAACTGTCCCTTTTTAGCTTCCTGATGTTTCCTCATGTCTCAATCTGGACATGTCTGGAAGGAGAGATGTGACACTATTAGAAGTCCCCTCAGAAAGAAGAAGTGGTGTGAAAGTCATGTAGCCAGCAGAAATAATGAGGCTAACAAAACCATTTCCTTTTTTTCCAGAACGGTCTCACTCTCAGCACACACACACACACACACACACACAATTCTCTTTAAGCAGTCACCTCTATCTTTACTGTTTCTCAGAAGTAGTCGTTTTCTCACGTGTGACGGTTTAGCCCTACATCTATTTTTGGGCCTGTGTTTTTTTCCTTGCGTATGAATGTGTGGGTGTTTGTTTGTGCGTATGCGCATGCGCTCGTGTGTGTGTGTGTGTGTGTGTGTGTGTGTGTGTGTGTGAGAAAGGGTTATCTCAAAGGTTCAGCTGTGGTTGGTGCAGTGCATTATATGTGCTGAGTGAGTGAGAGAGAGAGAGAGACGTTTGCTCTTGTGAAACCTCACCAACCAAAAACCACACGCTGTTTCTTCAGCAGCACACCACACCTCTCTCGCTCTCTCTCTTTCTCTCTCTCTCTCTTTGAAACTTTTAAGACCAGTCTAGTCTGGTGACTTCACCACAAAACAACATCCTTGACATCACAGGAAAAAAAAAACACAAAAAACACTCTTGCTCAACATTCAGCTCTGTTGCCACTGTCACTGTAACAGACACACAAAGGCTCGTTTTGGTAGAAAAAATGAACATTCTCCCTCAAAAATGAACTCATTAACTACAAATAGGTGTGAAATGTTGTTTAGCAGGTTATCTGATTAGTTAGAGCTCCACAGCTTTGTTGCAGCTCCTTTGACTCTTTCACAACTGCTTTTTGTAAAGGTTAAAGGTCAGTGTGTGCAGTTGCGAGAACGTTTCCTCATACGCTCATTGCTCCATTGTTGCGGTCTTCTTTCGGTTCTCTGTTTATCATCTTTCTGTGTTTTTTCCATGTGTTCTCTTGCTGTTTTCTTTCTCTTCAATTCTGATGGCATCTTACAAACTTTAGCACGGATGATCTGCAGCCCTGCGTCGTCATGGCAACTGTGAGGACGTTCACACTAAATGAGTTTTCTTCCATAGCATCATGCCATTGTTATTTCATCGTCACATTGTCTCTGCTTTGCCTTTTCTCCTCTGCCAGTGGTCTTGTTTACAACATGAGAAAAAGGCAGAACTTAATTTTGAGATCACAGTGCTGGGAACATCCCATTGGCAGATCCGGAAGCTTTTGTATCTATGTGCATAATATTCACTCATATATTTTTTTAAATATTTCTGGGTGTATTTAATGTACAAATTGGTCTGACTTCATGTAGGCTTCTGTTAACTCTTGGTATTGATTAGGTTTTTAAATTTAGCATTTAATAAAATGCTTTAATATTGCATTCTTTTATACAGAGACGTAGAACCTTTGAAATGTTTATGTCAGTATTTTTACATGAAAGTCTTTTTTTTTTTCCCCCTTTGCTTTGCTGGCAGCATGTAGTTATGCTGACCTGGACTCTGGAAAGTTTGTGCAGAAGGATCTGTTGTGTTGTCTCTTCACTTCATCGAAGCGTCAGGCATCAGGCAAGACCTTATGGTGGTCAGTCTCACACATTTGCTTAAATCTAAACAGTGACCAAAAAAGTCTGCCTCACTTTCTGTAGTTAATTTTCAGGTTTACATAAAATATCCCAGCTTTTCAGTATGGCCTTAGACTTTTGGATCCCACTGTATGTATATGATCTACAAAGTTCCTTTTTTGTTGTTGCTTTTTCTGCTACCTATCTGTCTGTCTGTCTGTCTGTCTGTCTGTCTGTCTGTCTCTGTCTGTCTGTCTGTCTATCTATCTATCTATCTATCTATCTATCTATCTATCTATCTATCTATCTATCTATCTATCTGTCTATCTGTCTATCTAAATATAAATTCCAATCTCTCTCTTTCCCTTTGCAGAGACGGGTTGCATGGTGACCATGATACAGAAGCAGTGTGAGCCTCTGTTATCAAAGCATCTGAAGTGCAGCCCCGGACGTCTTTGTATGTTTGCAGGTGTCAAATTGGATTTTGCACCTCACACACACTGCCACCTCTGCTATCATGTGTAAATTGTTGTATGAGAGAGAGAGAGAGAGAGAGAGAGAGAGAAAGAGAGAGAAAGAAAAAAAAAAAAAAGTGCATGTGTGTGTGTGTGTGTGTGTGTGCACGTGTTGTGTGTGTGTGTGTGCACGCAGGTCTGTGTACATTTGTGTGTGAAGTGTCAGCAAAAAAGTGAAACAACAGTACACACACTCATACACACCATAACCTGCTCCACTGTGCAAGCGCTGTCTCTGGTTTGTTGCTGTTAACCACATATGTGGTCCATCAGATATGACAATGCTAGCGCTGTACGCTTTGGTTTGAGAGCACACTCAAGCACATACACAACCTACCATACACAAACAAATTGTATCTCACGCTTTTACGCACCTCAGTCTGGGTGGGAAGAGGAGCATACTCAATCTTACACACACATTGGGGTGGGGGTCAACATTACATTTGCTTGCACAAAATATTCTTCTCAGAAAAAAGAACAGGAGTGTGTGTGTGTGTGTGTGTGTGTGTGTGTGTGTGTGTGTGTGTGTGTGTGTGTGTGTGAGAGAGAGAGAGAGAG
>JBBPDA010000041.1:20483359-20504032 GCA_037974385.1 Arnoldichthys spilopterus | reverse complement strand
GACAGCATGCAGGCAGTCTGAAAATGGAGATATCTTGAGAAAGAAAGAGAGTTTGTGTGTGTGTGTGTGAGAGAGAGTAGAGATGACTTAAAGATATAGAGGGCATGGAGGCAGACAGGAAGACTGAGTGAAAATATAGATATCTTCAAAGAGACAGAGCAAACGAGAGCGAGTGAGAGAGCAATAGGAATAATAGAGAGAGAGCATATGGCAGTAGTCCCTCCGCGTCTAAAACTAATTGGTGTCAGTCAGAAGGCAGCTGTGCTGCTGGTAGCGAAGGTGTCGGCCTCTGAGGGACTGACGCTGATGAGCTGAACGATTTAATGCAGTTTACTGCCTTTTTTACACTCCTGTGCCCTTTAAATCTTTTCATGTTAAAGGGTCCACAGCCTACATTTCTCTTGTTTTATTTTTTCCCCGAACTCAGCTAATGACATCTGTGTGGTTTTATTTAACAAAACAATGTTCGGAATTCATTTTACGTAATCACTTTAGGAGTAATATCTTGTGGTTTTGAAAAATGCAGATGTCCTTCACACTGAACTTTTCATGACAAATTGAGCAATTCAAATGTAAAATTACTCAGAATAAAATCTTTTTACATAAACTTACAGTTAATAACAGTTAACATGTAACAGTTAAGAATGCTATTGCATTCTAGTGCAAAGTTGCCACTCATATCAGGGATATATATGTATACACACACATTCACATACACAAACACAGTTGTGTGCACAAAGTTGAATATTCCCAGTCAAATTCCATTTTTTTATTTTCTAAGTGAAAATAAGTTAACAATTTTATTACCATTACTATTGTTGTACTCTTAACTACTTAATAACTTCATCTACATTGAGCAAACTTAAATACTGTACTTCCCTGTACATTTTAGGGAAACACTTCTATTTGTTAGCTCAATTGACAATATTAGAAAGTTATATTAGCAATATATTAAATTCAGCAAATAAATAAATACACTACACTTAACCAACAAAACATGATAACCTACAATATATGTGACATTGTACAGGTTTTCAGGGCATCACAAACAAAAACCCCACTAATTTTCTAATAGGCTTGACTGCACTACATGGACTGGGAAGTAAATGGTACATAATACCTTTTGTTTCAAAAGGGGATTTTTCTTTCAAGATTTGGGCCCTTCAACAGTTCCTTCTCTACAGTGGTGAAGACTAGTGAAAATGAAAAGGCAGCTTGGGCAGGTTTAAAACTGAGACATGAATGTGACAATTACGCACTCATAGATGCAGCACACACAACCACTGCTTACACTTGAGCTTTCAGTCAAAGAACAGCTCTTTCTCTTTCTCTCTCTCTCTGTCTCTCTCTGGCAGTTGTAACCCAGTGTTAAGTGGCTTTTCTAGTTTATCCTGAGAGGTCAGTGGGAAAAATAAAACATCACTTGAGATGTGCAATTACAGCCCTCCAACATGACAAACGTCTGCTCTGGAGTTTTTTCCCTTTCTTTTCTTTCGTCCTTTTTGAAAGCGGTTCCATTTTTTTAATAGCTGGTTCTTGACACTGCATAAACAAACAGGGAGGGCTGGTGGTGTGTTTGTGTGTAAGTGTATGTGTGTGTGCATGTGTGTGTGTGTGTGTGTGTGTGTGTGCGCACTGCCAACACAGGCAGTAGCAACAGGGACAGCGGTTTCGTGGTGAGTGAATTACAGCCTGCTGCAAAGCTGTGGTTTTGACTGCACGCACACACACACACACACTGTCTCTCTCTCTCTCTCTCTCTCTCTCTCTCTCTCTCTCTCTCTCTCTCTCTCTCTCTCTCTCTCTCACACACACACACACACACATACACACAAACTGAGCCTGACGTGGTCTCTGTGATGCTCCATTGACTCACTGCTCTCTCATTAAAGGCTTCTATTTCATAGGCCCTGGTGCACAACGATGCTGTAGGCCCCTGACAAGAACACACAAACGCAAGCATACCCACCCACACACATAACTAACATACACTCTTACTTGGGTGGGCCTTGAGTAAGGCCCTAAGCTGCTTTAGATCCAGCTTAGCCACAGGTGCTGCTCTGTTCTGGCTGTGTGGGCAATGAAGCTACACACACACAGTGGCTCATTAGTGAACTGTCTTCACTGCAGGCCTACAGATAAACTCAGCCAGATTTACAGGAGTCTGCTGTCTGCCTGTCGTTCTGACATCTCTGTGTGGTTGCGGAGAAAGAAATTAGCCTAAGCCATGTCCGACCACACTGTAAATGTAGGCTTGAGAGCAGTCTGTGTCATTTATCCAGCAGATTTAAGCTGGGCAAATGGATTTGACCCCCGTCTGTAGAGGAAATTGCACAGTAATGGGCATTGTGAACTAGGTTTAGCTTAGTAACACAAAAATGGTCAGTGTATCAAGTTTAGAGTAACACCCCCAATATGTACAGCGTGCACTAGGTTTAGCTTAACAGCACAACTATGGGGAACACATACTAGGTTAAGCTTAGCAACACATCTATGGGCAGTGTGCACTAGGTTTAGCTAAGCAGCGCAGCTATGGGCAATGCATACTAGGTTTAGCTCAGCAACACAACTATGGGCAGAATGCACTAGGTTTAGCTTAGCAACACATCTTTGGGCAGCATATACTAGGTTTAGCTTAGCAGCAATGTGTTCTAGGTTTAGCGTAGATGCACAGCTATGAGCAATCCTGACTAGGTTTAGCATTGCAGCACAACTATGGCCAATGCGTACCATGTTTAGCTTAGCAATACAACTATATGCAGTATGTACTAGGTTTAGCTTTAAAGGCAATATGAACTAGTTTTAGCTTAGCAGAACAAATAATGTGTTATCTTGCTTTAATGATATAAACTAGATTTATCCTTGGTTTTATTTATGAACAATTTGTGCAAATTTTAGCCAGCAGTGACATTATGTACAATATCACTTGCATATGGGCAATAAATGCAATTTTTAGTTAAACCTAAAGTTTAACTAAACCTAGTTTATCCTAAATTTATATTTGCAGTGTATCTGTTGGTGATGTGTATTATGTGTGGTAGATTTAGCTTAGCAGAGTATCTTTGAGTATTGTGTGCTAGTTTAGCTTAGCGCTATATCTACTGGCAATGTATGCTAGGTTTAACAATGGAACTATGTGGAAAACCAAGCTCCTCATGGGGAGAAAGGAAGTGAATAGGAAAATGCAAAAGACCATGTCCTTTAATACAGATTTTTTAAAAAGCAACAGGTGCCAGCAGGTAGGCCATTTAGTCCATGCAAGCATGAAGACTGACCACAGACTGGACAATCTGGCAAGCATTGTATACTAGTTTTGGCTTAGCCTAGCTTAGCAGAAAGAGTATGGGCGACATTAAAAATCATATAAATGATATACAGTTTCACTTGAGGATACAGTTATTTTAGGGTTTGTGTTTGTGAGTGCATGTGTGCGTGTGTGTGTGTGTGTGTGTGTTATCTATGGTCATCTTCATGCTCCATCTGTCTGCTGCTCAGTATGCTAATGAATGAGAGACAAATTACTACTAACATCCCTCTCTCTTCCTTTCTCTTTCCCTGTGTCTCTTTTTCCCCATCTCTATAATTGTGCTGTTTTTAGCAGCTGTTAAGACTGTTCACAAACAGCGATTAAAAGTCTTCTGCAATCCGCCTTCATGCTGATCTGCCTCCTGCTGTATGTAAACACACCTTTTCTTCATCTATTGTTTTTCCCTCCTTCCATCTACATGTGGAGGGCTTGATACACCATGACTGATACAGCCGCACTATTGAACCCATTCTGTTCAGTTGCTTTATGTGTAGGTGTCAATAATTAGTGGGTTGGTGCAAGTGAGAATAGTCGTGAGAGTGTTTTGTCAAAGTGATACTCCACTTTATGTGTGTGGCAAACAATAGATTTGCTAACGGCTGAGTTTCGGTACCTGTACCTCCTGGCTGTGGCTGAAGCTGAAGCTGCGAGTGGTCTGTTTGTGTTCCACTGCAGCGTGTGCATCAGCGATGTCAGAGATACAAATTTTAAAGTGCGGTCAGTCTGTGGTGTTCCGAGACATACTGCAGCCCAGCTAATCTGTGACGCACTTCCTGTGCACTGCCATTTTCTGTTTCTGAAAAGTCTTGACCTCAGCAGCCACTTCCCTTCTGAGATGAACGTCTCCTCCACAGCTTTGAGGGAGAGTGGAACATGGAGGCGGTAGAATGTCCTCAAAAGACTAAAACAAAATAAGAATGAGTAGGCCGATTGCTTATGGTACTGCTTCTTGTAATTGCATGTGCACATGCTTACTGTAGGCCTGAGACCATTATCAAGTTTCCTAACATTAGCTACTGGAGAATGTTGACAATTAAAATGACAGTCATCCTGGATTTGAAATATTAAATTAATAGTTTGGCAAAACATCAAATTTACACAGATTTCCACTTAGTTCAGTCATTAACAATCAGCCAAGACATGCTTTGAGTCCAGGTTTTGCTTCTTTGACCTGGACCTACCACACTAATGTAACTAACAAACACTAGTCTACAGTCACCTAAATTAGTTTCATAAAAATGCTACCAACACTTCTCTCAACCCCCTAGATCTAGTTCTTCCTTAAGGTGTGCAGACTTGACAGTGTGGTTTAAGATGCAGCTCCAGTGCTAAACTAAAGAAGCAGTACTTAGAGGAACCCAGTCTGAGGATCTCTAGAACCACTGCTGTGTAAAGGCCCAGTCACGAACTAGCTCTTGTGTTTGGTTTGGCCTACTCCTAAAAAGAACCAACATTTTATATAACACTCAAGACTTGTTTTCTGTTTTATATTTTGAAATATTAAAAAAAAACAACGTAGTATTATGTTATAAAATACAAACCAAATTTTCATCTACTTTCATCTTGTTCATCTACATAAACCTTAATGTATTGTTTTGGCTTTTTGGTCAGACTTTTTGAACATTGGCTTCCTAAGACTTGGGGCACCCCTGGCATAAGGAATTTGAATTCTTCCTGACTGCATTCAGTCAATAAAAGAGAGGCATCGTGATGTGCATTTCAGAATCAGAATCAAAATCAGAATCAGTTTTAATTGGCCAAGTATGTTTGCACACACAAGGAATTTGTTTTTCGGCTGATGGTGTTTCTCTAGTATTAAACAAACAAACAAGCTGTTCAATATGAGACGTAGTAGACACTATACAAACTTAAGGTACACTTGACATGTACAATACAATGTACAACAAACTCTATTGTACACAAGATGCTGTATAAACAATATACATAATTCTTGTGTGGTCCAGTACATATGGTACGATGTGCCATGTGGGTGCAGTTGTATGCAGCTTGTAGTCTTTTTTTACATGAGCTTAAACTGTATAAAATAAATAGTGCAATAAACAGTATGTGTGCAATATACAGAGTATGTATGTATTATACATTATATTATATGCAATAGGCTGTAAAGTGAGCTGTACAGAGAGCTATACAGTGTACAGGGGGCAGTGCAGTTACTATACAGTATATACAGTATATATTACACAGGTGGTGTAGAGTTTAGAATTTAAATATGGAAGTGGTCCAGATCTAGATAAGACAGTAGAATTATATTGATAGTTTCGATGTTTGTGGTTGAGGGGTTTACTTAGTTTGCTAAGTGGACTAAAATCAAAGAAATTTCTGTCACCAGTCCAATTCAGTCTTGTTCATACCTACTTTACAAGCCAAGGCAAGCTATGCCTTTGTAATGACAGCATCTTAAAGGTCTGAACATTTGGAAAATACATCTTCTCAAGAACGTTCATGCAGATCTCTTGACTTCTGTTGGCTCTGAGGGTATTGTCAATGTGTGGAGCTATGGTCTTAGGCTGTTTTTAAAGTGTCTTTTTGGACAAATATAGTTGTTTACACTCAGTAACTAATTAGCATGCTTTGGTGAGCTGTTTTGATGGAGCTTCTTTGTGCCTGCTCCATCACTGGTCCCTGTAGCTAATTAGTGATAGAGTTGTTATGTACTTGGCATCCTCTATCCGTAATGTCTGAAAAGGATTTTTTTTATTAGATCTAAAGGTGTGTAAAATGCTGTGGTGTGTGTTAGTGCTGTGTTACTGGGTGGTTTGGATTTATAGGCCTGTCCAAGAGGAGGGGAAAGGCCAGGGGAAAGAGGCACACAGACAAGCAGCTCCGCACTCTCACAGTCGATTGCTCACTGGAGCCGAAAATGTGTTTTCGGATCTGGGTTTGACATGCTTGCTGTCCTGGAGGGAGAGAGGGGGGAGAGAGAGAGAGAGAGAGAGAGAGGGCGCAAAAAATCTCAGGGGTGACAATGTTTTGCAGAGGTCAAAATCTGTGTCTCTATGGGAGGGTACAAAGGGAGTGAGGTTGTGTAACATTAGAGACTTGAGGGATGTGGAAGTGGGGGGGGGGGGTTGTATATTGAACATATGATGCCCTAAGCAAGATGCTACTTTCTAACTTTCATTCATTAAAATTTCCTTTCTTCTTCTTCGTATTATTATTAGTTTTAGTCAGTATATATACCAGCTAGTTAGGTGTCTTCTTATCACATACCTCCTCACCTTATCACACAAGACAAGCTACTGCATCTTTAAGGGAGAGCTAAATGCTAACTGTCACCCATGTTTGCCTATACTAGTATTACAGTTAATAATTCTACCTACCCAGAGAGGTTAATTATGCTGTCATGGACTCCCAGCTATGAGCGGCTGTGGCACTGCCAAGGATCAAAATCTTTGATGCTAACTTGTTAGCCTATGTCTTTTTTATATAAACAATATCACACTTCATATGTCTTGAACATTGATTCTAGGCCTGCAGAAATTTCTAGAGTGAAATTTTGAGATTTGAAATATTTATGTTAAAGAAAAATGAATCAAACTTATTACATTTTCCTTTTTACAATGAGAAACAACCTTTTGAAGCTGATCCCTTCGGAAAAGGATTAAAATATCTATTATTTTGTTTATGACCATTTTCAACACTTACAGACACTGACCGTAATAAAAAACTATTCTGTTTTGGTGTGCATCTATGGGAATTTATGCTCATTCCATCAAAAGAGAATTGTGTTTTCTTATATTTTTTATGATTTTTACTGTGTTGTTTTTTATGCTTGCCAGACCAGGAAGAATAGCTGTAGTTGAGGTATTGATTATGATTATGTAAAATGTTGTTATATTCTGTAACATTAACAATAAGACCTTTATCTCTCCTCCACCACACCTTACTATTGGCATTGCAGTAGCTAGCATTCTCCTGGTGTCCGCAAAACGCAGACGACCAGATATGAAGCATGACCAATTCAGAGTTCAGTGGTTTGTTTCTAGAGTCCAATGGTAATGTACTGAACACCACACTAGCCAACACTTGCACATAGTGATCTGAGGCCTGTGCGCAGCTGCTCAGAAATGGAATTATGCTCCACATGCACAGTTTATATGCAGTCCTGCTCTGAGATTTTGTGTGGTTTCCTGCTTTCTTCCCAAGCTGTTGTTGCTCCTAGATAAATCCATTTCACAATATTAGCACTTACAGTTGACTGGGGCAGTTCTCGCAAACCCAACATATCACAAATTGACTTGTGGCATCTTATGAGAGGGTTAAGTATAAAATCACTGTGCTCTTAAGTAGACTCCCTTTTTCTGTCTTAGGAGAATGCATGGTATCTTAATGTAATATACCTATTAGACTGGCTGAAACATCTGAACTTAACAATTAGGAGGGGTATCCACATACGTTTGGCCATGAACTGTTTACACTTAAGGGTGCGTAGTATGCAAGGAAAATATCATGATGAATGAATTTAAATACTATTAATATGCACAAGTGTGTCAATATGAATCCAAGGGGTTAAAGTCCTAGTGCTTAGGATTTGCAAAGGGCCTACGGATATGATGGACAGTACAGTCTCCCTCTGTGTGTGCGTTGTGCTGAGTGCACAGTGTCAGATTGAGAACCCTCAACCTGACAGAAAGACTCCAGGCTTCAGTGATTGCAGCGTTGAGGGATGAAGTGGAGAATCTACGAGCGTGCCATTGTTTTTCCCAGAGTGCCGATCTTTTCTGACAGTCAGCCCAAGCGTCAATGTCAAAGAACATACACATGCACATGCACTGACAGAGCTAGTCAGCTGCAACACAGAAAGAGAAAACGATAGAATGCTTTAGTTAATGAAGACCAATATTAGGAGTAAGTGTTTTGTTTACTTTTCCCAGATGTATAAAAACAGTAATTGCATCTCTAGATATCGACGGATAATTTGAAAAAAAAAAAAACATACAGAAGCTTCCATTTAGGCCTGTGTGATATAGTTAATGGTTATTATATTGCTATTGTTCTGTTGTAACTATCATTAACACCATTTTTTCTTCTTTTTTGAGGTTAAAAAGAGACTGGCAGTGATTCATTCATGAAGTCAGCAACAGTTCCACTTATGAAGCATGTCGGTTTCGTTATGACCAGCGGGTATTCTTGGTACTGATGGGCTGCCATCTTCCTTTGCCAGGGTTCAAATGGTAAGAAAAGCTCTACCACAACCACAAGTTCCCAATAACACTGCCATGGTGAACTGAAGGAATTATTTGTTGTTGTTGTTGTTGTTAGTTGTTAGTTGTGTAGTGTTTGTGGTCCTGTGTTTCATGTAGCACCGTGGTCCTGGAGGAACGTTGTTTCGTTTCACTGTGTACTGTGTGAACTGTACCTGTATATGGTTGAAATGACAATAAAAGCCTACTTGACTTGACTTGACTTGACTTGTGCTGTAGCTTCACTGGTAGGAATAAATCAGTTTATTTAATCAAACCACCTCCCAAAACACACATACTATACATATATCTGTATTATTGAATTTTGTGTTCAGTGTGTATTGCCATTGCCTATTGTTCTACTGTAGCTAAATTTCTACAGATCATTTTCCAAAACTTTGCCGGGACATTTTTGTTAGTGATGGCCTATCTGGTGTGACAGACCAGGATTGCAGTCTACAGTTTTGCCTACTGACAAATCTAGACTGAACTTCAAAAACCTAAATTTACAATTTAAATTTAGAATCAGGTTAGCTAGGATAATTAACTGACACTGACTCTAGTGAGTATTTAACCCATGTTTGACATGAATACAGTTGGGCTCCCATCTATTGTTCTGACCCTGGCTTCCTGTCCAGGTCTCTTACCAATGCCCAACACACATAAAAACACTCCCCTGAGTCAGGGTTGAGTCACAAACTTTAAATCTTTGCAGGCAAAAAAGCCTAGTAAGCATGACAGCTTAAGCAGCTGAATCAAACATGCTAACCAATGTACCGATGTTCAGCTGTTTAAAACGAGGTCAATCTATAAGCCTAATAAGCACTACCACTGTTACCAGCCAGCAGTGACTCACATTAGCATTTAAATGATAAAACTTACATTATTCAAAATTTTAGCCAGTTAAGTTGTAATATCATCAAATCTTAAAGCTTAAAACTGACCATTTTGCAGCCATTGTTGTTGCCAACACACACACACACACACACACACACACACACACACACATATATAAACATATATATATATATATATAGCATACAGAAATTCAGCTCCACTCAATAAAACTGAACATGAAAATAGTGCTTCAGCCCAGACTACTTTTTATGTGAGGCACAATAGAGGCCAGAGGATCAGAGCAGAGGTCATTAACACATATCAGTATTAAATGCATAATAATAATAATAATAAGAAGAAGAAGAAGAAGAAGAAGAGGAAGAGGAATAGAAGGATCCTGAGTTCGATCCCCGGGTCGGCCACGGGTGCTTTTCTGTGCATAGTTTGCAAGCTCTCCCCATGTTCGCGTGGGTTTCCTCCAGGTGCTCCGGTTTCCTCCCACTGTCCAAAGGCTGCAGTAGGTTGATTGGATAATTTAAAATTGCCCTTAGGTGTGTGAATGTGTGTATGAATGGTTGTCTGTCTATGTGTTGCCCTGCGATGGGTTGGTCTCCTGTTCTGGGTGTACCCCGCCTTAGGCCCTCCGTCAGCTGGGATTGGCTTCAGTGGATGGATAATTACCTGTTTAATTCTGTGAGAGGACTGATACATAATCTTACACTTTCCAAAATGTCTAACATTGGCTCACAGACACATCTAAGTACATGCCACTGACTTCTGTACACCACAGACACCTAAACCTAATCCTAACCCTAACGTCCTAAGGACAGCCTTTCTCCTCTTTAAGGTTTACCTTTAAAAGTTGAATTTGTGGAGAAAACAGCGTTTGGGGACCAACAAAATGTCCTCACGTCTATAGGTTGCCCTGTATTCCCATCGTTATGATGACATCTGATCCTCACAATGAGCTAAACACATGCGCGCACACATGCTGGGGGGGTCAGTGTCTGCAGTGTCTGTGTGTGCCTACTGGACGACTTAAAGCAGTTCATTTCCGCGGAAGCGCGCTGCGCGTGGCACTTTCTCTTTCTCTCCCGTGTCACGTTGCCATAGCAACAGTCGCACAGAGCTCATTAGCAGCGGCGCAGCCTTGGCAACGGCTTGAGTGCGTCTCCATGGCGACGGATGTTTCGTCACACGCCGCGTTCGTTTCGGGTTTGATCTTCCCGCCTCTGAGCCGCCGCCGCCGCCGCCGCGTTCCACCCTTTAGCACGTTCATCTGAATTCCGAGCTCGAGCCTGTGGTTCCTTTTTCTTTTCCCTCGAACGTGTTGTTTGGCCGCTGTGATTTGTTCCAGTGAGTTCGAGAAGAAAGATATGATTTATGGGGCCGTTTTCTCGTGACATCATTATTCTCCCACCGCATCCAAATCTTTCAGCTGCGAATGTAATCAAAACAGCGGCGATTCCAGCTCAAACCCAAGCCCCACGCTCTCGCCAAGCCTCGCACCTCAGCACTGGGACTAGGCCTTGGTCACGAGCAGAAACATTTATTGCTCTGTAAATCACCAGCTGCCGGTTCTGAGTGTTTTAATCCAAACTGAGCTTACCTCCAGAACCACAGGTTGGATCATGTGTGGACGGAGGCCTCACACTTTGTTCCACAGCGCTGTTCCCCAAACAAAATCCACAGTGTGTCAAGTTAAATGAAGCTGGCATCCTGCCAACCATGAAATACTGCTGCAGCCTGCAGTGGGATAGACAAAACATGAGGCTGTTTACACCTTGCATTATCATGTGTCATGTCCATCTCGTGGTTGTACTTTGGCTGTATTCCCTGCATTTCTTACTGAAGCGCATCCACAGATGAAGTCTGGTTTTATTTTCTTGAATAAAATAAAAGCACATCAACATTCATGCAATTTCCATTTTTCCCAAAAACATTCTGCCCATGTTTACCATACGAATCCACCAGCTTGGCTCCGGCACTTTCATCGAGCCTGAATGAAAGAAGGCACTTTTGGGATAACTCCAGCCTCGTATCCTCCTCCAATTTGCATTTTCTTGTTTATCCTCCTTGCATGGTAGTCAGTGCTCAGCAGACACATTTCTGTATTTGTATGAGGATGTAGAAAACCTATTCCATTTACACCAGTGTTGAATGTGGTTGACATCCATCTCTGACCACCACCGAATGGAGTCGATCAGATTGCATTACATCATGTTTTGCATGGAATTGCATGTAGACAATGTGAAATCCAGTTATTATTTGGTGACCAAATCCTGAGTCAATACAAGGTGTAGATAGATATTTTGTTCAAAATAAACAGACAAATTAATGGATTCAGGTATTTTAAGGGGGAAAATGGCTGTTGTTGTAGGGATGAAACTCCAAAGTACATCCAGTTGATGTGGTGTTTGGGATCCAGGAGTAATTATCCATCAGTAACTGACCTCACTAATGCTCTCATGGCTTACAATCAAATCCTCAAAGCAATGTTCCAATGTAAAGCCCTCCCAGTGGGCAAACTATCAGTATCTCTGATGTTGGAAGAGCAGGTGTCTACAAACCTTTGGACATGTAGTGCATATGTATAGTCCTCACACTTTGTTTTCTTATCCTTTTGCCAGATATAAATCTACAGCCTATCAAGCCATATGTAAAATGAGAGTGGCACACAGCCAGCTATGAAAGATTACTGCAGCCTGTTTGGTGTATATGAGGCTCTAATGGACAAACAAGATCGAGGGCAAAGCAAGGGTAAAACATTAATAAAGAGACAAATGACAGAGTGCCCACAGAGCTTCCATATTACACAGCAGTAAACGGGAATTTTACACGACTTTATCCCATTAACACCAACTTAAATATTCTATTTGTTTTTAGCTTGCCATCAGTGCTGCTTATGCTAATTGGTGGGGAACCGCAGGCTTGTTGGAGAGACATTAACATGCAGCAAGCTTATAATTAGAGAATTAAAAAGAAAGTCCATTTTTAATCTTCTTTGGCAAAGAAGACTAATGGTCTTTGCCTCACATGCACAGTCAAAGCATTAATCTCTGTTGATTTGGCTAATTGCTTTCTGTCTCTCGCATTTAAAGAGCATAGAAAGATGATTATAATGCTCCCTAACAGCAAACTCCACGTGTAAATCTATATCCGGATCATCAGAGCTGTGGGGTTTTGCATGCTGAGGAGGGTTTAATTTGTGAGCCGGGGTATAGTGTTGCAGATCAATGACGCATCTATTGGACCATAGGAGAACGTCATATTGGCTTTGAGGGGAGGAGGTGGTAAGCAGAGCCAGATGTGAGTGGTAATTGAGTTGGGCTTGTGATTCTTCAGGAAGTGTGTTGGGGGAAGGGGGGAGATTGAGCGAGATAATCAATGTGTGAGCACTTCGAAAATGTGTGAGTGATGAGTAAGTGAGTGTGTGTAGGGTATATGTGAAGGGTTTTGTTTGAGGTGTGGTTGATACCACCATCTTTTCAATCTGATTACAGCAAGACTAGTATCTGGATCATGTAACCAGCACTTTTACAATCCTTCTTGTGCTGTAAACCATAAAAACCAATACATGTGGATACCGGACATTATATTTAAAAACATCTCATTAGCATTAAAAGACGAAAGGCTGACTCCTACTTTTTTGAAGATTGAAAGGGGTGTATGGGGAAGCAAAGCTCACAGAAGCGTTGATGTGCACACCTCCAAAATCTTAAACATGTTGTGAATCCATGAAGCTAATTGGCTCCACAGTAGTATTGTGGGTGCGCTGAAACCCAAGCAACCCTCAGTCTGAACCAGAGCTATTGCACAATCAAATGGAGCAGTGTGAGCATTAATTGGCTGAAAAGATGATATATTATATGCATTCATACTGTACCCATCTTCAAAATATTACAGAACTAGCTTTGGAGAGAGAAACAAAGTAAGAGAGAGAAAGAGAAGAAATGCAAGGTGTTCTGGCTTGGACACTGACCTCTAATGCGTATGTTCACATAATGCACATATACAGTGGTGCTTGAAAATTTGTGAGGCCTTTAGAATGTTTTTACATAAATAACAGAAGATTTTTCTAAAAGTCCAGTATTACATTTCTGTAAGTAAACTAAACATTTCCAGTATTTGTTATTCAGTCCTGAGTGAATTGTAACCCATTCCTCCTTACAAAACAACTACAGTTTTGCAATGTTTTTGGGTATCCTTACATGCTTCAGGCTCTTTCTCAAAATTTCAATAGGGTTAAGGTCAGAACTGTGACTTCATTCTTGTTTAGTTGCTAGTCATTACCTAGCTGCCTTTGTGACCTCACAGACTATTAAACACCTTGCTCTTGGTGGTCTCAGTTGGTCATACACTCCTGGAGAGGATAACAATGACCTTGAGCAACCTCCATTTGTAGACTGTTGATTGGTTGAGTCCTAACTTTTCAGAGATTTTTAAACCTTTTCCAGCCTTATGAGAGTCAACAACCTTTTTTCTGAGGTTGTCTGAAATCACCATTGTTTGTGCTGTGATACTTGTCCAAAAACATATTTTTAAGATTATATTCTGACAGATTTGTTTATTAAACAGGGTGCCCTCTAAAGCGTAACTTTTATCTAATTGAGTAAAAAATCTCTAATTTAATCTAGGGTTAGGGTATGTAATATTTTTAAATATGGGTAATATTTTACATAAATACATAAAAGAAAAAGAATAATATTTTTGTATCATTTGTTTAATTGGGTTCTCTTTATACACCTAGGACTATTATGACTAGTATGAAAATCTCAAATTTATGCAGAAATATAGGAAATTCTAAAGGGTTCACAGACTTTGAAGCAACACTATATACTGACAGATATGTAAACAAATGTCTGTACAAATGTCTGAAATTCTCTAGACAGACCCAGGTACCAAGATGAATGTGTAAAGAATCAATACATGGTGGTTAACACGTACAGTATATTGTGGCTCCTATTATCAACAATATTTTATAGAATGGAGAACTTTCTATTAAAACATTGTTAACTTATAATTAATTAAACAAGATTTTATTCCAAGTACTCTCTTACTATGTGCCAAAAAACATTTTACATGTGAGACCATAGAAGAACACCTTTCAGTTCCCAAAAGAACCTTCTAGTGCATGGTTCAGTAGAGAACCAATTTTGAAATTGAAATGTGTGAATGTAAGGAGTCATTTTTAATGGTTCAAGAATCTCCACAAAACCCACAAATTGGTGCATAGCCTTTATTTCACATGAAGATACTTTAAGCTTTCTTCACATTTCAAGGTTCTTCACATTTGCAAATAATTTTTTAAAGCATAAATCTTTAAGGAAAGTGTCGTCACTATGGCATCTTTCAAGGAGCCCTTTGTGGTGCCTTTTTTTGTTTTTTGGATCGTGTAGTGTAAAGTGCACCTGGTGTTTTCAAATGGGGATTGATTCTCAAATGTAAGCCAATATCAATACCTCCGTATTAATGGATCCGCCTCCAGTTTGTCTGTATGTGTAGTGTTTCAGAGAGAGCTTTGTGTGTGTGTGTGTGTGTCAGTGCGAGGCAGCCTTGGGCTTGTCTGATCCCGTGTCTCAACCCCTGCTTGATAACTCCATGTTCAGAGCATGCTCAGTTTTCCCATCGCTGTCAGTTCCTTCATTCCTCCTCCCACTCCCTCCATCCCTCCGTCCCTCCCTCGCTCCCTCCCTCCATCTCACCCCTCCATTCGAGTGTGTTCTGACAGGAGATGCAGCTCAAAAGCAATCCATCGCTTGGTGAAGGAGATATTTTTAGAGAGCTCATGTCAGTCACCAGGCGTGGAAGTACTTGTGTGAAGTCAATTTTGCCTGGAGGGGGATTTCTCGATCTCGCCGTGGCGGCACAAGCATGAGAGAGAGAGAGCAAAAAGAGAAGGCGAGAGCATGAAAGAGAGCATGAAACAGAGTGAACGACAGCTTTCCCCCCCTTTTCTTCCTCTCAGTTTTCTGGGAAGGTCATGAAATTAGCAGCCGGTGGGGCTGACTCACAGAGGCCCTGCAGGGACAGATAGCCTTTGTGTGGTCCAGGCTGGCCTGCTCTGCCTGGCTGGTACACACTGGGCTGGATTGTCATGGCATGTCATCCTGCTCCAGTCTCCCTCTCTGCTCACACACACACATACACACACACACACACACATTAGCACTGCCTCAACACAGCCTGGTCTAAGAAATGGGCTGGGTCACACACTCATAGCTCACTAAAACAAGCAGAGGAATTCTGCGGATTCTAAACTTTCAATTGATTTAGCATTTTGACCATAAGTAGAAGAGGAAATACTTTGTTATGAAATCTTTTCAGTTCTACAGTTTTGCTTTGTGGATAGGAAATCCAGTGTTTTTACCTTTTGTCATTTTTTGACATCAAAACAAACATTTAAAAAAAAGTGACGGCCCAAATAGCTTATGCAAAACCAATGCTATCCCAGCCAATGCCGCAACTCTCTATAGCCGTTAGTTCAAGTGGGCATCTGGCTCCTCCTTTCCGTCACTCTGCATGATGGTAGGCAACATGGGTCTCTGTTAGGTGACATAACAATATTAGGAGATAGCATTCTCCTCTAAGCATGTTGAGCTGTCCAATGATGCACTAGAAGTGGTCCGAATAGATGTGGTGGCACTTCACATGGAAGAAGCCCTGGCAGCTTTCACCCTCCTAGTAGCATTATGAGAGGGGGGGGGGGGGGGGGGGGAATTAACTTTAATTGAGGAGAAAAACTGGATAGGAATCACACTTGATCCAGAATGCAATGCATCTTAGTGTAATTAGTTGCATGATATGCTGATACAGTTTTACAATTATGTAGTTACACATTAAATAATATAGCAAATTAAAGTAATGCATGTAGGGGTGGCTCTAATTGGTGATCACCATGAAATTACTACACATAATATGTGATTTTGAGGGGGAGAAATTCAAAGTGTTAAAACTGAACTGTTCAAGTGGAACTGAACTGTTCGGCATCCTATTGGAATAACTGTCCAAGAAAGGTCTTATCATCGGGTGGCTGCTAGCTTGATTCCCACCAATGCCCTGGTTTGAAGGACAGGAACTATTAGCTAAGGTAACAGTATCAGTTGTGAGCTGTTGAGCTGGCCAAAATTAGGTAAAAATTCCAAAAGAAGTGCATGTGTGCATTTCTATTTCATTCTGGCTTAATTAAACTTATTACTTAAAACAGTGAAGATATAATAAGACATAATTCCTGTAATTAATAATACATAATTCATGTTTGGCCTTTCAGTCTTTCAGTTTTTTTATTCTGGTATAGAGTGCAGAGGTCTGCTTAGCTTATTTCTCCCTTTGTGTGTGTGTGCGCGTGTGGGCACGTGCAATGCACAGTGGAAACGGGCATTTATTTTAGTCGTTTTACACTGAATTAATACTCAGCCACTGGCAGCTGGGCCTTCTGTAATCACCACCTGCAGCTAGTGCCTCTAAAGGAGTTAGTGAAGGACTACTCCAAGCTCTCTGCTTCTCCACAGCCTGCATTAGTGCCAGTGCCAGGGGTGGCAGGCTTACACTTACAGCTACATTCACCAAGAAGAGAGAATCCAGAGAGTCGGTGTAGACGTGAACAGAAATTTCGATCACATTTCTCACAGAAACAAATTCACAAAACGTAGCAAATGTTAAAGTGTAACAAATGATGAAAGCCTGAATGCTTTATATTAATTAGAACACTACTATATTTAA
The DNA here is from genome assembly GCA_037974385.1 of Arnoldichthys spilopterus. Taxonomy (NCBI): domain Eukaryota; kingdom Metazoa; phylum Chordata; class Actinopteri; order Characiformes; family Lepidarchidae; genus Arnoldichthys; species Arnoldichthys spilopterus. The sequence goes on along the minus strand of JBBPDA010000041.1, from coordinate 20,486,962 downwards.
ACCCACTCATAGCACATGTACCCACACAGCCATGAAGTGGCAGTTCAGTGAAACATCATTTATAAATGCATTTTTCTTCTTATGCCAAAGTAATTATTCAGTCAAAACGTTTCTGAAAAAAATGTGCAAAATTTATGCTTGAATATGGATAAGCAATTAAAGCAATTTCCTCCGGGATCAATAATGTTTTCTGATTCTGATTCCTGGTTTGGATGATGCTACTGTTTTTAGCTATGGAATGAACATTGTCCAAGGATATCATGCGACGCTAAAAAAAACCATACTCCAGTCTATTTGAGATAACCCAACCAGCAAACAGACATAGCCTGGGGCAAGTTATTTTTACATGCATTTTACATGATGCTAATGTGTAACAAGCTTTCATTACTTGTGAGAAACCATAGCCTTGTATCTCCAGTACAAAACTAAATAAACAAACTTTTCATTGAAATGTGACTTTAAAACAGCAGTTTATATTACTGTACATGTATCATGTATGGGCAAGCATGTAGGATGCACACAGCAAATGGGTTTTTATTGAGACTACATTTCTGCAATTCACACTTAAACCTCCCGGTGTGTGGGGAAATTCTCGCGTTTGCTGTGACCACACGTCACTCTGGTCCCATCAGCAGCAGATTGACTCACCACTCCACACAGATATCTCTGTGCAAATTAGAGCTCTGGGCAGATTGCTTCAGCTTGACTGAGGCCTCGAGGAAGTGAGTGCCTGCAGGCGCACATGTGTGTATGTGTGTGTGTGCTCGCTGATGTCCCCCAGCTTTCTCTCCTACTTGAAACACTCTTCACGCATCTGAAGTGTATATACGTGTGTGTGTGAGATAGCGAGACGGAGAGGCTCTTGGCTGTGACCCCGTGTTGTTGATCACGTTTTGTCTGAAACTCATCTGCTCTGGCCGGGCTCTGAAGAGGCCATGAGTGGCTCTGTCATTCATGGGGAGCCACTCGAACCCGCGCGCCCTCAGCCTCCCCAAATCCCAATTAATGAGCAAAAAGCCTGAGAGGAGGTGCTTGACTCCAACAGACGCGCTTTAATTGTTCTCCTCCATCCCCCTGGAAACTGCTTCTTTTACATTCGCTCGCTGATGGAGCTGTGCCTTTCTCTTCTCTCCGTGTGGCTGGCTGGATAAAATACTCCATCAGCAGGATGTGTGCTGAAGAAATGAATTGTCCTCGCAGGCTTTTATGAGTCAAGAGTAGGCCTGTGATGGTTAGCTGAGTTACTGTGGTCACAGCCCCCACTGATGGTAAGAATCCATTTACTGCAGGTTAAAAAAACATTCTTCATTGATTGGGTTATTTCATTCAAACCATGGCAACACATTATAACAATACATAATAACAATTTTTAACATGGTGATGTGGTATCTTACATCAGTGCCCATAGGCACCAACTATTGTATAATGGTGTATTGGGTCATTGGCCTCCCCAGGACTAAATCTGGAGGGGCAAAGCCTAGCACAAAGCTTGAGAAAGCCATGGGAGTTAAACTGCACAGAACACTCAGAAAGGGGCCACGATAGTGAAACTGGATTTAAATAGTAGGCTTGTTAAGCATGCAGAGCCACTACAACGACAAGAACAAAGGGGCTGTTTTTTGTGTGCATGTATCTGGTCACTTTTTCACTGTTACCGGCTCTACTCAACATTGACACGACTCGTCCTTTTTGGAATTCCTGTTAGGCAAATCTAAAATCTAGGTTCTTGTACGCAGTGCTATTTTTCATACCTTCTCCATCATGGCTCCAGGCGAGCTATATAGGTACCAAAATGCAGGCAACTGAGGCAGAGACAGTCAGCACTACAAACCAAGAGCACCGTCCCAGTCTCCATTGGTACTTTGTTTGTTTTGATGACAACATCATACAGCTTCACCAGCTACATTAAGAAGGTACTAATTGCAGCGGAAAACATATGAGGTACCAGGTCCCAAAAAGGAAGTAGAGTTGAATCAGGTCAGTACCATGCAGAGGTAAAGTGACTTTTGACTTGCAAGTTCTTTTCCCTTTTGGGTCATTGCCTGGCATGTTGATCTTCTACTGCAGGCAAAAACAGTGGTAAAGCCTGAGGGATAGTTGACTTAACATAGTGTTTTTATTGCGTGTTTTTATTTTGGTTTTTTTTAACATAATGAAGAAGTTGTGTTGAACGGATTCAGAAGATATTTAAGGGATTCCCCTCTTTTCTTCAACATTATTAAGGGATGACATGTTATCAAGTTACAAGTTGCGGGTGTCCTTGACTGAAATATACTATGAATTACTCTGTTGCACTGAGCTTGGATTACTGCTAGAGCACTGTTAATGGTGGTTTGTTTTCTGCAGCGGAACAAAGATTTATGTGGTTTGAAAAAGGTTCACAGCACACAGTCTGATCAGTGAAAGCAGTGCTAAACCCTCTTTATATGCAGTGTAACAATGTGGCAGTAGTTCTGTATAACTTTTAGAAATTGTGCACAGTATACACAGATTAGTCATAACAGTAACACCACTGACTGGTAAAGCGAGTAACATTGACTATCTAGTTATTTCATTACAGTGGCACATGTTGAGGGATGGAATATATTGTGCAGCAAGTGAACAGTCAGTTCTTGATGTTCATGTGCTGCAAGAGGAAGAATGTGTGAGCATAAGGATCTGAGTCACTTTGACATGGGCCTTATTGTGATGGCTACACATCTCAGTCAAAGCATCTTGAAAAAGGCAGGTCTTGTGCAGTGGTCCAGGTGTGCAGTAGTTAGTACCTACCAAAAGTGATCCTAGGAAGGACAACTGGTGAATCAGCAACAGGGTCATGGGATGAAAGCTAGCCCATCTGGTCTGATCCCACAGAAGATCTACTGTGGTTTAAAAAGTGAAGTCTGACTCTGATAGAAATGTGTTAGAACACACAGTGCACCACAGTCAGAGCTGTTTCAGACCTACTCAATATTAGTCAGGTGGTTTTAACGTTATGACTGATCAGTGTATTTTACTGTACATTTTAGGCAATGTATAATAGCTTTCCCAGACTATTTACCAAACACGTTTACCCCCTCTTTAAACAAGCTGTTTAAATATGGTTCCTTTAAGACTGATATATGTAAATGAGCTTAATCTTTTTTGTAATTAAATTTGTATTGTTCTTCAAGCGTATGGTGACGAGAATGCAACAAACATACAGAACAAAAACCCAAGAACAAACGAAATATTTTGCTCATGATTGGCTGACTCACATTGTGCCTTACACATAAAGCTGCTTAAGCATTAATGGGAGGTGGTGGTGGTGGTTGTGGTGGTTGTGGTGGTGGTGGTGTGTGTCTGGGGGGGGTGTAGATAAATTGTTGCAGGTTAAATAAGCAGGCATTTGCACTGGTTTCCTGACATCACAAAAACTGTAAATTCACGATGGATTGGGGAATTAATAGTAAGTTTTGACTGTTAACATTTACCAACTATTTTATTGCAAAAAAAGAGAGGAAAATCTGCTTTACCATGATATGTGAAGTGAAGAGAAAGTGACTAGTTGTCACTGTGAACACACTCAAGCACCACAACGAAATGTGACCTCTGCATTTAACTCATCACACGTGCACATGTGGA
>JBBPDA010000041.1:20462286-20475009 GCA_037974385.1 Arnoldichthys spilopterus | reverse complement strand
CTAAAAATAGCATGTTTTTCAAGAACGGCTCATTTGACATGAAAATCACATGAATTTATTGATTAAATAATGCAGAAGATAAAAAAAAAACCAATGTAACTCCCCTTTAAGTGTGTAGCAGGGTTGAAAGAAAGAAGGATAAACATCATTAGGACAAACCTAAGTTAATGACAGTGCTTACAGCTGAATTTATACAATGTTAACGAAGAAGCTTGCTCTGAAAGGTCTCTCTGCATTATTGCTCTACTAAGTACTTATTTCATTATAACATTCCCCGCAGTTCTAAGCACTCTCCTTGGAAAAACGAAAAACCCACAAGCAAGCTACTTAAGCGAATTAGTCCCTGACAAATGATTTGGTCTTGGTAAATGTGTATTTGACCCGTCTCTGAACCTCACAGTGGACGCAGCTATCGATTCCTTGGTCAACATGGGAAAGAGCTTAGTCGGGCGCTGCTGCCAAGTTTTTCCGGGACACCTACAGCTCACTTCTGGAGATGGGTTGAGACAGACAGCTGTGTTTTTAAAACAGAACGCACCCACACTTATGGACGCAGGAACACAACGCATGGCTGTGATAGGCAACACTGTTCTCAACAGGCTTACGCTCCACAGGTTCCTGCGAGGAGTTTTGTGTGTGCCTTTATTGTGGGATTAGAGCAAATCCATCAGAGCCGATAGGATTGGGAGGGGAATCCCTGAAGAGACAGGCCTTTCTTTCCCCATCATCACTGGCAGCTCCCCAATCGCAGCGTCGGATTAACAGACACAGATCCACCAGTACGGAGTCCCTTTTATATGGATGTATCATCCAAGTGTACAGCAGCTTCTGATGTATGCTAAATCTGCTAGTGGTGAGCGAGTTAGCGTCGACAATGTCACTGCTTCTGTTCTCGAGATACAGCTACGTGGCTGTTGATGGAGAATTAGAATTTCAGAGTGCTCATTGGCTCTTGTTCCCCTCTCTCTCTCTCTCTCTCTTGCACTCACTCTCTTTCTCTTTCTCTCTCTCTCTCTCTCTCTCTGTTTCGACATTCAGAGAACAACAGGGCCTATAGCCAAAGCCTCCATCTTTCTCTCTGGCCCTTGTTTTTCAGGCTTTTTTCCCTTTTCTCCTCCTCTTTGCATTTTGGCGACAGTGCTCATGTCTGCATTTGTCCCTTTTGATAAGGCCTTTCATCCTGTTTGCATTGATTGCTGCTTGACGAGTCGCCCCTGATACGCAGCGGCCCATTCACGGGGGCCCCCGGGCGGCACACAGTGGAGCTATTGTGGACAGGAATGTGTCTCTTTTCAGAAGCTGAAGCCCACGAATGAAAGCATGTCAATAATCCTGAGACACTGGCGCTGCACAATGCAGGCATGCCACGCAGAGTCAGGCCGGCTTTTTCTGCTCCACTACCGGGCAAATCAGGCGGAGAGAGAGAAGGAGAGAAAGAGTGAGAGAGATACGGAAAGAGAGAGAGAGCATTTCTCCCATGCTGAGCATAATCCTACCCGCTATCACTTAGAGCCACATTAACATGCAAACGTACCTAGAGCTGTTTGTTAGAATGGGGGAAGGCGCTGTGCAAATAAGTTGGACAGATTTGCTGAAGATTCTCACAAATTGTTGGCTGGATACGCAGTCGCAGTGTGCATTCGCACTTCCCTCCACACACTAGTTAGCAGTAAATTGTTAAATTGGCAAGACCACCTGAAAAAGGCCAATTTTTGTACTTCGTTGTAACTAGGTATTCAGATGCAGGTTGCAGTTTCGGTTTGTGTTTGGCTTTGTGTTCTTAACTTTACGCCATTTTGACTTTACATGTGTTTTTTCATACTAACTGATAACTGGATATGCTTAATAATTACAGAATTTTAGCAAATGTCCCATTCAACCCAAATTGGAATTGGAGTACAAAACACTTTAACATGTTATTAATTGCAAATACTTTCTTTGTACGTCTGTCACAGTGATGCTGTTAAGACAGACCCAACTTTTTTGCTGTGCAGTCAAGCCAACCAGCTAATGCACTGTCCTTTCCAGTCTGCCTACTTTCCATTAGCTACAGCAAAGTCTGGCTTGGAGGAGCATACCATTTACAACTGGAAGCCCTCATGAATAATTCACATATTTTCGTCGAATCTGAGTTGTGTACAAGTTCCTCATTAAGCTGAATGGGATTTTTTTTAAAGCTTTTTGAACGTTGCAAGCAGTTGCTACGAAAGAGGGTTTGTGGGCAGAGTGTGGATAGGTCAATTAGACCTACAGCGAGGCCAAATGGCAACCGCGCATTCAGCTGCTACTGCTGCGGTGGTCAGAGTGGACGAGAGGCGGCTTTGTTTTGACACTGGGCCGCGCGTTGCTGTGGGAATGGTGAAGTGAGGCAAAGAGGCAGGGAAGCTGTCCCATCATTTTTCACTGAAGAATTAAAACCACCTCTGCAAACAGGGGCCAGTGTGTGTGCTTAAGGCCGCATGGTGGAAGTTTCACAGCATCTGGGGTTACTGTGTAAATAAACAGTGCAGGGGTCTCCATTACACACACACACACACACACAAGTGTCCTGGTTTCCTTTTGTGTTTTTTCTAATAGCACTTTCAACTTAGAGGAATAAAGGAATTATCTGAAGGGCCAGATGGCCAGAATGGATATTTAAGATGTGAGGCGTCTCAGTCAAACCTGCCATGCTTCTAACAGTGAAAAATTGAAGAAAGATTCCTCAGTACTTTACTGTAGTCAATCACTAACACTGGAATAGTTCACAATGTTTTGTTTCTCTGAGCTTTTATACATATACAATTTTAAATTCCTTTTTATTCAGCTTTTCACAATCTGCACTTCACTTACAACATCTGTTGTACAAAATCTGTTTATAAGGAAACTTGGCCAACTTTCTTTAAATGACCTCATGCAGTGCACAGAAAAACATAAAGCAGATTGTGACTAGGTTTATCACAATAACAATATATCGTTATATTGCCCAACCCTACCTTTAATACCTAGTCATCTGCTTATTCTATAGAAAACATTTGGAGATTTGGAGTGGGATTTGGCGGGTCCATGAAATGAAAAGGATACAGTTATGTAATGAAAAGGTACAAACATGTGCCCCTGTCCTCTGGGAAAGTGAGTGTAGTGTGTCTTTAAAACTTCTGAGGGACACATCTGGACAATCAAAGGAACATTTACATGTTTACATTGTTTGTACCTTTGGGTTTAGCAATGCAGATTAGATCCTTTAACCATTACTGCTGGCTTTATAAGAACAGCAGGAAACATCGATGTCATTCTTGTACAGTGTTTGTGTAATAAGACCTTGTGTAATAAGGTGGGGGGTGAAGGCAGGGGAGTTTGCAGAACAGTAAAGGTGGGACGATTGGAAAACGTTGTGTGTGTGCGTGTTGGGGGGTCATAAAACCAAACAATGTTTTTGTACATGGGGGCACTATGGCCCATGTGGCAGGTGCTTAAACACCTAAAGCAATCCCATCTGCACATGCTTGTGTGTTTGTGTGTAAAATGTGTACTTCTGAAATAAAAACATGGCACAAAGGTTACATAAGCTTCCACGGAGCACAGAGTAAAAGCTGCTTGAATAGACGGCTAATGTAGCAACACAATATACAGCACCTGAGCTATTCAGTCTTAGTCCTGATAATAAGGTGACATAAAGAACAGAATGTGAGTCTTATGAACACACTGGACACAATTTTACCATTGTGTTTATGTTATAAATACTGATTTGTGTACACATTCCTGTGTTCCTCAGTAGCTTAGCATGTGACTAAAGCTAACTGAAGCTAGTAAAGCAGCTAGCAGGTTAAAAAATAATTTAATGCCATGAATGAGTTAAACTGACTCAGTAACCAAAGGGTGTGATTTCAAAGATCATGCAAATCTTCAGCTGGATGTGATTCTATGCTCCATGGAAGTCACATCGCATCATGTAATGCAGAAGCATGAACTGTACTAAAAACACACCACAAACCTCAACACTGCTGGAAGGAAAATGTCTTTTAATGAAACAAAAGTTGGATGATGAGTTACACGGTGGGGATTTTAATGCGTCTGCATTGAAACATTTTTCTTTTTTGCAACTCGTGCTGGCCTCATGTTAGAGTGGGTCTTCTGTCCTGGGACTTCTCTTTATCTCTCTGGCCCATACCAAAGTTTATAATGAATCAACTAGTGGGCTTACCTTTCTCCCCGCACCCCTTGGACAGTCTCTGGGTGCATAAACATTTAGAACATATCCAATTAAACAGAGCTGTCTGCAAGCATCTTAGGATTAAACCAAAGCTCAAATGACTTCTTCTGCCGTACTGCTCAGTGGACTGTCCAGGAATAGTCAGTGTTTGTAATATATGGACTTCTCATTTGTTAAACTACCAGGCTCCGTTTCAAGGAAGGCCATGCAGTGTAAAGGCTCCTACAGACTGTGAGATTACTGCAATCTCATATGTTTAATACAGGGATCTAATAAACGTGGGTATTACGTCGAGTTGGATGCATGTAGACTGTACGACGAGAACACCTGCTGAATCTTAAACTAACTTGCATCAGAGCCTACAAGAACAAAACATCATGAACATGATTCATCCATATGCATCGCTATAGTGGTAAACATGGAAGCTAAGTGAGAACTGAGCCCATGCCACAATTGGTTGGTTTGTAGGTCATAGCAGAAGTAACATTGTGAAATGGTCGTCCTAAATTTCTGACAATGTCACAATTTTGTCCCAGGCTATTTTTTTGTTGCAGGACCATGAAAATGGCCATCTTTGAACCTCTCTCACAGTGTGAGGTAGGACCATTATTGTGGAGCCATGATCAAAAATATAGCCACACTTCTATCAGGTTAGTCATCTTTCATTTGAAGCAGCACAAAATGTGTATGTATACACATACTCTGATCAGCCATAACATTAACACCACTAATGGGTAACAATAATGACTATCTAGTTTTTTCATTACCAAACGTGGTCTAAGAAAAGACAACTGTAGAATTGGTGACAGGGTCCTGGGCACCCAAGGCCTCAATGTGTCACTACATGTAAGGAGTGAAGGCTGATGCGGTCTGATCCCACAGAAGAGCTACTGTGGTTTAAAAAGTGAATACAGACTGATAGAAAGGGGTCAGAACACACAGTGCACCAGTCAGTGCGGTTTCAGCAGCAGGAGGGACCTACTCAATATTAGAGTGGTGGTGCTAATGTTATGGCTGATCAGTTTGTTTAACAATCATGCTAATTTGCTAGCTAGCAAAGCTAAACTAAGCCTGCTTGTGTGTTGTTTGGTGTGGGCATATCTGCAGTGAGATTTCATTCTCCAGTTTTCAACACTGCTAGCTTTACATTTGCTATGAGTGTGATACAATAGTGTGACATTTCCACAGGTCAGTTGTCGATGATGACCGCAGATATCACACAGCTTCTCTTGCTGGACAGAGGATCCGCACAAGGTCAGAGCACAGTTCCTTAGCAGCAGTAAAACAGGCCACTGTGAGGATCTGAAGGTAAAATCAAATTTCAGAGCCTTAATTGGCCATTTAGGCAATAGCGCTGTCATTTAATAACCAATAAAAGAGATAGCACCGCGAATTAATAAGCATATCAAATTACAATGGCTTTTACTGAGACATTTTGCTCAGATAAGTTAAAACAAATAAAGACAGTTGGCTGCAACGAGCCAGTGTTTGAGCGGAATAAATGCTTTGTTTAGCGGTAATACAAATGCAGACGTAGAGGGGAAAAAAATCAAACTGATATTTAGCCCCTACTAGCTTTTCCCTCTTTTGTTTTACGCAAGGCTCTTTTTACCACATGGTAGTGACAGATTGTTTGAGCTGGAAGGAAAAGCCATTCGAAGCTAATTAAGCAGCCATTCCAAGCACTATTCGCGGGCAGGAGGCTGAGAGGCGCAGGCATTTGTCAGCGCTCTGCCCCTCGTGGGCTTGATTGACAACGCGGCTCTCGGCCTGACAGCCTCCGCCACCCTCAGCCAATCCCGCGCGAGCAAGAAAATAAGCGGCGTCGCAATTGGCCGAGGTGCCGTGACGAGGACGACGAGCCCCACGTGGGGTAAAGCCTTAGCAGCGCCTTGCGATTGGTCCGCTTCTTTTGTTGTTGTTGCTTTTTTTCTGGGGCGCAGACATCATGTTGGGCTTTGGTTGTCGTTGAGCTGACAGCTTGAATCAAGTAATGGGGGTTGATTTCACAGACCCCCCCCCCCCTTCTGTTCATTTAGGCCAGAACTATTTTATTATATTTATCAAACCAACAATGCCACTTCTGCATGAACCACTATATTCGCTCGCATGTGGTGTAGCATGGCTGCAGCCTGCGAGCGACACGGCTGCACTTTCCACAGAATTAGCCACGCCAGTGTTTTTTTTCCCGATTACACACTGCTTTTACCTTAAAAACGGGGCCACTCATTTCGCCATTGGAATTAATTTCACCCGACACCAACACGCTTTCCGAGATTTCGGCTGCTAGTTAGACTTCGAACAATCGGCGCTCATGTAAAGCTGTTTGTCTGGGGGGTGTAAGGGCGCGGGGGGGTAAAAAACACACGCTTAGATCCAAAATGGCGAACATGAGCTCAGATATCATTGTCCAATCGGCGTGCGAAGCAGCGGCGCGCCCCACGTGGGGCTCCTTGTCTGATTGGCCAATCTTGATAAACTCCTTCTGGGGATCTGATTGGCCGTCTCGGGGTCGCTCTCTCGCGGCAGTCGAGTCCTCGTGTCAGTGGGCAGTCTGTGTGTGCTACAGCGAGCCGTGTGTGTGGAGTAACCGGGCGCAAGCTATCGCGGGAGCTTGGCACGACCGAACATTAACTTTTCTTTCCTCTTTTACCTCTGAAAACACCCCGTTTTGGATTTTTGGAGCTTAACCGACGCCTCTCATCACAGGACTTTACAGCGAGTCCAGGAGCGAGCTCCTGATCGAGCACTGAGCGAGTTGGGAACGGGCTTTTCTCTGGTCCTGGGCTTCGAGAGAAAAGGACCGAAGGGGGGGAATCCTGGAGGGGGTGGTTTTAACGTATCCTCGGCAAGCCAGCGAGCACAGACTTAAGGTGACACGAGCGGACGATTCCTCGGCTGTGTGGGGACAGCAGGCTGCTCTGGAGGGGGCGTTTATTTTGTGGATATAAGACAAAAGGTATTGGCTCTAATAACCTCGTGGACGCGCCTCCTGCTTTTGGAGAAATCTCGACATCTAGTCGGACAGGCTGCTGGGTTTAGCAGCGTCTGCCCCCTTTCTTCTCCTCTGTGGGGGTCTTTCTCTCCTGTGTGACCCAGTGGCTGTTACTGTAGAGCCGCCGCAGCGCTAGTGCCGCGCTGGGCTGGAGAAAACCCTCTAGTCTAGTCAAATTCTGATCATGGTGTGTGTGTGTGTGTGTGTTGATGCAGAGTGATATTGGTGTGTTTTAGCCTGTGATCGGTCGCCGAGTGTGAGAATGTTTTGGGATTAATGTAAACACGCGCCGCCCAAAGCAGGAAATCTTATTATTGCGAGAAGGCGAAGGGAAACCCGGACAGACAGACGGGCAGCGCGAGAGCGGCGGCCGGAGAAGCTCGAGCGTCGACAATTGCTAGTTGTTGTTATTGCCGTTATGCCTCCTCCTCCTCTCACCCGCACTGTCGCTTAACTTCACTCTAATATCGCGGGGAATCAAGGCGATACTCTTTCTTCCGTTGTGTGTGTGTGTGCGCGCGCCTGCCTATTTGTTTGATTGCACTCGTGAAGGACTAGGAGCTCGAAAACCGAAGAGAGAGAGAGAGAGGGAGAGGAAGGAGTGGAAGAGAAAGGGAACCGTGCTCCAGGTGGAAGGGAGCGGTGATATCGAAGTGCTCATCATTTTGTTTTCTTCTTCTTCTTCCTCCGCGGAGTGCAGAGGGAGGGGTGGTGGGACTTTACTGCTTCACCTGCTCGGATTTATTCTGCTGCAAAACGCCACATCTGCGTGGATCAGCGCGTGCAGGATGTATCCACAGGGCCGGCATCCGGTGAGTAAACCCACCCTCAACATAAACCTAACAGAACACCCGAAACGGCGTGACAAAAATAATCACACTTACCATTAGCAGCAGATTTATTAGATTAGTAGGATAGTAGAATATAATATCGTATACCTATAGTATGGAATAACAGTATAGTAGATCTATAGTGTAGAATAATATAGTACAGGGGGTGTATAATATACTATGGTATAGTAGCCCTATAGTATGGTATAATATAGTAAATCTATAGTATAGAATAATATAATACAGTAGGTATATAATATATACTATGGTATAGTAGGCCTATAGTATGGTATAAAATAGTAAATCTATAGGATACAATAATATAGTACTGTAGGTATATAATACTATGGTATAGTAGGCCTATAGTATGGTATAATGTAGAATAATATAGTACAGTAGGTATATAATGTACTATGGTATAGTAGGCCTATAGTGTGGTAAAATATAGTAAATCTATAGTATAGAATAATATAGCTGGTATATAATATACTATGGTTTAATAGGCCTATAGTATGGTATAATATAGTAGATCTATAGTATAGAATAATATAGCTGGTATATAATATACTATGGTTTAGTAGGCCTATAGTATGGTATAATAGATCTATAGTATAGAATAATATAGTACAGTATGTTTATAATATACTAATGTATAGTAAGCCTATAGTGTGGTATAACATACTATAGAATATATATAATGATATAGTAAGTATATAGAGTAATCGACAATTTGTGTTATGTAGTATGCTATAATATAGTATAGTAGGGCAGTAGTGTAGTTTAGTAGGTATATGATATAGTAGGTCTTTAATTATTAAATTTTATAGTGTAACATAGTATGCTACTATTGTATGTTACGTTTTTTGTGTAGCGTGGAGTATTATAGTAGGCTTATGGTGTAGTTTAGTATGTTATGAAGTATAGTAGGTATATAGTAGGACTTTATTATATTGTATAGTGTAATAAAGTAGAGTATACTATAGTATAGTTGCGTATAGCATGCTATAATATGCTATGTCTGTTGTCTAGCATGGAATACTATAGTAGGCCTATGGTATAGTATGCTATGTTAAAATGTAGTATAAAATGATAGTATAATAGATGTAGAATATTCTATTTAGACTTTATTTTTTAGGCCTTTTTTGTATTGTATTGTATAATATAGTGTAATAGGCCTATAGTATGGTAGTATGTAGTATACTGGTCTTTATTTATTGTATTGTATGCTGTTATTTACTAGAGTAGACCTGTAGTGTGGTATAGTACATGTCTGATTATAAGGGTATAGTGTAATGTAGCATAGTAGGCCTATAGTATGGTATAGTTTGGCATAATATAGTAGCTGTATAATATAGAATAGTGGGCTTAGACTGTGGAATATGGTTTTGGATGCAGCCAAGATATACAAGAAATGGTTATTGCTAATTGCTTCTAAATGCACCCCCCCACACTCATATGCCTCACGCTCTCTTAATTACCCTGCCGCTCATTAGAGCGTGCGATCGCCTGTGTGCTATAATTCTGTTTTTCCGATGGTCACGATAAACACTGAAACAAACAATGAAGAAAATGGTTTGGCTTTTTAACCACCAGGAGGACGCCGACAGTGATCTAATGTGTTCAAATGACTCCAAGCACATTCAGATTAACACCCCGAATGACACAATAGAGGATGGGGCGTCCTGCTCGCGTGAATGAGAGCTATTGAGGGTCTGAGGTAAGGCAGGGAAAGCGAGAGTGGGAAGGAGAGTGAGGGAGAGAAGGGGGGGGGTTACAGTTTTTTCTCCGAGGCCGTTCAGACGCAATGACCCATCCACGTCTCGGAGAAGAAGGCTGCTGAGTGATGGCGGCTATTCCCCACCCGTGTAAAAACGAGCTCGAGGGAAAGGCACGGGCAGCTCAGGCCGCCGATGAAACACAATTTCCCAGAGAATCAGAGAGCATGAAATGTGTTATTGACACCAGCAGCAGTTATTACCATGCGTCATACCCCCCCCTCGCTCTCTCTGAATGTCGTCGGCGATGACCTAATAGAAAAGCATGAGTGCTGGTTTAGTTCGTTGAGGTTAGGTTGGTACCCTGTATGTCCAGAAGTTTGTAGACACCTACCTGTCCAAACGTGTCTTCTGAAAACAATGGAACTGGTTGATAGTTCGACCCTGCTTTACTGCAACAGCCTCTGTTCTTCCTCAAAACCCTTTGCGCTAGAAGTTGTACAATTGTGGCGAGGATTTGATTGCATTCAGCCATGCAAGCATTACTGCGGTCAGGTACTGATGTTGGAAAATGACTTGTGGATCTCAAAAGCCGCTCCAGCTCACCTCAAAAGGAATAAATAGAACCCAGTCGCTCCAAACACAACTCTACTGCTTCACAGCTCAGTATACCACTCTAGCTGACATTTGGCACTAGGCATCAGGATTAAGCTGATGTACTGCTGCTCCAGAGCATCCTGTTCTGTTAGCACTGCTTTTCTATACAGGCTGTGTGTGCGCAACTGAACCCCAGTGAATCACAATACACAGAGGCACAAGCTCTGTGTTGAGTGTCTGTGGAATAGATTTGTGTACACCTCATGATGAGAGATGTTTTTTTTTTTTTTTTTGTAGGCACCTCATCAGCCTGGCCAGCCCGGGTTCAAGTTCACAGTAGCAGAATCCTGTGACAGGATCAAAGACGAGTTCCAGTTCCTGCAAGCTCAGTATCACAGGTAAACACTGTAGAGGCTTCCTCACTGCATGTGTTTAATGGCTGTTTTCACACACCCATACTAAATCCCAAGCCTAGTCTAAATGGACTTTTGATGAGGGGACACCAGTGGCATTGCAATTTAGTCCAGGGCTGTATCCATTTAATCCATGTCCAAGAAGCAGTTCGTAGTGTTTACTATGTAGCTCTGTGTCACATCCTTCCAGTAATTTGTTCCATTCCAGCATATCACACAGTTAAATATTTTCTGCTGGGCTCTGAATGCATTGAGAGGGGGGGGTAAGGCACACTTATGCTATGTTCTAACACATATTCTCTCCTTTTCCTCATTTGCTCCAGTCTTAAGGTGGAATATGACAAACTGGCCAATGAGAAGACCGAGATGCAGCGTCACTATGTCATGGTGAGGGTTGGATCTGCTCTTTGTTTCCCTATCAGCGAGCTCCTATCTCCACAACGTCCTCCACAACATCAGAGCTGCCAGCCAGATACGCAGGCTAATGTTTAGTCTTTACTACCCCCGTTTATCACACTGATACTGTTTGCACTGATAGCCTTTGAGTATTACAGCCGTAAGTAGAGGTGTGCATGTTGTGAAATTGCAGTAGGTTCATATGTCCAGTTTTGAGACATGGTGTAATAGGTTGTTTACATTCTGCCCTTTTGCTTGACCGTGTTTATTCTCCCCCTGCACACTGTCCTCCAGATCTGCGTGTCTGGCAATCTTTCTTTTCTCCTGCAGCCTCTAGTAGATTACAGTGAAACTGAAAGTGCCGAGAGCTGGGAGCTCCGTTATTTGCCACATATTCTTATTTAAACAAGATTAAAGAGGGAAAAAACTGCATATTTTAGTTCTTAGCAAGAAACTATAGTTTGTAAATTGCGTATATGGCTCTGTTCTTAAAAGACAATCAAAACAAGGCGCTAGCTGTGTAATACAGATACTAAAATGCAAACAGTCCTGAAGGCATTTGCCCCCGCACTGCTGTTTCATCCAGATCGATTCATTAATGGGTCACCATTCACCCAAGTTTGGGCACTCGGTTTCTGGAAACGCGGAGGCGGAGCATGTGAGTGTAGCACGAAAGCTGGCGAAAGGAAAAGCAGTTCCAGCAGGCTGTGATGTAAGAGGGGGGGACTGTGCTGAACTGCATTAACCAGCCTCTCTTATCTTATTTGGACATGGAGGGATTGACTTGACCGAAGAAGTACAGTTCTGGTACTTTTGTTAAATATTATTTTTTTCGTAGTAAGGCGGTTCAACGAGATAAAGGGCGGTGCCAGATAATCAGAGCGAATCAGACCGAGGTGGCAGGGGAGGTGGGGTTTCCGTTCTGACGCTGGGGGAATCAGACGATGTTTGTGGCTGTGGGTGACGGTCACTTCACTCCAGTACAAATAAGCCGTTTTCTGTCACTGCAGCAGCCCAAATAGCCAGCTGTACGTATAAATAAGTGAAGATGTTGGGAGAGGGGAATGCAGGCAGTGTCTGAAATGGAAGATCCAGTTTTTGTGAGTGTTGAGCAAGTGTCCATCAGACAGGAGATAAGCCCCTGTGTACAAAAAGCCGTCTTTTTGTACTTGTGGCCTGTTTTTTTCCCCCCTTGTTATTTAAATTTTTTTTGCAGGTGATAACCGTAGTCCATGTGGGAATGAAATCCAGGCATATTGCATTGGCAGTGCAATGGAATGTGTAAGCGTAGCTTAATCTA
Source organism: Arnoldichthys spilopterus (assembly GCA_037974385.1). Classification (NCBI taxonomy): domain Eukaryota; kingdom Metazoa; phylum Chordata; class Actinopteri; order Characiformes; family Lepidarchidae; genus Arnoldichthys; species Arnoldichthys spilopterus. Next base: position 20,462,571 of record JBBPDA010000041.1, on the reverse strand, counting down.
TACTCTCACATGGCTTAAAATACCATGAGAGATTGTGATAAAAGCTCTTACTTTTTCGGTAAAGGACTTTGATCAGTGGTGTCAGGTGAAGCAAGATCAGATTTCAGTGCGGTCACCAGAGACGTAGACATCGGGTGACTCATTGATAAACCAACAGCTTTTGTTTATGTGCATATTGTGATTCAAACTGAGAACGACGGAGCAGAGTGTCTCTCTGTGTGTGTGTGTGTGTGTGTGTGTGTGTGTGTGTGTGTGTGTGTGTGTGTGTCTGTATACAAACACACA
>JBBPDA010000041.1:20409406-20425674 GCA_037974385.1 Arnoldichthys spilopterus | reverse complement strand
GCCCGGGCTGGGACTCGAACCTGCAACCTTCAGGTCCCAAAGGCAGCGTCCTAACCACTAGGCCACCACTGCCCACATGGATGAATCAACAAGCATCAAACTAACAAAAGCAACAGTACAATCCTACAGTCACCATCAAGTTGCACTCCCTGGCTGGCACATGAAGTTTGTGTATTTCATGTTCATATACACAGTGCTCACACCGTGTAGAGAATGTTATTGAATTATTGAAAGCAGTACATACATTCTGATGGAGCCTATAGCCTTCATAGCTTTATAAGTAGAAAAGTTTTTGCTTTAGGATCACATTTGACTAAATTAGAGTCCTGCAAAGAATCACAACTGAAAGAAAATGTTTTAGGCTGAACCTAAATTCCCATCCAGCAAGATCTTGACCACCTCGACTTCCACATGCAGCCAATTTAGCAGATCTTCACATTTAATCTCCATACTCCTAAAACAGGCAAGTAAAAGATGATGATTTTAGGATTACCATACTATACCTCCACAGCTACCATCATGCCATATCTTGCTTACATTTTCATCATCCAGTCATTTGCTAATGATATACCATGTTCTAATTGCCTTAGTGCATATGGCTCTCCCTGTATGCTACAGTGGGGCACAAGGAGCCAGAATTTCCCCAGACGGCTCACGGTCGCCAGTCTGATGAAGAGGGCTTCACACAGGCGTAATTGCAGCTGCCACCAGTTAATTCGGAGGTGAAAGGGGGTCGTAATGGGTTCAGTAAAGCAAATAATTGGGACAAATAAGTAATTAAGAGATTGGAAAGGGGTGAGATTAAATCTAAAGGACCTCTAATTTAACATGATTATGAAGTTCTTTCCTACCTCTTCAATCAACCCGGGCGGCTCTGTGATCCGCTCTTATGGCTAATGATTTCCTGGTGGTTTTGGCATCGTTCAAGTGAGATGGGCGAGTCGAGGCTTCTAAGGAGTCATAAAAACGCACCACGACGTAAATTACACTCCAGCACACTCTGCCACTTTCAGAGAAAAGTGACAACCGGCTATTGCACCGCACCTGCCTTTACAGTTTTCTGAATGCTACTGTTTTATTCATGCTTAAGGGAGAACTTCAGATTTTTTCTATCTGCCACCTCTGCATTGTCAGAGATAACCCCACATGCATTTCCCTGCCTTCAGTGAAAGGGTAAAAGTCAAAACTCAAAACCAGTTTACAATAAAAGCCAGTGGGCAGTTGATACGGACCTGAACCAAATGGGTACTTGTAATGAGTAAAAAGTAAAAATACACTTGAATGACTGCATGTAATCAGTGCTACAATACAGATGTATCAGATGAAAAATTAATAGAATGTAACTTTAAAAGTAGGTGATGATCTATGCAGGAGCTTTCTGATACTGTAATAAAGTGAGATGCACTGAGAGCAAAGCCGCTGTTCTTTGTTCCGTGCTGCGTGAACCTTGACGGAGTGAAGACTGGATAAACTGCAGTAATGAGGGTCATTAGAATGATGAGAGTAATGATAGCAGAGAAAGAGAGCAGATGGGACTCGTTCTGGTGCACTCTCGACAACATCAGTGTCTTGATAGACAACATGCTCTCTCTGTCTCTCTCTCTCTGTCTCACTCTTTATGTCCCTTTCTGCAGATATGAGACCATAGCCTGGAGCGCTCTGTGTATTTGTCTGTCTTTTGTTGCTGATCACTGACAGGACTGTGACGACTTCTCTTATATACACACACACACACACACACACACACACAGAGCAAGATGGTAAACAAAACACAACACTTCTGCACAAGAGTAAATTGCTCCCGCCCTGGGCCCAGTCCCACACACAAGAGCAGATGGTGTGTGAGTGTGTGTTAGATGGGGGATTGCTCTCCACTGTGGCCCCCTCCTCACTCTCATGATTAAGGCCTTGTCAAAACTGCCTCTATCAAAATTTGTCAAACACCATTCATATCATGATTCATGTACTGTATTTTTAAAGAAGATTATCCTATTTAGCTCAACTGCTAGTTTATTAGCTCCCCTACCCAGTACTTGCACACAAAAATGCCACATAGATGCAGGTTATAGTATTGAAAGTGACTCTGTCATTGTGAACACACTCAAAGACCACAACGAAATGTGACCTCTGCATTTAACCCATCGCACGTGCAGCAGCGGGCAGCTACCAACAGCACCCAGGGAGCAGTGTAGTGTGACGGTACCTTGCTCAAGGGTACCTCAGTAGTGCCCGGGCCGGGACTCGAACCTGCGACCTTCAGGTCACAAAGGCAGTGTCCTAACCACTAGGCCACCACTGCATAGTAGGGATGCACCTATGTGGCATTTGTAAAGGAGAGCTGCTTTGTTTCTATCTGAGACACCTCTGTATTGTCATATGTAACACAGATGCATTTCTCTGCATTCAGCAAAAGTGTGAAAAAGTGGTGCATCAATGTGGCATTTGTAGGCTGATGCTGACAACCAGTATTTTTCATCTGCCGATGCCAATACTGGTCTAAAAAAATGTTAGGATGACCATCACCTGATATACAAAAATATAACTTGCATGTATCTTACAATTATTTCTGTAAGCGCAAAAATGAGGTAAGAAATGTAAATATTTTAGCACAGAATTCCAGTGTAACCAAAACCTCCTGCTATTCTGCAGTGCCATAAGTGCCTTAAAAATGTGTTTCAAATGCTGCTCATATCTGTTTAATTGTGATTTTTTTTTCCTAACACGTATCTGCTGATATAGATATGATAACACTGTCTTCATGCATCCATATTTTTGGATCCTTGCCACTGCAGTGACTATAGTAAATGGCCAAGTAACTAAAAGGTGGCACTAAAAAAGGAACATATGTCGATGCAGATGCCAACATAATTTTTCATTTTTATATGATTACCATATCATCGTGCATCCCTACTTTATAGGTTTTCTTTCTAAGCTTTACTTTCTACAACCCATCTATTGGTACAATTTGTCAGTTCCCCTCTATCCTGTCCAGCAATGGAAATGCCCAGATGTTATGTGAGTGCATGATCACAGCAGTGCTGGTGGGTTTTTTAATGCACCTCAGTGTCACTGTGTTAAGAATAGTCTGCCAAAAAAAAATATCCAGCCTACAGTGGTCTGATGGTCAGAAACTGACAACTGATGAAGGGCTTAAGAAGTGGTCACCAACCCTGGTTTTGGAGGTCTGCCTTCCTGCAGAGACCACTTTTCACTGGAGTCTGCCACACCTGCTCCAGCTAATGAACTTCAGAAGTCCAATGTGTTAGTGTTGGGTAAGAATAAGGCAGCATGCTGGATGCTGGAACTCAGTAGAAAAGTAGAAGATTGGATTTGAGGATGACTAAAACAAATGGAGCATGAGCTGTAATTTGAAATAATGTGTCCACCACATATGGTGCAAGTATCCCTCTAAACCTTTCACCAGATATTCTCTGTGCTTGAGTGGCATCTGTCTGTTAGACAGGATGTGGATGAATGTCTCTATCATGAACTCAGGTAACTGAACTCAGTTCAGCCTACATCTTGAACTAAACATTTCTGTGAAGACTATGAAGTTAAAACCATCTCCGCATTTCTCTCTTTTGCACTGCTTGCTTTTCCACAATCCTTTGCAGGTAAAAAAGTAGAAAAAGAAAACCTAGTTAAACAACAAAATATGTATTATTATAAAATTATTATAAAAACATTATCCAATAACATATCTAGTGAGTTTGGTGTTTTCAAAGGAAATTCCATTTAACCATCAAAGATAACTCCAACTGCAAAGGGTGTAATAGTCTGAGAGGCTCTGCAGAAACCCATGGTAACCTCTAAGCAACTGAAGGCGTGTCCCACATTGGTGAATGTTGATGTTCATGAGTCCACCATCAGGAGAACACGTAGTGGTATCTATGGCAGGGTAGCAAGGAGAAAGCTGCTGGTCGTCTACAGTCTAAAGATCATGTGGACAAACCAGACAGATACTCTTTTTTTGCCTAAATTAGGAATTATACATTTGGAGAAAGAAAAGCCCTACATTCCAACAAAAGAACCTTGTCCCATCTGTGACAAATGATTGTGGGAGTGTTCTGCTTTTGCTGGTTTGTTACGTCTGGGCCTGGACGGATTGCCATCATTGAACAATGAATCCTGAACTATCCCATATAATTCTATGAGAAAATGTCAAGACTTCTGTTCATGAACTGAATCTCAAGAGACAGTGGGTCATGCAGCAAGACAACGATCCTCAACACACAAGTCCTTCCACCAAAGATTAGTTAAGAAGAATAAAGTGAATGTTCTGCAATGGCCAAGTCAAAGTCCTGACTTTAATCCAATTTAAATGTGGAAAGACCTAAAGCGAGTGATTCATGTGAGGAAACCCACCAACATCCAGCAGTTGAAGCTGTTCTGTATAGAGGAATGGGCTAAAATTTCTCAGTTGATGTGCACACTGCATCAGCAGTTACTACAAATATTTAGTTGCAGTTACTGCTGCACAAGGGGGTCACACCAAATATTGAGACCGCGATTTAGTTACTTTAGCCACATGCAGATGTTATTGGTTTATTTTTTTCAATAAATACATAATCAAATATCATAATGAAATATAATAATTTTTGTTTCAGTTGTTGAACTAGGTTTTCTTCATCTACTTTTAGGTTTGAAAATCAGATGTTTTAGGTCACATTCATATAAAAATATAGACAATTTTACAGGCTTCACAAACTATCAAGCACCACTGTAAGTACACAAACACAAATGACAGTGCCCGGCCAGCATGTTGCAAAAACTGGTCCCTCTGTACAAGCTCACAGTGTGTTTTTACTTTAGTTTTCTGTGGCGGTTAAAACACTCAGACACAATGCTGTAATACAGGACTTATGAGAGCGTCTGTAACATTTTCTGTTATTCCAACAGCTGCAACCACAAAACATGTTGAGAACAGAGGAGTGTATTTTGCTTCCATTGAAATGGAATAGTGATGTATTATGTTTATATGAACTTACTAGTTCTGCAACAGACCTGTCAAACTGCTGATTTGCTGTGAGTATATCATGAGTGAAAGCTGGCAGGCAGCGCAAAACATTTTGGCAAGGCTTGGCTGTTACGAAAGCCCACTCAGAGTGCATCCTGCTCTTGCATTATGAATTGCATCGTGACACATTTAGCATCGCAAAAACACACAAAACCATGTTTGCATGGCTCAGAGCATTTGCATTCTTGCTTAAATTATATTTCTGATCTTAGGTGGAGAGAGAGGTTTGATCATATTAAGTACACAGAGAGGGCAGTGTTCTTTCATCTAGTGGGAGTAAGAGTGAATTGTGAGAGAGGTCACACTGTGTAAGTAGATGAAGGACAAGCTGTTGTTGTAACACTGGAATCAGAGCTTATTTGTGTTATAACTACAGATGGAAAAGTCTCATCTGTTTTTTTTATTCAAATCTGCACCAGTGCTTGGGTACACCACTAGCATATGCAAAAAAGTAAACGGGCAGATGTTTCCATTTATTCAAAGCAATCTGAGTCTGACACCTTGAACTGTCCCTTTCTGCCACATAATGATTCACTCAGTCTAACTTTAGTCAAGACTAGGCACGCTGGCCATGTTAGAATTAAACTGTAAAAAGAGAAATTGGTGTGATTTGCCTTTGTTGACTTAAGTAAGAATAATGGGTCACTTTGCATGTCCATTAATATTACTGCAGACATTAAACAAGACAAGTCATATCTAGCTCAGATGACTCAGGGTTCTGAGTAACACATAAATACATAAAGCAAATTATTTTCCATAGATGTCTGTCTAGTAATATTTCTCAGTGTCATAACAGAGTTGACATTTAGCAGTAACAGAAGTGGGGGTGTAGCATAAACCCATGCCAAAGTATTAAGAAAATGTAGGTAGCTTTAATACTGAGTAATGTAGATTTGTGCTGTTGGGATTTTCTCTTACTCTGCAAGAATTAACCATGTTCGTGTAGTTACACACAAAAAACAAACATTTATGTTTTTTCCCCCCATAATGCCCCAACATTCCCCCAAAAAGGGTCCTATAATGCCTATTATAACAAAAAATTATTAAATATATAATTATAATAGACACAGACACAAAATAATAATAAAAACTAATATAATAATTGTACCTAAGTTGCTAACGGTAATTTTCAAAATAATAGTAAGTCTATGGATGACTAAATTAATGAAGATAAAGAGCCAAAATGTCATATTGGTGCACACATACAATACATGAAGTGTACGTTAAAAGGTATTCAAACAGAATGTAGAACTTCATCAGTGTGATGCTAAGTTCTATTATTGTATCTAATGAACCATTTTCATGGGTGTGGTTTGCAGTGTATTCTCACATTGTACATGTAAATGAAGTTGTAGGTGAGTCTTTTTTTTTTTTTTTTTTTACATTTTTTAAAGGACACAAGCTGGTGACGAATAACAGAAAGCTGAGATTTAGGCTGAAGTATACTGTAATGGGGAGAAAGTTTATTTTCTATGAATAAAGGCAGTACGTGCATTGCCTCAGCTATACACCAGTTAGTTCCTGGGAATTAAAAGCACCAAGTTCACAGCTCAGTAATTGTTCGTGATGTTTGTGCTAGTCCCCCTTGTAGTCTGTCTCTTTCAGGGGATTCCTTATGTGTTTTACTAACACATTTATGAGGTGTTTCACAACATGCAATGTGTCACAGCTCATTTGACACGGAAGCACAGACGAACTGTGTGAATCTACAGCTTGGGCTAGAGGTTAATCAGGCCGATCGTAGCCCATTCTTATTTGTCTCATCACACTTTGTTGGTGCTGTTGGTGGATACATATGTGTGTAAAAAAATCAGGTTCTGGTCATTAGTTAACAACTAAAGCTATGTGGGTTAAACCTTAATTTGAGGCCTTTCTTTCTTGAAGGGGGGTGGCTTAGTCTTAGTAATCCTTTTATACAAGCCACCCTGATCATTCCAAAATACTTAAATAATTAGAAATTCATCACAATGTTTTTTATGTGGTAAAGTTAAATCTGATTTCATCTGGCCACACTGGAGAAGCATTTTAGTAAAAAGTGTGAATGTATTCTGGTTAAACTTCACCAGTCAGCTATAACATTAACATCACCTGCCTAATACTGAGTAGGTTCCCTCATGCTGCTGAAATGACTGTGTTGCACTGTGTTCTGACCCCTTTCTATCGGAGTCATGAGGACAGTCTGATGGTTTTTCTCAGTTTTACTAACTGGTTAATGGTAATTTAAATGGTAGAAGAGTCCATGCTCAACCCCAAACAAGGTAATTTGTTGTAAACAATATAAAATATCCACATTGGACTGCTATAGTTTTTGTTTATAGTCACTATATGATAATTAAGATTACAGTTTAAACAGTTTATAACCGTTTTACATATTGCACTATAAAGCTGCACTGTGTTGTTGTTGTTGACTTGAAATGGCAGATTTGATACCATGTTATCAGCTCAGATCTACAGCAAAAGCTACATTCCCTTTAGCCTAACAGTACAACCTTTCACACATTCAGTATGACTCACTTTCTACATTTTGACTTCCTTTCTGAATTCCTCATTCAGTTCCATGGAATGTTGTGTCCATGTTCTGTAAAGCTTAAGGCACTTTTTCACCAAACAGTTTTAGGGACTTTTTGGGAGGAACTACCCATCTGGGAAGCTCCCCCGAGAACTTAACGCTTTCAGGGGCTTTTTTCACTTCGCATTAGCCCCAGTAGGAATGCTGAAGTGACGTGAGCCAGTCGGCAATTAGTATAGTGTCCATATACCAGAAGATGTAGGACGCTGTGATGGGAGCATAAACTCCTCAAACCTGTGCTGTTTTTCCTCTGGGACATATCGGCTCAATAAAGCTTGGACTTCCATGTTGGTCCATTTGCCTCTGTTTTTCCCAGCTTTTTAAGCACAAAGAGCTGTTTACATGTATAACGCTTCACACAGCTTAAAAAATCCCCAAACACATTGACCTGGAGCAGTCACAATTCACTTTCATCACTCATGGTTCATCTAATGTGAGAAAGGTGTAATTTTGGACTTTTTAGCCAGAAAACAAAAAGGTTAATCACATATGCTTTTATGGAATACAAAAACTTGGAGGCACAATATCTCAAAACTGCTCAAATTTTAAATTTCAAGGGGACAAAGCTTGTATGAATGCCTTTGTGCCTTTCTAAAACCATTGTCTCATGAAGTTGTTTGACTTATGTGTCCTCTCTGTATATAACACACACACACACACACACACACACACACACACACACACACACACACACACACACACATTATTAGGCCAGGCAGGAGGCAGACAGTGGGGCCATGCAGGAAAAGCAGGCCGGGTTAATGTCACTGGACACATGTCAAAGTTCCAGGCCACAGGCTGAGAGAGCTATACACTGGGTGACAGCAGTGTAGCCATTACACACACTCACAAAGACCTCACTGTTAAAGAGGGAGGCAACGAGAGGGGGAGAAAGAGCAAAAAGAGCAACAGGAGAGCAGCCTGGGTGGGAGAGTGAGAGAGAGAGCGAGAGAGAGAGAGAGAGAGAAAAAGCTTATCACTTCTGATCTGCTGGGATAAATGCTTCTGCTTTCACTGAATCACCATGGCACTGAGCTTTTGTCCCAGGGCAGTAGAGCAGAGACAGAGAAGGAGAGAGAATTTGTGTGTTGAAGAACTGTGGATGTGCATTAACAGTGTCTTGAGTACACAGGTAATAGCTTAACCCTGTCACTCTTTGCTCGTATGTGGCTTAAAATGAAATTTTATTAAAATCAAATTTACAGTTTTACCCTCATCACAAATGTTTTTGATCAACCAAGGCAAATGTTTTAGGGGCTGAAACCACATCAAGCCTATCTGAGATTACTGAACAATACAGTCTACTTTATGTGCATTAGTCTCATTATACTTTCAAATATTGGTAAAATGGAGAAGTTTTTCAAAAGTAGGTTTTTCTCTGAATTTTCCAGATGTTTCTAAATTTCTGTATAATTAAATTCAGAATTTTAGTCATTTTGCTAACAAGAGGGGTGGCATTTCCTCTCATACCCCTACAAATTGTAGATGTTTGGATTACAGACATCACGGTTCTTATCTGCACCATTGTAAAGAAACCCAGGTTGGTGAGCTTTTATTCAGTCCTCGTTTCTCATCAGAACACACTTTAAGCTTCATGTGCTGCGTATCATTAATCAACAGAAATGACAGTGACTGATATCAGTAGGTCAGTCTGCCCAAAAGTAGCCAACTTGAGATTAAATGCTGGGGTTACTGGAGGGGAGCTGTTAACAGGGAGGGTGAACACTAATGCTAATGTTTATACAAATGCTTGTATGTCACTGCAGAGCTAAATTCCAATGTAATGATAGTTCCTGATAGTTCCTTTTTGTTCCTGTAGTATGTGTATAACTGTGTGTAACTGTGTGTGTATGAGTGTGTGAGTGCCAGATAAGCACAGCTGGCTGACGGAAAAGAGAAAGGGTCTTTCCCACATTATTACATCCAAAAATCAACAGCGCTTGATCACAGCTGTAGGACCAAGAGAGGTAGGGGGCTGTGTGCATGTGTGTGCACGTGTGTGTGCGTACATGTGTGCTAGACAGTCAGCGACAGAATGGAAAATCCCTTAAGTTAACGAGCGTGATTTGCCAAAACGTGGTTGTCTGAACTGTGTGGCTCCCCCAGTGTAGTGTGCCAGGCTGTGTGCCCGCGCTGGCCTGGCATAGCAGCAGAGTGTGTGGCAGCCCCTCAGGCGCTGGCACAGCTCACACACTGGCAGACCGTTACTGGGCATATTGTCTGTCTTATTCCATCAGTGTAATGCTCTCATCGCTGGTGGGTAGGGAGGGAAGGAGAGTGTGTGTGTATGATGTGGTGATTGATGGTTTAAGGTCTAAGGCTCTTATTTAGTCCTTAGTTTTTTGTTCTTGCTGGTGTAATTCAGTATGACTTGTACTTCCGCCAAATGTTTCTAAACTACTCTTGATACCACATGTGTGTTTGCAAGAGGAAGAGGAAGCATTTTATTACCTGTACTTGTGAAAGGTCATTGTATGTAGTTGCTTTGCAGGAAAAAAAGGATCATTCTTCATATTTCTGCCCCTTATGTCATTTTGACATTAAATCAAATGGATTTTAATACATATTATGATGTAATGAGATGTAATAATCAGATTGTGTAATTACATTTTAATAGTGTAACAAAATGTTGCTTTACTGTGTGTGTTTGTGTGCAAATCTTTCTCTGTCCCATTCTATCTTTCTGTCTGTCTCCTCGTTCCCTTTTTTTCTTTGTTTTCCTCCTCTTCCCTCTACAGTGCCCTTGGCTAATCTGTACCAGCAGCCTTCCATCTCTCTCTTACACACACACAAACCTCTTTATTGGCTTGCGGTAGTAATTATTATTACTTTAATCCTTTATTTGTTTGCTAATGTGAGGCTATTCTGCAAATCTTTCTTCTCTTTCCCTTGCCCTCCGTCTCTTTCCCTCTGTCTCACATACTACAAATATAGGAAAGTAGAGCAAAAACTGCTGTAATTATCAGCAGCTAAGGCAGTGTTGTGATCATTATGCTATAATTATCAGAGACTGTATAGTTGACTTCACAGAGAAAAACCTCTCCACTCATGCTCACATGTGTAGTGTTTATTGTGACACTGCTCTGGTTTATGCGCCGGTTTGTGTGTGTGTTTTTCCATCATCCTGGTGAATGTCACTGTGGGTGCTGAACTTATACCCTGAAGGGCTCTTAATAGTGTTTAAGTGTGAAAGAGAGCCGCGTGTATGTGTGCGTGTGTGCGTGTGTGTGTGTGTGCGTGTGTGCGCGGCAGAGCCCCCTGTGGGGGATCCACGAGTAGTGTATTACATAAAGAAAACAAAAGATGCCCACAAACTGTTCTGAACATGCCCGAAATAGTTTACTTCAAAATAGCAACACTTTGACTCCTCTGGTTCTTTTTCAGGCTGGATGTGCTTGAGAACTGATGAAGAACTAGCTGGCTGCATTCAGGACACTTTAGAACTGTGAGCAGGATTCTCAATGCACTTACACTGCTACACGTCACGACTGCAGTGTTGTCTTGCAGTATGTTTATAAAGACACTAGTGACACACTGTAAAAACACTGTCAAATGAACAGTAGAGCAGATGGTTTAACTCTAACCATGACAACTGAATTAAACTGAATCACTGTTGAACATAAAGCACATTTTGAGGCACTACGCTGTGACGCTGCGAATGTAGTCGCAGTCAGGAATGTTGGACATCAGCTCTCAAAATTCATAAGCAAATTCAGTAATATCTAGTAATTTGAACTCTGAGAACAATAAAAAATCTGTAAAAACTACAAGGTTTAAAAAAAGAAATGATTTACAGTGTATTGTTAAGAAATGCATAGTACATCTATAATTGGGCAAGATGCTCACAACACACAACACAATGGGTGACCGGCTCATTTGCATTTTGAAGACACATGCAGTATGGAGGCTGATGTTGCTTTTATTATTAGAAAGTGAGAGAAATGTGAATTGGAATCATGCAAATATTTCTCATTTTGAGATTATTTCTGAATATTATTAGTAATTTATTTCTGAACGTTTTTTTCTTGTTTAAAGTCATTTTATCTCAACATAGTATAGTAAAACAAACACAGAAGCTGAATAATCTTATACTACTTTAGCCATCTTCAAATGAGACATATTAGATACAGTGACTAGATGTTTTCATTTTCCAGGCTATCAGTTTTCTCTCTCTCTCTCTCTCTCTCTCTCGCTCTCTCGCTCTCTCGCTCTCTCTCCAAGAGAGAGAGAGAGGGTACACTTCCCCTCAGCTCTTTTCTCATAGTGGCGCTACATTTAGGAAGCTGCCATTAACAAGAACAAAAGTGCTAATCGCTGGTTAGGGCTTAACGAAGCGGCAGAGGAAATTAACAGAGCACGTCAACAAATCAAATCCTCCGCTCAGTGGCTGCGCTGCCACTAAAGCCTCTCAGCTGCAAAACTGCAGAAGTTCATCTTCAAGTTCTGCCCAGAAACACAACAAGGAGAGCAGAGAGTGACATAAGAACGAAAGAGCCAGAAAGAATGAAGAAAAGACTTTAAAAATTGCTCCTATTTCCAGCTTCTTGTTCGTGGGACGGCATCATCGTTGTGATTAAGGAATCAGACCTGCTTGGATTAGCATGAGAATGAGGCTGAGCGCAGAATGCACTCCGAGAGGGGATTGGGGAGGATATTTAGAGTCTATTCAGGGTATAACAAAGGCTGGGCGATCAGGCGGGTGGGTTTATCCTGGTCTTGATTAAGCAGTGGGGAGGCTGCGCCTGGAGCAATGAGAGAGCGATCATTCGGCCTGCAGGAGAGACTAGGGAACTAGGATGCACTTCTGAGGAGAACAAGGCTAACTGTATAGAGCCCATAGAAGGGAAAGACTTTGATTTGCACTTCTGCTTTCCCTTTAATCAATCAGTGATTGAAGGCAGCTTGTCCTTTATGGTTCTTTAGTTTTGCACTGGAGCTAAGTAATGGGAGAGAATACAAGAATTAGCATTGTTCACACTCTATGTTTACATTATCACACACTTGCACTGTTATGGCATTGTGTTAATGAAAATGGTCAAGAATCAGATGCAAAGCTAAAACCAGTGGCAGCATTCAACTTTAATATACATCAGTATTAGATGAAATTTGCACCATTTCGGTTGGTCCACTTACTTTGAAATGTTCACACAATTTAAAGAGCAGCTGTCGGAGTTAAAACCTGAAAAAATGAAGGTTTTAATAAGACAAGATATTTTTTGTTATTATTTAGACTTCGTTATACAGCACTTTACAACTGACAAAAAGCAGCTTTACAGAATGTGGGCCCAAGCCCCTAATGAGCATGCCAATGGTGAGCCAAGGAAAACTCCCTAAGCTAGAGGAAGAAACCTTGGGAAGGCTTAAGACACCAAGACTCCTCTGTCGACACCAGATAGCAATAAAAAAGTCTTAAAGGTCCTCTCTAACTGGGCACAGAATCATATAACTACATTAGGTTGGGGCACTTTCTCATTATGGCCCATGGTGAAGAGGGGCAAGCCGCTAACTGTTTTCAGATAGATCCCTCAACATGATATATTTAATATTTACTTTATCTTATTAGATCAAAATAATTAGTCAAAAAGCAAATTGTTTGTTGCACAGCAAACATTCTTGGGAATCAATGGCAACTTTTCAACTGTTGGGCCGAATAGTTCTGAGCATGGAAAGTAATGGTTCTGTTGGTATTTATCTCATTATGGAGACCCACCCAATGCTTTAACAGATTTTTAAACTCATTTTATTGTGAAATTGAGATAACAGTGTTGACACTGTAAAACATTTTTAGGTAATATTTAGTACAAAATCCAGCATAAATCCAGATATGAGGAATATATTAGGAAAAAACCTTCAAAATGTGGTTGGGAACGAACATGTAGGGTATTATCATGACTGTAGATTTTTTTAGAAGCTAAGATTGTTGGCTTTAATTGTAAAGAAAAGCTCATTTTAACAGTTTACATTTACATTTTACCTTTACATTTATTCATTTCGCTGATGCTTTTATCCAAAGCGACTTCTAATAAGTGGAGCAATGTAGTGGGATGGTACATTGCTCAAGGGTACGTCAGTAGTGTCTATCCCAAGGCCAATGTCCTAACCACTAATCCACCACTGCCCCCTTACCCAGTTTTAGGAATGGGCCTCAGTACTGCATTACCCAGTGAGATCTCTGAGAACATGCATCAGTTGTGTGAATGTTGTCATTCATACAAAGGAAGCAGATACATTTGGGTATTCTAGTTAGATTCTGTGGGAAGCCTATTTTTCAATGATGAAAAAGCACGAACTCTACTGAGTGTAGGCAGAGCTGAGCCTTCATTAACGCTGCTGACTTTTGGGAAATACAGTTGGTTATGAGTAGATGGGAACCGAGTCAGTGTATTACTATTGCTTTTTTATGATAGTTTAGTAGAAAACATGCTATAGTGTACATGGAGTCTACCTGAAAGTCTAAAAAAAATGGCTGGTGGAACCAAAATCGTCATTTCTGTAGGGTCTTGCATCAAACTATGTTGAATCAAGAGCTCTTCATTGTCTTTTTTAACATATTGATATACAGAGATTGCAAAATGTAGCACTATATTATCAGTGGGTTGTTTTGTCCATATTGTGTTTGCATGTGTTGGAAAAAAAGGGGCCTATATCACATTGTCTGTCCCAACACTCACACACCCACACACGCAACCTATAGCCTAAAGATGGTGTCTGAAGATGAAGGAAGGAGTTGAGTGTGTGATCTCTATCTTAACACCATTGATCTACCTTATCCGGGTGCCTTATCATTTGAAGACACTGAGATACTCTTTAATCTGATTTTGTCAGTTAAACTTGGTGTGTGTGTGCATGTGCGTAAGTGCAGTTGTAATTATGTCAGAGGATTAGGCAGCTTGAGGGCACTTGAGTGGCTATGTCTAGGAGGTAGCAAAGGGCTTGCGTGTGTGTGTGTGTGCTTCCTTTCAAAGCTCATTGAGACAGATGCGAGTGCTGTTGCAATTTATTGTATAACAGCTCATTGTCTGACGGGCTAAAGGTTGGATTAACCCATATCAGTAATCTCAGATGACGTGTGTTATTCATATAACTGACCTTTAAGGCACTACAAATGAGCTGCCATCCACAGTCTAACTTATCCATTCAATTAAATAACTGATTGATTGCATTGTATCTCGTCTCTTATTACAGTTACGGACTTCTCATGATGAGGTTGTTAGAATTTTAAGAATGTAAAAAAAATTATGTTAAATCACAAAAGTATGCTGTCTGTAAGTGTTTTTTGCTCACTTGGGTATTTGTAATCTGTAAACATCAATTTCTTGTAGCTAAATATGTCTTTTAATTTTAGGATATTTTCTTGCAGAATGCTTCTAGTTCAGAAATATTCATGGTCTGTCTTGCATACACAGCGTGTTTAAGCACTGATGTTCTATATTCAGGTCTCTGGACAGATGGAGACCTTTAAACCTTTATATTTAATCTCTTAAGGTTGTTCAAGATTGATTTTGAGATTTTGGATCATTGTGTTGTTGTACTGTCCAACACTTTTTCTCCTAAAGTGGCTTCACTGACTGTGGGAAATTAGCTTTCAGGATTTGTTGATATTCAGTAGAATCTTTTCTCTCTATCCAGATTTCCTGGGCAACTGGCTCCACAGTATAATAAAACCAGTGGACCAGTACATCGCTGTTCTTCTTCCAGCAAAACTACCCTGCAGGTTTTTGGCAGTGATGTGGGAGTTTTGCTTTGCGTACCTGACATAGCTAATGATGTTGAAAATTACAGTGGAAATTACACACAGGAAGTGTTTTATGTTTTATGGTGTACTCTTGCTTTAAAAGGGCCAGTTATCTTTAGCGTCAGTCTTGTCATTTCTGAATGCACACACACAAACACACACTACCTGACTACCAGTCCTTGTACCTTGACTCTGGTTCTTCCCCAGCCTCCCCTGTGCCAGAGCACAGCAGGTCAGACGGACCTGTAGAAGCAGGTGTTGACAGCGTGCGTGTGTCTTTGGCGACGCTGGTCGACCTCTCCAGGGCCCCTTGGAGGATTGAGGGGGCGGGTGTGGCGTGTGTAGCCGAAGCCTCAGGGAGCGCGGCACACCCCGTAAGTGCAGTCTGAAAAGTCCTTGTTCTTACAACTGTTCCATCTGCGGAGATCCGCATTTACATCTCTGCTTTCGCCCTTGGGACAGCTGCCAAAAGCACTACAGCTGGCCGGGGGGTGGGGGGTGGGGGGGTAATGCAAAGTGGTGGGTGTGGGGGATGTTGGGGGAGTATTGTGGGGAGGAGAGGAGGAGAATCAGAAATATAAACGTGTTTCTTTGTGCTTGCAAAGAAATTCTAGGGAAGTACAATCGGAATCAGTCAAGATTGAAATTGGCAGATACACACAGTCAGCAGTCGACCAGCTCATTGTGTTAAACAGCCAGTCATTTCCTAATTTGTTTTTTATGCTATTTAAATAGGCAGTTGATTTTTGTTGAAGGATTTAAAAGGCAGGCCAATTTAAAGAGCAAATAATGTCATTCCTCGTGTGATTTTGGCAACAAAAGTGCCAGAGATTTGCTGCTGTGTTTATGTGAAAAAGAAAAAAGGGTGAGCTTTGGGTATAAAAACTGGCCAATTTGTCTATAAATAAATCGGAACCGGTGCATCACCAAATGAACTGTGAGCTAGG
>JBBPDA010000041.1:20395491-20407991 GCA_037974385.1 Arnoldichthys spilopterus | reverse complement strand
GGTGGCTATATGTAAATATACTGAGTTGGTTTTGTTGACCTCATCCAGGAAATGTGTATTTTACTGATTAAATTACATGTATAACCCAAAAGGGACTGAGCAGTGAACTTAAAAAAAAGCCCATCAGATTCTCATTTGGAAGAAAACATTTAGTTTTTTTTCTTGAAACAGGTACTTAAATTTAAGAGAATAAATAGCGATGTGTTAAGTTCTGTTAGGTTATTACTTTTAGATCAGTTCAAATCTTAATTTTAGGCCAACCAGGCTGGTGTACTTCATGAACACACAAATACACCTGTAATGATCACGCCCTCATGTTCCATGTGTCCATGTTGTGTTGGTTTTTGCCACGTGTCCTGTCATCGTGTTTGTGTAGCCACGCCCCCCAGCTGTGTCCCATGTGTTGTGATTAGTTAGTCAGGTGTTGTCTGTTAGCTGTAGCTATTTAGTGTCCTCGGTTTGTTTTAGTGTTGTGGTTTGTCTGTTGTATGTGTCGTGATTCTGTGCTGTAGTTCTTGTGTTCATGCTTCGTGTCGTTTCTTTAATAAATATCAGTTTAATTCAACATCGCTTCCTGCACTTGCCATCTACTCAACCAGAACGTGACAACACCAAGTTATTAATCCCTTTACAGTGCTGTATCTTCTCACAGTGGCAAACCATGACCTTAACAGCTAGGTCTTTCCTTCAGGCTATAAATGTCAAAATGTGATGGCTGATTGGTCAGTGACCTAACTATGTTGGTGGCTAATCTGATGTGTAAGGCTTTGCTTTACTTCATCTTTCTGTGGTAAATTGTGACTGTGAGAGCAATACCATTGCTTCAGATCATAAATGTCATCAGAATTCAGTAAACATATCCAGTTTTTTGAAAATGCAAGTTTTGTTGGCACCCCTAGATGATTTCTGATAGTGTGTCAGTGCTGAGCTAATATAAGTTCACATTTTTGGCCATTCTTGAATAAACGTGGACATTTGAAGCCTAAAATATATATATAATGTTTGTAAAGGACATACATACTTAGACAAACATGTAGTAGTTTTACAGTGATATAAACGTAGACAGCCACAGCACACTGCTACTGAACTGACTGAAACCTGATTAGATTATGTCTCATCTTTGACAATCAGTAACATAGCTAGTAGCTCCACAAGGCCTAGAGTGATGTTTTGTGACAAGTGACAGTGGCTTATTTGTCATTGTGAACACACTCACTCACACACAAAGTGCACCACAACAAAATGTGGACTCTGCACTTAACCCATCACATGTACACATGAGGAGCAGTGGGCAGCTATCAACAGGGTCCGGGGAGCAGTGTGGTGACGGTACCTTGCTCAAGTGGTAGCCATGGCAGGCCTGTTCATAAGGGCAAGGTTCAAACCACTAGGCCACCACTGCAGATCTGTTATTATTGGCTGATTCATATTTTACTTCCTAAGTATGCAGATGTTCGAACTAGTCTGTAAGGTCTTCTGTGTAGGTCCTGAAAGCACAACCAATGGGAGCCATCACTAGTGAGCCTTGGGTGCTCATGACCCTGTTGCCGATTGACCAGTTGTCCTTCCTTGGGTCACTTTTGGTAGGTTTTAAATACTGCACACCTTTAACACTCCACAAGACCTGTCGTTTTAGAGATGCTCCGATTTTGAGTTGTCCAGCCACCACAATAAGGGCCTTAATTTGAGTCTAGTCAACGCTATGTAATATGTAATAAGAATATAGAAATGAGATTTTTATAACCTATACAACAAAGGGACTTTTTATGCAAAGATTTTTTGGGCAACTAAACTGCCTTGAGGTCTGATTGCCACACTTAAAATTCAAATCACTGTGTATTTGCAACCCGATTTGTTCCATTACGAACTTTAAATGGTGCTATATTCAGGAATGTTAAAAATAGCTTTAATAAAACCATGTTAATAAGATCAATATCTTAGATCAATATCAGCAGTAGTCAGTAAAGAAGCTATTAAAGCTTTAACCGATGTTAATGTGGTTAATCCATTATATTCACATATTTCGCTAATAAGCTGCAATTGTTTGAGAAGTCATATGCAAATGTAGCTGCAACTCTGTGACTGAGTTTGCTTAAGCTTCGCATTGCTTAAGCCTTATGTGACTTTGCTGGGTTTGCAGGGTTGTAGCTGTGCACTACAGGGAGACGGCTTTCCCCCTCTCTACTGCAGACACTAACCAACTCTGACATCTCAACACATGACCCTGTCGAGCAGCTCTTTCTCCAGGCTGCTTACACACACACACACACACACACACACACACACACACACACACACACACACACACACGTCAGCTCAGTAAAGGCATAAAAGCATTGTCGTCTATAGGGTTAGATGGGGCAAAATCTGTCCCAGCAATATAAGTGCTGACACTCAAAGTGTATTTGCGTGTGTGTGTGTGTATGTGTATATGTGTGTTCTCTCTCTGTGAGAAAACCAGATCAAATGCAGCTTGTCTTCAGTAAAATGGTAACATGGTTTTTGAGTATATTGTGTTGCAGGTAGTGGGTGTGTTGATGGTGAAGTTAGCTGGCGATGCTCTTAATAAATGTGGTTTTCCTGTGAGTTTTGACCTACAGACATGATAAAAACAAAGCCCCATTTTATATTGTCACTAGTAACTGTGTAGTAACACTTTAACAATAGTTATTATAATTAGTAATTATACATCTTTATCAACTTTTACTCATGTAATTGCCATAAATACTCATGTAATCATTTAGATGATGGGCCTTGGCTGCCAAAATGCTCTACTGCTATTATGCAGCTGTAACAGCACCGAAAAATATAAAAAATAAAAACAAAAATACATAACTGAACACAAGTGCAAATGCAGTAAAATGGAACAGAAAATAATTTGACTAGTAAAGCTTGATGCTTGTTTTTGTGTTTTTATGCTTATATGTGTTATTTAAATACATTAAATTGTGCATCTTGATTTGCCCAGAAGAAGCTCAAATAATTTGAAATTGTGCATCGAATTTGAAGAAGTTTAAGCTTTGGCCCTATCATTGGGAAATCATTTGTTTAGTCCCAAGTGTTGCTGGAGCTATCCATGGCTTATCCAAGAGCATAATTTTTGCTCTCTGGGTGGATAGGATTGCCCTCCCTCTCCCACATCACAAGCGCAATGCTAGCCAGCACAGTAGTCTGTTAGCAGACGTAGCAGTATTGGAAAGCACTGCTTTTATCTGGGGGGGGAATCCGGTCTGGCCTAATGTGACTTGAAGCACATAGTAGTCTTCACCCAGCCAGTGTTAATGTTGTGTGATGGGGAAGTCCTATCTAAAACTGCAGAGAAAATCAGGAAATCCCAGAAATAATTGCAATTAATTATATTATTGTCTTTTTTTTTACCACTGACTTTTTGGTAATTTTTTTCTGTTATATATACCATAAGTGTGTGTGTGTCTGTGTGTGTCCATGATTTCCCAAAGGCTCTGCTCAAGTGGAGCCTAACAGCACTAACACCAGTAATAGTCCTGTGGCACTTCACTGCACTGACTTTGCCCCTCAATTTTTGTGCTGTTTTCCCTCTGATCTGCATGCTTTAGTCCATCGCTGCTTATTCTCAGCATCAAGCAAGACATGACAAGATTTGCTGCCTCCGTCCTAATCTGTGGGGAGTAATCTGTTTGGGGATGTAATTCACATGGTATGTCTTTTGATTTGGATTAGCACCCCCAATCCTCTTAATGCATAGCTCAGTGGAAGTTATCAGTGACAGGGCTATTCCAGAGAGCTGCACAAATCCACCCCACCAGAACCAGGCAGCCCATTAACTCCCACTAATTCTCGCCTGCCCCAATCCCTCCAATCTTACACTCCAAACCCCATAAATGTGTCTTAAAAGGCATTGGAGAGAGAGAAAAAACAGCATTATGAATGTTACTCTATAACTATGCGGCAGTTAAAGTAGTTCTGTATATATATTTATATGGGTCCATTAAAAATACTTATTTAGAATATGGGAATCGATACAGGAAAACACATTTTAACAAATTAAAACATTAGTCAAGTAAACTGCAGCACATGGAACAGGACACCCGTAATGTCCATCTGACCTTCTCACAGCATATCTCATCAGTTAGCTTCCATCAACATATTTCCCTGATGTTTGCTTAACTTTTCTTTTTATTCATAAAGCATCTCATTTAGGGTTTACATTTACTTCACAACACTGATTCTTTTACTTTGCTACCCATTAGTATGTAAAATATACATTTTTTTAAAACAATGAGTAAACAAATTTTTGTATGTATGTTTTTTGTATGTTTTGTATGTATGTATGTGTATGTGTTACATGTAACGGCATCCCAACTTAAGAAAAGTATATATATAAAGTATATATATACTCTTTAAAGTTGGGGTGCTGTTGCATGTAAATAGAAACAGAATGTGATCATGTAAACCCATATTTA
Organism: Arnoldichthys spilopterus; assembly: GCA_037974385.1. Lineage (NCBI taxonomy): Eukaryota > Metazoa > Chordata > Actinopteri > Characiformes > Lepidarchidae > Arnoldichthys > Arnoldichthys spilopterus. The sequence goes on along the minus strand of JBBPDA010000041.1, from coordinate 20,403,549 downwards.
ATTGAAAACAGAACAAAGACAAGATTTCACCCGTTGAGAAATGTAGTGATTTGTTCATCTACAGCACATTATATCATTAAAAAATTCAGAGAATCCAAAGTAATCTTTGTATACAAGGGACGAGGCCGAGATGTATAATGGATGGCTGTGATCTGGAGCACTTTGGGTGGAGTGGAAATCATTGCTGGCTTAGCTACGCTGCCAAAAACAATTGTCTGCAAACACATTTCATCTCTACATCCACAATGTTTAAACTCCACCATGTAAAGAAGACTCCTACTATAAGCATTATTCAGAAATGGTGCCACATTTGTGGGCCAAGGCGAAATGGAGAACTGTCTTATGATCTGACCAGTTTGGAAATCATAGACACCACATCATCTGGGCTAGAGAGGAGAAAGACATATTAAAATCCAGCATCTGTGATGGTATGGATGGCACAGTGTAGCTTAGACATTTGGGAAGGCACTATTATGCAGAACGAATAGGTTTTAGAGCAGCATATGCTCCAATCCATAGAACAACGTCTTCAGGTAAGTACTTCATGCCAGACTGCTGTCTTTACATATTACAACGGCGTGGCTCCACAGTAGAAGTGTCCGTGTGCTAAGCTGGCTTGCCTGCAGTCCAGATCTGCCACTTATTGAAAACATTTGGTGCATAACAAGCCTAACTTTAACTGTTGTGCAGCTGTAATATTATATAAAGCTAACACTGGGGTAAACCTGCACATTTTTCCACTCATCACACTTGTTGATCGCAGTAGCACTGGTACAGGCCTTAATGTTGACACACTTGCCTTCATGTTTAGTTAGTATCATTTTCTTGTATTTTATTTTCACCAAGGCCCAGTTTTACTTTTACTCACATTTTTCAAACTTCTCATTATTCCTTCAAAATAAACTGGCTGGTTTTGCTGCTTTGCTTTTAAGACTGATGTGTGTGAATGACATCTGTTCTGATTGGCTGCCCTGTACTGGGGCTCATTTGAAAAGTAGTCTGAGCTGAAACTATCCTAACTTCTTAGTTGAGTTTCTGTATGCTAAATAAGCACATATGCATACATGCATTGGTTTTTTGTTACGGAAGTGATAAATCCAAAATGAGCTGTTTTTCTGAGTGTTTAGACTGTGGATTGAATTGTGAATAAAAAAAAACCCCATCATTAAAGAAGCACCTTATACAGGTTTAGTTTTCTATGATGGGGGCCTCAGACTTGCTTTATGTGATTTGTGACACTGTATAGCATGGTTTTATTTACCATAGTGTAAAACTGGGAAGAAAATGGAAAAAGTGAAGTTTTAACAAACAAAGTATCTGTAATAATTTCAATGATGTACATTGTTTTTGCAGAGGTACCACTAAGGGAGATGAAAGTGTGACCTTCTTATTAACATTTTTACCCATAAATAGGAGATACTAAATATAGGCAAGGGGCTCAAAGCAGCGCACACGCTCATCTGACTGTGGGTGAACAGACAAAAAAGATTAATTATCAAAATACTGAACTCTCTCATTTTGGCAGCCAAGGCCCATCATACACCCCCCCCTCTCTCTCCCCCTCTCTCTCCCCCTCTCTCTCTGTATGTGTGTGAGTCAGTGTGTTTGAGTATTCTCTTTAATGCTTTTCACATTTGATCCCAGCACGGCCTGATCCCGCCGGTTCCGCATGCAGCGACTGCTTGAAAGGCGTCTGATCCGAGCCAGTGGCATCTCCTCCGTCGCAGATTTGCAAAAGCTCTCAGACTTTAGTGTGATCCTGCTCTATCAAATAACTATGCAAAAACTACCATGAATCATTTAAATCCTTCACTCAGTATTCCTGATCCTTTCAGGTTCTTTATAATTTAATAAACAGGATTAGAGTCATCTGCTGGAAAGGAGCAGTCTTGTTCCAGAACACACACTCTCCCTCTCGCTCTCCCTCTCTCTGTCTCAGAGTGCTGTCTCTTATTAAGTACTGTAAGATTACAGCAGTCTAATCTTTGCGAACACATGTTGGGTAGAATAAAAGCAATTTTTTATTTGCGGAAACTGCAGTGCAAGTATAGCAAGAAATGAGCTCGCTCCATAATCTCATCTGCGTCCTTTTTTTTCCTTCCGAAAGGTCTTCTTATATAATACGCTGGGGTTTGGTGTGTGCACTTGTGTATGTGTGTGTGTGTGTGTGTTCATGCATTTGCACACAGCACGGTGCCTTGTGTGCAAAAACAGTCCAAGCTGCTAGTCTTTTTGCTCAGGATGTAAATCCACCTGTTTTAAAGAAGCTTTTTTTCATGTGTTTATTCTCTCTCTCTCTTTCTCTCTCTCTCTCTTTCTCTCTCTCTCTCTCTCTCTCCTGTGCGATGTAAAGGATTAGTGTTGGTGTTGGCTGCTCTTTGGGAGATGGTGGTGAGAAGATGAGGATAAGTTAAGCTCTAAATCCGCGTCTTAGCTTTCTTATCCTGAGCTGCAGGAGGGTGTGTGTGTGTGTGTATGTGTGTGTGCCTAGTGAGTTTTGCTGCTTTACTGGAGATTCTGCAGGGTCTAGCCTCTCTGCATGTACATTAAAGCTGGCACATTCATTTTTTTCCCGCAGTATTTGACAAATTAAGATTAAAGGCTTTAAAAGAATTAAAGTATCTCTTCACCATAAAATATATGGATTTGGATTTGGACTGTGCCGCAGTGCAGGCTGAGGGTGGGGCCGGGGCCACACCTCTGTGTTTGAGATGAATAGTCAGATCCCTTTTTGCTAACTCCACAGTCACACTCACGGCCTCCGACCATTTTTATACATGTTTAATTTACAGTGCTAATGGCATTATGAGCTAACGAAATAGCAGTACAGTTAGTGATGGACTGCATTCTTAACCTGCTACTCTTTTACACTTGTCTCGAATACTTGAGTATGATTTTTGCCCTCACATAAAGGCCCCAGACCACCATTTTTGTTTAAGGAAGAGCAGGGATTGGTTCTCTAGACTACAGCCCTCAGGCTTAAAAAACAGCTTTAACAAAAGGCCTCAGGTCTGGAAAAAAAAGTGTAGTTTGACAGAGTCGCTTGACTAACCTTTTTTTGACAAAACAAATATCTGTTTAATCAGTTTAAATGATGTCTTACACATTTAGCCTTCACACGTGAATTTCTTTTTCATTCTATACGTCACTTTTATGAATGAGGTTTTCACAAAGTAGCAGATATGTTTGTCCCATTCCTGTTTTTTTATGGCGAATGTGTGGAATTTAACAAATGTGGTAGGATACCGATACTCACACTGTCTAACAGCAGTCTAGGCAAGTGCAGAAGGGGGCTTTAAGTGCACAAGCCCTGCCCCTTTGGCCATAGTGCCTTTTTACAAAAAGTTTGTTTGGTTTCGTTTTATTACCCCAGGTCAACCAATTTTTTCAATAATGCGGATGGACCAGATTGACTAGCTTTCACTACGCACATGCATCAGTGGATAGCTTTTGTAAACACAGTGGATCACACCAAGATTCAGTTGAAGTCAATGCCAGATCATAATTTTTTAAATGAGGAAATGGATTGGTCCCTAGTACAGCACTAAAAAAACACTTTAACACTGCTTCAACACCAAGCCAAACATACCAAAGTCTCTGGGCAAATGGTCCCGGGCCTGGAAGAAAGGTTTAGTGTGAAAACAGCCTTAAAGTAACAGACTTTTAATGACAAATGATTAAATGATCTCTGCACTAAACACAGATAAAAATCCTCCTGCATACTGTTACTGAAGCAGCACACACCTACAGAATAACCTTTAAAAGTATGATCTTTTCCTTTGCTTTTTGGAAACAATGTTCAGATGTAGTATGTAAACACTGTTTACAATATTTTGAATATGTCTTAAAACCTTCAGAAGGTATTGCATGAGAAACCATCATGCTACTGTGATAAATATAGCCACATGGGCTTGGGAATCCTTTGGAAAATCATTGTTTTTTGTTGTCTTTTATTTTTTGGGAAGTCTATAGTCATTTCAGGAAGAGGATGTTAGGCTTCATCCATACTACATTCAGCACATACTACAACAGTGTGGCTTTATAGTCACAGAGTGTGTGTGCTGCACTGATCTGTCAGCAGACCAGATATTTTTCTATTGGAAAGGCATGGCCTATGTATAGTGCTTCCAACCTGAAATTTTGGTTGAAACCTAAATACAGCCTGGACATTTACTGACAAATACTTACTTAAACCACTTGCTTTGTACACATATTTCAGACTCTGCCCTCTACATCTCAGCAGTGATGTAGGCCAGGTATTATCACATACATTGGGGTCATTGCTAGCAGACTGCTCCACTGCTTAAAAATATCAGCCATGAGTTGCTCTGTGGTTAGAAACTGACCTTTAGTGTAGAGCTAGATGATGCCTTTACAAGGCAACCACAGATGGACGTACAATGTTGATTTTTTTCCAGGAATGTAGCCAGTTAGTATATACAGGGGTTCTTAGATGTAAGACAGGTTTCCAAAATTTGTCAAGCTCAAATGCACCTCCTTAACCCGGCAGAACAAATGAGTCATATAAGTTGGGTTTAAGCAGCAGCGGGACGCTGGCCCTCCAGGATCGGAACTGAAGAACCCTTGTGTATAGGATCTTCACATACATATACATATGCAGTGTATATAGATTGTTGTTGTCAAAATGAGTATGTGGTCCCTTCCAGGATGGCAATAACCCCATCCACAGGATACGATGGGTCACTGAATGTACATGCACAGCATGTACGCGCACACATTTGTTAGCGTGTTTATCAACATGTACTCCATCTGTATCTACAAATGTGTCAGCATGAATCTTAACAGTGAACTAGCCACATGCAATCTGTGCCATGCTACGTCTATGCCCTTGCCCATGCCCCAGCATTCTCTGTAGGCCAGTATCTGTAGCCCCTGACTCCCCTTGCTCTCATACTACAGCTGGGAGTGTGTCCCGCGCACTCAGGTGCAGCGTAATTGCAGTAATGAACTCCTAGGTAGACTTACACACTTCACTGCTTCCTCCCAGACACAACGCCAAAACAAATCTTGTCATAATTAGCTGTAATCCTGCTCATTACTGCGGGCTTAATTAGCCTATTAATAACACATCCTGGGAGAGCTTGTTTGCTGCGCAGGCAAATGTTTGTTCCTAAATTAACAAACAAGGAGACAGCGGCATTGTTCAAACACAGGCACTCTGACAATGCAAAGCAGACAGGATTAAAACCAGTCAATGCCAGGACTTATTTGTGGGTAAGTGAATGTGTGTGTGTGCGAGTGTGTGTATGTGTGTATGCACCATCAGCCACAACATTAAAACCACTGAAGGGTGAAGTGAATAACATTGATTATCTCATTACCTCTTTACAGTGGCACCTGTCAAGGGATGAAAAGCAAGTGAAAAGTTCTTGACATTGTGCTGGAAGCAGGAAAAATAACCAGAGAGAGAGGGAGAGGGACACAAACACAAACATGCAACAACTTCCCTTATATGTCCCCAGATGTAACATTAAAGATCTTAGAGACTTTGACAAAGGCCAAATTGTGATGGCTAGGTGACGGAGCATCTCCAAAACAGCAGGTCTTGTGTGGTACACCCAGTATGCAGTAGTTAGTGCCTATCAATGTGATCAAAGGAAGGACAACCAGTGAAGCAGTGACAGGGCCATGGGTGCTGAATTTTTGTTGATGCAACTCGAGCTACACCCTTATTTTTAGAAATCCTCACTCAGGGGATGTAGAGGTCTGCCCAGGACCTATTGTGTTTCATACCACTATTAGAGAAAATCCGCACCATTTATTGTCATGCACTCAACCTAAGAGCACTTTTCACAGCTGTGGCCATCTAACTGTCTAAAAGCTCAACCATATCTATAGTGTACAGTAATGCAATTTGCATGTTATTCACATAGTTGTCTGTTCACATTCACATGGTTGTTTTTTAGAATTAATTTATTATTTTTTTTCATATATTTTTTGTATATATGTCAAATATTTGTTATAATTTTATTTAGGCTGTTCATTAATTTGCAGTTGTCACCACCTCCACTAGGCTTGTTGACTGAAAATTACCGCTGCACCACAAAGTACTGTAGCGGTTCCCGCGGGAATGCAGACCTCTACTTGGAAGCTTGATTGAAGTCTATTCTGAGCTAGAAAAATAAGTCACCTTGTGTTTACAATGACAAAACAGCAGATTGAATCTTCCAGGGAGTGAGTATGTTTCTTAATCAACCAAGGACAATCATGTTTACATGCATATTGGAGAGTAAGCACACTCTGATTAAATCAAACAATTTCAGTGAAGGTTTGAAAATCAGTCCGTTCGTTTTTCATAGACAACAACCAAGCAATGTCTCCACATTCTGCAGTAGGGTTGAGGTTCTGCAATAAACATGGCAAAAGTCACTAACAACAGTAAACATGCCAGAATCATGTTGTATGGTCCTGGGATGTGTTAGGAGACAGAAAAAAACACATTTACTGTTGTTTTTCCAGTGCAGTTTTCCTTTAATGAACCAGGCCCATTAAGTTGCTTTGGAGGCAGCAATCACATTACAAGCTTTTAAGCCCAAGAAGGCATCTCGTGTTCCATGACATTATGCCCAGTGAGCGGCCTTGCTGGCTCCATTTTCATAACTGTCTCTACGTTGTCGTTTACTGTAGACCTTTCTGTGCTCTTTTTAAAAGCCCCATCTCATGAAAAACGTTTTTTTTAACTGAAGGATTGGTGTAAAATGTACACATTGTTAAACTGTAGGTAATAACTGTAAAGGTGATTTTTCTAGAGTTTTGAAATTTTTGAATTTTGAAATCTGTGTTTGTGATGTCACAACAAAACAAATGCATTTACATACCTATATGCCTGCTCTGTCTACAACAGGTTTGACAGCTAATAATACTGATGTTAAAAGGAGAATTTCATCCTGAACATCAGTAGAATGGTGCACAATACAAGACAATCATTTTTTACATACGTTACAAAGAGAACCTGCAAAATGGTACAAGTGGACTTCAGGGGGAAGAAAAAATGCAATAAAAAGTGTTAGTGTTTAGGGACTTGTTTATATGATTGGAGGGTTGCAGGTTCAAGTCCCTGCTGAGGTTCCATTGAGTTACCTTTAAGGGAGGTATCGTCCCACTACACTGCTCCTTAGGCACTGTTAATAGCTGCACATTTCATTGTGGTAAACTTTGTGTAACAGGGTGTGTTTACAATGACCGTCACTTTATCTTTACAGGATCCCATAGTCAATCCTGGGGCGGCTGTGCTTTACACAGTTTTGTGTCCCTATTTTAACACACCTGATCCAGCGCTCGGTGAGCTTGTTCATGAGTTAGTTTAACCATATTACTTTATGAGTGGAAAGCGGACAGTTGTAAATTGGGTTGAATCCCCAGGGCTGTGGTCATGAATTGTATTTATATGAAAAGCACAATTGTATTTTTTTTATTGCAAAAGCTGCAAATTAAATTGCATCCCACATTTTACTTAAATATTACTTTATAACATTTCTGAACAGAAATTCTGGCAAATTATGATCAGTACATAATCTTACATAATATAAAATAGTCATATATAAACTACAGTCAAAATATGGATACAAAAAGCTGCCATTCAGCTATCATAAATGATGCTTTAGTAAATGTAGATGTTATTTAACCTCAGAAAATGTAACAACAACTTCTCCCTGTTAGAAAAAGCATTTGTAGATATTCATGTAGCTTTATGTCAGTTGTATGCATGTGCAAGCATGGGGACAGTACAGTAACGCCTATTTGGGCTCCCCTGGGTCCATTCAGGTACATGCCGGGCAAGTGTGTGTGTCTGTGTCTGTGTGTGCATTTGTGTCTCTCTCTGTGTGTGTATGTATATGTGTGGGGGGCTATGTGAGAGTGGCATCTACAAGCCTACAGGCTGCATAAATAAAGCATGCACTTACTGCTCACTGACACACAGCCACTGTAAGCAGATACTGCTGATACAAGCCAGGCCACATTCTCTCTCTCTTTCTCTCTCTCTCTCTCTCTCTCTCTCTCTCTCTCTCTCTCTCTTTCTCTCTCTCTCTCTCTCTC
>JBBPDA010000041.1:20383271-20395391 GCA_037974385.1 Arnoldichthys spilopterus | reverse complement strand
CTCTCTCTCTCTCTCTCTCTCTCTCTCTCTCTCTCTCTCTCTCTCTCTCTCTCTCTCTCTCTCTCTCTCTCTATGTCATTCTCTTTTATCCACCCCCATATGCTATACTTATAGATTGTAAAATGTTTCTTGTATGTACTCATACTGGTCAGAAATATCTTTGTCTTCTTGTTTAGTGATTAAGCTTTTGTCGAATTCCAGATTAATATAAGAGAGCACCTTCTTCACAGTGGATTTTTTACATTTTTACATTGTTGGCCTATGAGCAGTATGCATAGCTAGTTTCAGAAACAACCCATTAGACACTACAGTGGTCAGTGGGTTTGTGTGCATTGACTTGTTATAAAAATGTAATTGGCAACTGGTGAAACAGTTCGCCTATAAATTTAAGTCATTAGTGAGATAGTTGTAGCATGCAGTGCAGCTCTCAAGTTAATTATACATGCATGCACATAAAACATGGTTGAACATTTTATTCTTTATTTTTTAAATGTATTAATGTCTGTCATGCACAAAAACAGCTGCTCATAGCGACACCATTTTATAGGTTTATGTTTCAGTAGTTCAGTGTTTTCATAGTCCGTGTGGGTGGTTTACTGAGTGAATACTTAAGTTCATATTCCATTGCTGTTCCTTTCCATCACAGGTGAAATAACTTTGATAATAAAACATAAAACTATCACGTGCCGGGTCCCAGCTGCTATCTACTGATATGAGATGAAATGGAGGTGCACTGTTTGGCTAGCGTATGCTGCTATCGTAGCTTGCTAGCTTTTAGCAGGGAGCCATTCTGAGCCAGCCCTGGGGGCTGCCGGTAAGGGAAGGCTCCTGGGCTTAAAGGAAAGTGGGGTGAAGTACTAGAAGCAGACACGGGGCCTCATATGCTGAACCTGGGCGGATATGTAAGCTCACCCAAACCAGGTTCGGGCCTTCCCTGCCACCATCCGCCTTATCGGGAGCCTGCCTTCCACTAGCCACAAGCTTCCAGGAGCGAATGCAGGCAATCCATGTCTTTACAGGCCTCATGCCGCCAGTGCACTTGCCAGGGAACCAATGGTCTCCTGTCTATTTGCACTGCTACCACAGTTAACAGGCAGACTCGAGTTAGGGTGAGGGGAAAAAGGGAAAGGGGCTCACAGGCAAACCTAAGAGCCTTTTACCATTTTATCGGCTAGAGACCAGTGTGGTCTAGGCCCCATGATATACACACCTGCCACCAGGGACAAGGACTCTGCGTCTCCCAGTGGGACAATCACGCTTATAAGGACTTCGGCTCAGATGGTACACCCCCTGCCTGCCCGACATGGCACATCGTTGTTAACCACCCCTTGCCTGGGTGCTGCACCTTACAAATACCTCAAGTTAAAACTGCTGTCATACTTATGAACGTGTAATATTTTTCATTAGATTGCTTCTGTCTTTTAAAAAAAAAAGCTGGCTTATTTGTGAAGTAATGTTTTAATTTATTTTATTCTTATTAATGCATTACAGTTGTAAGTTCTGGGCTGTTTTGATTTCTGTATCCTGAGCTGTCTGTGTTCATATTTAAGAGGTGGTACTCAACTTTCAGAAGAAACCAACTTGCACAAATTAGTGTGGATTTATGATGAAATGTTTTGTTTAAAACTGTAATAAATGATTTTCTATCTCTGAAAATTGTCAGGAGTTCACAAAAATGTTGAACTAAAGGGTTTAAGTCAAAAGGGTTCAGAGCGTCATTGAGCAGGTGACTCTGGTTTAGGGAGTTCTACATTTATTACTTATTTATTAAAATTACCACATTGTGCAATGTGACCTTTTGTGGTTGCTTAATCAGCAGAATCGACAGAGCTGTGGTGACGCTTGCGAGGCTTGTGAAACTTTGTGTGTGTGTGCATGTGTGTCTTTATGTAGTATGTATGTATTTTTCCTTATGTAAACCTACTGTGCTTGTTCAGGTAGCATTAAATGGCACCGGTGTGATTGTTGGTGTATTAGTCTGTAATCATAGTACACTTAAAGTAGCTACCAGTGATTTATCAGTGTAACTCTAGTCCTGTTGTCCATGTGAATATTTAGACCTGATTTGCATTGTCAGCTAATAATCAAGCCATTTCTGAACTGGATCAGGTGTACTAGAGCAGAAAACGTGAAACAGTGGTAAAGGTGGTCTACATGAGTAGGAATTAAACATTTTTGAGATTTTTATAAAATTGAGAATTTAAATGAACAATTTGTCACCTCAGTCCCACCATGTGAAAATCTAATGTTATTGTGATGAAGAACCTAGTAAATAATTTCTTAAACCAAGAAACCAAACCTAATGGCCATCTGCTTACAGCTTTTTGCCAGTGGGACTGGTGTTCACTTTCATGTGCTAAATGTCATTATAAAACAGCAGTTTGCTTCTTCAGTAATCACTGCATGACCTCTGTGTTTATTCTTCATTCTATATGAATGGGTCTGCATGTAAGATCATATTTTGCTCAGATACATAGATTATTTTAGCTCTGGGACAGTGCTGCAACTCAAAGGAAGTGTATAATGGATCAATATTTTTTTCCCATCAATTTCATGAAAAAAAGTGAAAATTGGCAGACATATTGAAATTCCGGTATAGACCAAATGAATTATTTATGCGGTATTCCTCTCTTTGCACCGAGTGTGTGTTTAGTGTGTGAGTTTGAATTACAGAGGCTGGATTGTGCAGACTATAGTTTACAGTATTAATCATTCATATGTGAACTAGAACTGTGGGCTTGCTTACAAAAGCAGTAAATAATCTCTTTGATGCAGCAATCTGAGATGCAGACAGGTGATTTTGTGTGTGTGTGTGTATGTGTGTGTTGGGGCGGCATGTGTGACATTTTCATAGTGAGAAATTGTTTCTCTTGTCATTTCAGATCAACTTGTTCAGCAGATAAAAAGGCAGATAGAGCTTAATTCTGTATAGCCTGAAGTAATGCACAGCTAAATAAGCTGCATTTTGAGGGTGGGGAGGGGTGTGTGTGGGGGCCCCTCCTTTGAGAAGTGCCTATTGATGTGACCAAGTATAAAAAATGGCAGAAATAAAATTTTGAAAATATGAACAGAATTGTAGATGTTCATTTATCTACAGTGATGTAAATGAAAGAATATGTTCTGCTCTTGTCTTTGGGGTTTGGTACAGAACATGGCTGCATAATGAGAGAACCAGCCAGAAATGAGGAAACTTTAGCACACACTTTAACTTAGCCTTGGTTCTCACTTTTTTATCCATCATCCAGTAACATCAGTCTGAAGCACCACTGGCCAAAAGCAAGGTGAACATCAAGGCAAAAGGGAGGCCTGCATGACATTAAGCAGAAAGGAAAATGACCATGAGACAGGCCCACTGTAAGGGGGTGTGGGTGTGTTTTTTCCTTAAAAATTTGTCTGTAGAAGAGTTGCAGTAATTCAGTGAAGTGCACGTTAAGAAGCAACAAGATCCTGCACAGGGGGATAGAAGGAAATAGACAGAGATACAGACAGACCGAGAGAGAGAGAGAGAGAGAGAGAGAGAGAGGTAGAGAGACAGAAGGAAAGAGCGACTGAGAAAAAGGGAGAGAGTCAGAGATTGCATTAATATCCCTGACAGGTTGGAGCAGAACAGTTATGGGTAGTGAGACTGGACTGGACAAGCTCACTGGACCAAGAAAAAGCTGGCAACTGGTCAGCTGGGACACATAATCACTTTATGCCAAACGTGCCACAGGTGCGCTCTCTCTCTCCCTCCCTCCCTCTCTCCCTCCTTCCCTACCTCTCTCTCCACCCTCCCTCCCTACCTACCCCTCTCTCCACGCTCCTCCCTCCCCATTCGTTGTTGTGTGTGTCTGTACTGGTGTGAGTGCTTTGGTGACAGACATCCATTTAAATCAGATCTGGCCCTGCAGCATTATAGCATTGCTGAGAGGTGTGTGTGTGTGTGTGTGTGTAAGAGTGAGACAGGCAGTAGAATATGTGGATAGTGAGTGAATGAGTGTGTAGTGTAATTTAGGGCAGCACTGTTCTTACAGCAGAAAGCAAAGGCTTAACTCAGTGTTTTCACTGATCTAAGGCAGTTTGCTTATAGAGACATGACTGAGGATTGTTCTCTTTTCACCAGCTCACCCTGCTACATGTACACTCACCCTGGAAGCACACAGACAGCCCAGTATGCAAGGGGGCCAGCAGGAGGCAGATGGTGTGTGTGTCCTGGTTGGCTCCTGGGTTGGCGATGGTCCAAAGGTGGCACAGGCGCTGGGTTTTTGATGAGCTCGGCACATACGGAACCATAACATCTGGGTCTGCCATGTGTCCTTTATACACAGCCAAAACCCTGCAGCCAGAGCACAAACACACACACACAGATATATTGCACACATACACACACACACACACACATAGATATATTGCACACACAGACACACACACAGACACACACAAAACATACACAGGCCAGCTGCAGCCTAGGTACTGTAAGCTAAACTTTATGAATTATGCACATGTGTGTGTGTGTGTGTGTGTGTGTGTGTGTGTGTGTGTGTGTGTGTGTGTGTGTGTGTGTGTGTGTGTACACACTATGTGAATGTTGGGGTCCAGCACTGACTTTGATTAAAAATCTGAAAAGCCCATGAATATGCAATAGACATTACAGCAGCCAGGAGCAACTGATTTGTCAAGCGTCCGTATTTCATGGAGATTGAGTAGCACCTCTGGGGTCTTCTAATCTGCGGGTGGCAGGGGTGAGGTGTGAAACAGAGAGAGAAAAAAAGATAGAGAGAGAATAAAAGAGAGGAAGAGGGAGAGACAGAGGGAGAAAGTGAAGAAGAGAGAAAGAAAGGGAGAAAAAGAAGGAACAGCTGAGAGAAAGAGATGGGGAGGCAAGGAGTGCAAGAGAGAGACAGATGGAGAGAAGGGGAATAAATCAGGGGGAGTGAGAGCGAGAGAAGGAGGGAAAGAGAAAGAGGGGGAGAGTGAAGACAGAGAAAGAGAGTAAGAGGATGGGCTTCTCTGTTGGATTGTTGTGTTATCTTAATTATTAAGCTCCTCTCAGGCCTAATGAGTGATTGGCACCGCTTTAAAGACTGCTGAGTGGCACTGTTTATATCCGTGTGTGTGTGCATGTGCGTGTGTATGTGTATGCACCTGTGTCTGAGAGTGAATGTTTTGGCGTGTGTGGGGGGGTATGATAGAGAGAGAGAGAGAGGGGAGAGAGACAGAGTGATGGAGTGTGTATGAGTGTGTGAGCTGAATGTTAACTCCTCTCTGTTCAGTCTGCTCTCCTCAGAGGCCAAGCTGAGTGATTCATGGCCGCTCGGTGGCTCTGCATCCATTAGATTGTTTTAATTAAGCTTAATTAGAGTAGTGATTACAATCACAGGCTTGATACCTGCTATTAAATCATCCATCCATAAATGTTGTGCTTAAATGGTTAAGGGGGAGGTGGTGAGAGAGGGGTAGAGCCTGAAAAGAAAATGAATGAACAGTGTGTAGAGGCCATGCTGATGGTGAACTGCCAGCAGTTAGCTGTGTGTGTGTGTTTGTGTGTTTGTTTTTGTATATTTACATGTGAAAAACATCCTGAATTTATAGAAAAATCCAGAGATAATCTGGTCTAACCTCCCATATCAGGACAAACGAAAGCATGTGCTGGTCTAGACAAGGCCGATTCAGCCAAATAACTAATCAGGTAATCATATCTAACTGCTCTAGAAAGTTACATATCACCATTAGAACACAAAACATTTGTCCCTCTAATATGGTGACTTTTCCAAAGAAGGTAAGAGCATTTTTTATAAAAGAAGGAAAAGAATGTCATATTAATGAATTAAAGTATTATTTATTATATATGCAGTTAGTAATAAATAAAAGTAGTAAAATAAATAGAACATATACAAAATATCAGTATGAAAAAAAAATTCTCAATGCAAGATTGCAAAGAATTTTGGTCTTTCACCATCTACGGTATGACATTTTAAGAAGTCCATGTAGGGCAAGGCCAGAAACTGTGTGTGTGAGACCCTGTGTACTGTGTGTGCATGCGGAACCATTATGCTACTGTAATAAATAAAGCTATTTGTGCTTATGAGTACTTTGGATAATTGATGTCACTTAACACAGTTTACCACTGCATCAGGAAATACAACCTTAAACTATATTACACAAATAAAAAGTCAGTTGCATCTGTCCTGGTATGGTGGGTACAACACTGGCCATTGGCATGGGTGACTCGTATATGTGTGAAGGTACTGCTGACATGAGGCATACATTGGAATTATAGAGAGACATATGCTGCCATTAAGACAATGTCTTTGTAGGAAGTTTATGGTTCTATCAGAAAGACCATCTCTTCCTACACACGCTACAGCAGTGTCGCTTCCTACACAGAGTGCGTGTGCTTGACTGCTCTTCCAGCTGTCTAAATCCGTCTTGTTTCAAACAAGAATGGGCGAGAAATCCACTTTTTCAAGTAAATTAATGACAATAAAATCATGGAATCTTGTTTTTATTGCATTTTACAATATGTCCTAACTTTTCCAGAAATTGGTTTTCTACATTTCGTGAAAATTTTATTTGTAAGGTTACATATATACATTTTGTTTGAATAAACCTTAAAAAGGTTTATATACGTTTATGTCACTTAACATGAAAAACGTGTCATGTAGCCTTATAATGGCTTACCTGTAGAGGGATAAAAGCTGACATGTCCAAACATTTTTTGCAGGTTTCTGTTTTATTGTAGCCTTCTTTCCTCCTGCCTTCTATTTTAATTTTTTCCTGCATTTTATCTGTTTTTCCCCTCCCCTGTTGGCAAACCCCTCCTGCCCTGCTGGCAGCTGAAATCACTGTGGCTTTGAGAAATGAGATCAGTCCACCATTTGAAAACTGTCGAAGGCTCAGGAACATCAGCCACCAGGTTGAGTGTAAGATGCTGGACAATATTCTTGATCATCACATTGTGAAGTTTACAAGTATGTGAGGGGAAGGAGGAAAGAAGAAAATAAATGCAGGTTGAAAGAGAAGACGGAGGGATGTGGTTAGAGGAAGAGGGACAAAAACCAGAAAGGGGGACGGAAATCCCGGAAGTCTCTGCGGTTTTTAAGTGCCTTGTAAACGTGTCAGTGATATTAAGTGCTTGTTAAATTGTGCAAAGCTGTGAGACAGAACGAAGTGGTGATCCTTCTCCTCTAGGGGTGTGAAACTGCATCGACCTGAAGATTCCAGCGTTGATTTTATCTTCAATAAATTCAAAGAATTTCACCTTTTTTCAATTTGGTTTTCTCTATGGCTTTTCCTAAGCATTCACAATTTTTCACATGCCATGATGTGAAAAGGCATTTAGGCAGCTTACATGTGTAGGTTGTTTGCAAACTCCTGTTTTGATCTTTATAGCCACCAGTAAAGTGCTATGGGCTATTTTACAGCTATTTTTTGGAACAATTTACTGATTCACAAACAGTAAAAGTACCAGAAACTGCTGGTTTTAGTTACTTTCCACCTTACTAATTTATTAGATCATCATTTAACAGCCAGTATTAAAGTTGCAAAACGTTTAGGACATGTACATTTTTGAGGTTAAAATTACTGGCTGTTTGTTATTTAGGTGTGTTTGAGTGGTGAGAGGTACTTATAAGCCAGGTTGGGTAGTAATCGTACACATATAGTAGCATAGAATTGCAAAAAAACACAGGATTCAGGTTACAGATACATTATTAGAACAGATAGATTAGTGGAGTTAAAATCAAGCACATGTCTTTTAGATTTTTATGGAATTATTTAGTCTTTTCTGTGCTCTAGGTTTGTAAACTTTTGTGAACTGAAGGATTTGTGGGCAGTGGTGACCTAGTCCCGGCCTGAGCACTACTGAAGTACCCTTGAGCAAGGTACCGTCCCGCTACACTGCTCCACGGGGGCTGTTGGTAGCTGCCCGCTGCTTTACTGTACACGTGTGATGGGTTAAATGCAGAGGTCACATTTCGCTGTGGTGCTTGAGTGTGTTCACAGTGACTATTTGTCACTTTCACTTGACTTGTGTAAGAAAATATTATTTGTAATGGAATATAATAGATGGTAGGCCTTTAGTGTAAGTGGAGTATAGTCCAGTTCCTTCTTGTTGCACTAAATTATTTCTTAAAGAATGTTTAGGAATCTTCGTGAGGTCAGAGTTCTTAAGACTTCTTCTAATGTCCACTGCAGCCAGCAAGCTCAACATGCTAATGTACACCTTGAGTGGCCCAAACTGGCACTGCAGGTGTGTGAGTCTATGTGTTAGTGGCATGGATGAAGGGCGGGCAGATTCGAGGTGGGCGTCTCCAGCTGGCGGGGTCAGTCTGGCAGGACAGGCTGAATGGTGCTGGTTGGGAACTGTTACAGGCTGTTATCACGCAGCGCAGCTGATGCTGTGGCAGAGCAGCCTGGCAGGGAGCGAGTCTGCAGGGAACAATAAGGGATCACACACACAGTTACACGCACACACTCGTTATTGTGGAGTAATGCAGTTTGAGGGACAGCCATATAGGATGGTATCCAGCTGTGTTTGTGTGTTAATGTCTCCCTTTGTGCCTGTGTGTATACTGTGTTTGTGACTGTGTTTAATTGTTAAGGTGTGTGTGTGTGTGTGTGTGTGTGTGTGGGGGGGGGTTGATGGATTATGTGGCTGTTACTTAATGCAGGTCAGTGTGGCTGAGAGCTCAGTGTTTATGATTAATCCTGCTTGGCTCCGTTCCCATCAGCAGAGCAGCACAGTTATCAATCTCAACAGCACTAGTAAACAACACGTACACATCCCTACTCAATCAACTGGCCTAACCGCAGTCCTGATAGCAGTAAACTCAGTAACAGGCACATTAAGGGGTGCACACTTGAAAGCATGGTATGTCCATTCAAACAGGTCTCAGATGTTCAGTGTAATTGCTTCTCATTTCAGCACAGTGTTTCCAGTGTAGGGTCTTCACCTGCACATGACTTTTAAAATTACAAACACTCAACATCAACACACCATGTAATCACTGTCAGAGCAAAATATTATATGTATTCATTTTTTGGGAGGATTTGAGGACCAGATGTGATCTACACTGTCAGAATTTTAAGATGTTTTATGAAATTATTATTTTATATTAATATGATTTAATCAAAATTGTCACAATATAGTTTTAGTGGGGAATAAAATTATGTATCTTAATAATAAAAATAATAATAATAACAATAATAATAATAATAATAATAATAATAATACAACTATAAACATGGGATTAAAAAACAATTAATGGAAATAAACTTCATTCTGAAGTCACTACGTGAATTAATCTGTCGATCAGAAATGTACTCACACTGTAAACCACAGCTGCCATTTTAATAGTGTAAAGAGAAGTACCATGTTCATCATGGAAAAGCATTTTTCAGTGTTTGTGTTGCTGGGATTGAGCTTCACGTCTTTCTAAAGCTTTTCCTCTGCATTAGTATTAGTTCTTGTTTTGTTTACTTTTTACCTTTTCTTTTTTAAATATTAAGTTGTTTTTATTCTTTTATGCTAAACATTCTGATTGAAATGCGTGGTTGGTGGTTGGGGGGCAGGAGGCAGGGGGGTGGGGGTTAGCTGTTCTAGTGAAAGGGGGAATGTTGCTGGAGTCTTTAGACGACCCTCCCTTCCAAGCAGAACCAATGCAGAATAAAAATACATTGTCTGCTAAAATCTTCAATGGCCACAACTGTTTTTAGTCACACAGTGTGGGAGAATATGGAAATGCAAATAATATGCAAACTCCAGCGTATGTAAACGCTTTGAGATTTACATGGGAAAATGCCTTGCTCGAGCTTGAATTATGCACATGTGGTGTATGGAAATAGAAGAGTTTGCTCCTGTTCTGCCTGCAGAGAGAGATTAATATTCAGCACCCACAGCTCTATCAGTGTATTTTCACAGTTTCATTTCCCCCTGTTTACATAATTTAGCACAGTCTTGGAAGTCAAAGAACAAAGAAACGTGTTATTCTGTGAATGTATTATTCTAACTAATTACTGATTACGCAAACCCATTTCAAGGGGCAGAAACAAAAATGCCTTTTTTTCGGGAATACATTCAGTGTATTAGCTTAGGCTATGGGTAGATTAGACTCATTGGCGTTCAGGGACTGAAGGAAGTGTGTGTGTGTGTGTGTGTGTGCACTTGTGAGTGCTTAACGCCTCTTAGGGATGATTTCCAATGGCCTGTGTGCTTTAAAGGAACAGTTCGGCAAAAAATTTTCTGGTCACAATTTGTCCCTTACCTTTAATGTGACCAATCAGACAAGGCATATTACAGGCCCATAGTTTGCTTTTTTTTTTCACCGAGTTACACAACTAATGTAGCCAAGTAATGAACGAATATCCATTTGCTCATTACAAACTGCAGACTTAGATCATCACACTTCCTACAGACAATGGGGACTTTAGGCAACTACATTGCCAGGTACAGTATAGATGACTGAAAAGATGTCATTCACTTTGCTTCCTGCTGCCACAGCCTAATTCAGAAACATCAGTTTGCTGTATTTGCTAAAATATGAGCTTAAAGTTGATTTGAGTTTTATTGAGGTTCCCCTCATGCTGCTGAAACTGTGGTACACTGTGTGTTCTGACACATTTCTATCAGAGTCAGTATATGCTTTTTGTTTAACAGTAGCTCTTCAATTGGAGATGCTCTGACTAAACTGTCTAAACCATCACAATAAGGCCCTTGTCAAAGATCCTTATGCTGTCCCATTTTTCCTGCTTCCTTCCACCAACTTCAAGAACTGACTGTCTACTTGCTGCCTGATCTATCCTATCCCTTTACAGGTGCCACTGTAACAAGATAAAGGGATAATATGGCAAAATAGCTGTCAGTGGTTTTAAAGTCCTGGCTGACCAGTGATAGTGTGGTGATAACCCTGCTGCATAATTAAATTAATCAGTTCTGCCATGGTATATTTTTGGCTTAGTGACATTGGTTTCTGCATATATAGGGTTAAGACAGATTTATCTGTGATGGCTGTTGCTAATACTTGTCCCTGTTGCTGAGTTGCTAAGTAAAATAAGTAAATATTAATACAAGTGGACAAACAATGTTGTATTGTTAATCATGCTTTTTTTTAGAAGCCAGCTGCCCCAAGATGCCTCTAAAGCTCAGAGTAACTTCTGAACCAGTATATAGATTTTTGTACTGTTTACAACTATGTAAGTAGGAATAATTTTAAGTTGCCCAACTGAGCTTTATATATGATTAAGAATGGGATGGAGAAACTAACCCCTCCTTGAGCTTTAAAGCAGATCAAGTGGCTTGATTTCTACACTGTTGGTGTAAAATCCCAGAGAGTACCTTTAATCCATCACGATACACACCTGATACAACACAGACAGGCCCTCAGGAGTCCTCTCTAGTCTTTAAAATGCAGAGGCTGAAGTGTGGATCTTTCTACTGAAGAGTAGACATGTAGACATGGCTGCATGTGTTTGATCTTTTGCCTTACATTTCAGGTGAGACTTTCTGAGCTTTATCTGTTTTGCCATGTTAGTGTTTCTAAAGAGAATGCAAAATGTGTGTGTGTGTGTGTGTGTGTGTGTGTGTGTGTGTGTGTGTGTGTGTGTCCCTATTTTACTAGCTTTGTCACCCTAAGAGCTTTAATAAAAGTGTCTATAGATAGAGGCTAGTCTGTAGATAGATAGGTAGATAGAGGTTAGTCTATAGATAGATAGATACAGGCTACTCTATAAATAAGTGGATAGATACAGGTTAGTCTGTTGATACATGGATAAAGGCTTGTCTATAGATAGATAGATAAAGGCCAGTCTATAGATAGATAAATAAAGGCCAGTCTATAGATAGATAAATAAAGGCCAGTCTATAGATAGATAGATAAAGGCCAGTCTATAGATAGATAGATAAAGGCTCGTCTATAGATAGATAGATAAAGGCCAGTCTATAGATAGATAGATAAAGGCTCGTCTATAGATAGATAGATAAAGGTCAATCTATAGATAGATAGATAAAGGCCAGTCTATAGATAGATAGATAAAGGCTCGTCTATAGATAGATAGATAAAGGCTCGTCTATAGATAGATAGATAAAGGCCAGTCTATAGATAGATAGATAAAGGCTCGTCTATAGATAGATAGATAAAGGCC